>JAAALK010000284.1:18657466-18993339 GCA_019279435.1 Zizania palustris
ATCTTGCTTAAGCAACCTCAATGAGCCAAGATTCACCTCTACGGGTAAAACGACTTCTTGTCCATACACCAACTCGTATGGACTTACCTTGGTGGCACCATACTTTGTAACTCTACATGCCCATAATGCTTCAGAAAACACTTCATGACACCTTCTAGGAAACTCTTCATTCCTTTTCTTAATAAGCTTAATCACAGTTTTGTTACTAGGCTTGGCCTGACCATTGGCCTGAGCATAGTATGGTGAAGAGTTTATCAACTTTATACCATAAGATTCGGCAAAATCACATACTTCTTTAGAAACAAATGAAGCACCCTGATCTATAGTAAGAGTTTGTGGAATACCAAATATATGTATAATTTGCTTCAATATAAAATCAATTACCTCATTTTGCGTCATGTTCTTGAGAGGCACAACCTCGGTCCACTTGGTGAAGTAATCTGTAGCCATCAACATGAACCGATGCCATTTTTAAGAGGAAGGATAAATTTGGCCGATGAAGTCCAAGGCCCAACCTCGGAACAACTATAGTTTGATAATAGGGTTAAGTAAAGATGCGGGAGCAAGCTGAATATTACCAAACCTTGGACAAGCTTCACATCCTCTATAATACTTAAAACAATCCTCAGTCATAGCCGACCAATAAAAACCCGCTCTTTTGAGCATCCAACTCATTTTCTGGGCCGACTGATGAGTACCACAAATACCTTCATGTACTTCACCCATATCAAGCCTAGACTGATCGGTGTTCAAACATCTCAAAAGTACTCCATCAATAGTTCAGTGATACAACTCATCATCGAGTAACACAAATTTAAACGCTTGCCGCCGAACTTTCCGATCAACCCGCTTACTAGGATCCCTCAAATATTGAATAATTGGAGTTCTCCAATCATCCTCACGATTTCCTGAAGTACTTGCCAAATCCTCATTAGAATTGGCGTTCGCCTCATAAATTTGAACCTACCCCCTTGCTCCGAAGCCTCCTGACACAAGGCATTCAGACCGGCCATAGAGGGCCGGTCAGACTGGCCATTGCTAGATGGCTGGCATAGGGCAATTAGACCAACCAGGCACCTGCGGTCGGACCGACCATGTTAGGCCGGTCTGACCGGCCATGTTAGGCCGGTCAGACCGATGTATTCTGACTCGGGTACTGAAATAAAGTCAAGCATCAATTTTTCTTGTGCGAAAATTTACCTCTTTTAATTTGGTAACCAGATGCTTGCTGAGCTAAGTCATTTGCTACTGAATTGGCTTCTCTAGATACATGTGAACTTTCAAGATCATCAAGAGTAGCAATTATGTCTAGACATTTATCCAAGTAGCTATTTAGCAAACCATTAAAACATTGAGCGTCTTTAGCTACTTGTTGAACTACTAATAGTGAATCACCATATGCATGAACATATTTAATACCCATGGAGCTTAGCAATTCAAGTCCTAGCAACAAAGCTTCATACTCAGCTAGATTATTAGTACAAGGAAACTCTAACCGGGCCAAGGTTTCGAAACACATACCACTGGGTGATATGAGCACAACTCCAACACCTTGGCCATTCTTGCAAGCCGAACCATCAAAGTAAAGTTTCCATGGTATTACCTCAATCAAAGCAGTATCACAACTCCAATTGATATCTACATGGTGATCAACTATAAAATTTGCGACAACTTGGACTTTTATAGCTTTTAGAGGTTCATAAGCCAAATCATACTCAGTCAAAGCATAAGCCCACTTTCCTATTCTCCCACTTAGAATTTCTTTTGCAACATGTACTTTATAACATCAATTTGACAAGTAACAATACATGTGCTAGATAGAAGATATTGGCGGAGTTTGGTACATGGATAGTAAAGTGACATACACACGCTCTAAAAACACATACCTCGTCTCGGCATCCAGTAGGCGGTGACTCAAGAATGTGATGATTTACTTTTTTTCCTCCACCTCCTAAGTCAACACAGCTCCTATCATGCTATCTTCTGCAGCAACGTATAGCCGAAACAGAATCCTGGCTTTCGGTGCTCTTACCATAAGCAGTGATGACAAGCACTCTTTGATTTTCTCAAACGCGCGTTGTTGACTTGCCCCCTAAGTGAATTCAGCTTTGTTCTTTAGCCGAAGTATGGGTACAAAAGCATCGATCTTACTATACAAGTTAGATATAAATCAGCGCAAATAATTCACCTAGCCTAGCAACTTTTGCACATCTCTCTTGCATGTCAACACTTCAAAGTTCTTAATCTTCTCAAGCCTCTTAGGGTCAATCTCGATAACTCTCTCATGAATCATGAATCCTAAGAACTTCCCCACCGACACGCCAAAAGCACACTTGAGTGGATTCATTTTTAAGCCTTACTCATGCATTCTCTAAAAAAACTCTCAAATCAGCTAGATGGTTTCTCATAACATCCGTTTTGACTACAACATCATCTATGTAGACCTTTAGCATAACTCCTAGCAAGTCATGAAAGATCAAGTTCATAGCACGTTGATATGTAGCGCTAGAATTCTTTAAACCAAAAGTCATCACAACCCACTCAAACAAGTCGACAAAACCAGGGCATCGAAAGGCTGTCTTATAGACGTACTCTTCGGCCATAAAGATCTGATTATAACTAGTGTTGCCATCAAGAAAACTTTGTACCTTGTGTCCTGAAGCATCGTTGATCAACATGTCGGCTATTGGAAAGGGACACTTGTCCTTTGGAGTGGCCTTGTTCAAGTCCCTGAAATCAATACACACGCCAATCTTGCCACTTCCTTTCTTTTCTACAGGCACAATGTTAGCAACCCATTCAGCATACCTGCATGGCCTAATAAACTCATACTTGAGTAATCATTCTATCTCTTCTTTAACTCAGTCATACACGGCTGAATTAAAGTGATTAGGAGGCTATTTATAAGACCTAAACCCGGGTTTAATAGGCAGACGATGCTCCATGAGCTCACGGCTTAGTCCGGGCATCTTACTATACTCCCATGTGAAACAATCGACATACGACTGAAGCAACTTTATTACTTTAGCCTTTTAATTAACCTGCAATTTTTTGTTTACAAAAGTCGGCCATATAATACTACCATCACCTATATCGACCTCTTCTAGAGGATCAACCTACGCAAAACCTTGACCTAACTTTTGTACTTCGCTAAAATCTTTAATGGCTTCGACAATACCATCTTTAGAAGATCAATATTGCTCCACACGAGACTTTATCCAATCAAGATAACTTTTACTAGACATGACCACTAGTTTAGAGATAGCTGAGCTACACCAGTTGGCTTTACAGACACGGGAACAAAACGTCCCTCATACACGCTAACAAAGTTGTAGTATGAGAGATCTCTACTTGACAAGCATTCTACCTTATCATGAATGACGTCAATTGAAACATCGGCCAAAGCAACCTGGGCCGAAGTGTCAGCTGGTACGATCTCCACATCATCACCATCCCACTGAATCAGGCACTGGTGCAAAGTAGATGAAATACAACAATTTGCGTGAATCCAATCACACTCAAGTAGCACACTGCAGTTACCTTGCACATCGACGACGAAGAACGCCATTGGCAATGTCTTGTTGCCCATCGTCAGCTCCAAAGAAAGCATGCCCTTGGCTTCGGAGCTCTCGCTATTGAAGCCATTGAGCGTCTAGTTGGTACTCATCTGGTAGTCTTCATTCTTGCCAAGCTTCTTCAACAGAGAGTACAACATCAAGTTGACGGTGGTACCTCCATCTACTAGCATCCTCGAGATCGGCTTCTCGTCGATGTGCCCCTTGATGTAGAGAGGCTTCAGGTGATGAGCCGTATCCTCAGGTTTCTCGAAAATGGCTTCCTGTGGGCCGAGGCTGTAACACCCCAAATTTTTAGAGAAATAAAAATACCATTTAATATATTTTTCTGGAAATAATTTATTTTGAAATACCTTAAATACCCTTCTAAGCTTAATTGAACTAGAACCTAGATAAAATATCCAAACCAGGGGCTAGAAAATTTTGTATGCGATCCCTAGGCCAAGATACATTTTTGAGATTTTTTACAAATTTTTATCACCCTTGGAAGTAGCCCAAATATTTTAAACTAATTTCTACAATTATTTTTATTCAGAAAAGAATTGAAACAGTAACGGGCCCCTTTTCCCTCTTCTCCCTCCCCCGGCTGGCCCAGCCCACTCCCTCCCCGCGCCCCTCATTGATAGGCGGACCCCACTAGTCAGTGGTCCTCTCCCTCCGCGCGTGCGCCCGCCCGCCACCTCGACCCCACCTGTCGGCGCCACCCCACTCTCAGCCGAACCCGACCCCACCCGTTAGCCCCGCCCGTTGTCGCGCCGGCGCCTGTTGCCCGGTGGCCCCCACCTGTCGGATCCATCTTCCCCGTAGGATCCGCCCCCAAATCCCCCCTCGCCAGCCAAAGCCCTAATCCCGCCTCGGATCCGCCCTCGCTAGCCCCCTCCCTTTAATCCGTCGCCAGCAATGAATTCCCCATGTCCCGCCGACCATTTCCCCCTTTAAACCCAGCCGAATCGTGTCCAGGTTCAGTGTATCCCCTCACAACTGAGCTCGCCAGCTGTTAAGGCCATTTTAAATTCGGTCTTCCCCCAATTGCGCCCCCCTTGAACCCCGTCGGCGCTCCTATTTAAGCCCTCGGTCATCACCGCATTAGACCCCTACGCTCACACAGCTGCGAGAACAAACAGAACACCCACGCTCCGGTTTTTAACACCCCTCCGCCGCCCGCACTCCAACCATCATTCGCCGTCACCGGAGACCTCTTCACCCTCGGCGATCGCACCCGTGTGATCATCGACATCACCTCGACCTCGTCCACCCCTCCGTTGCCACTGAACCCCACCAGAACGCCATCACCGACGAGGACCCGAACGCCTCTGCTGCCCCCGCTCGTCGCCGACCATGCTCCGATGACCCCAAGCCTCTCCGACGGTACCCTCTTTACCCCCGCGATGTACTGATTCTATTTTAGCCCTTAGAACCAACCGCCATCGCTCACCGTGGTCCCTGGACTCTCGCCGTTGCCGAAGAAGACGACTGGCATGGGCTGAGTACCCGTGCTGTGTCGGATTCGATCTCGGTCGTGTGATCTAGATCTGACGGTGGTTGTTAGGCCGTTCTCGTGGTTTAATCAGATTCATTGGATCTGAACGAATCGGTATGATTTAATCTGAGCCGCCCATTTCAATTTAAAACCCATGTTTGATCTGAGCCACACGATGCGTACCGGTTCGACATTTTAATCGTGGCTGTCCACGTCCACTTAACGCCCCCGCCTCGCCCGTGGCCGTTCGATCGCGATCCAACGGTGGATTTAGATCCGGCGCATGCGCACACTGCGCGGGTTCACGGTGAATCTAGTTCACCGAGGACCGACGCCTGTTTTTGGTTTAATTTAAAATTCCATAAATGGTTTTAAACTTAGAAAATTCATATCTTGTGCATGTTAACTCAAAAAATTGCCATTTCAATTACATAAAATTTATAATTTTATTCTCTACATGTTAATGCAATAAAAACAATAGGTTTATATTGAGTATTTTATTTTTATTTAATAACATATTCAAATGCTGTTTAGGATAAACTACAAATTGGTCCATTTCAACTTTAGAAAAATTTAAGTTTTATTCTTTTCATACTAGTATAATGGAAACACTAGGTTTATTCTGAACCTTTTATTTTAAATCAATTGGATGTTTAAAATACATTAGTTAACATTTTTATTCCTTTTAGAAACTTCCTAACCCCATTAAGGGTTCATTTTTAAATATTCCTAAAGTGAATTTCAGAAACTTAATGACTCTATTTACCTTGGTTTAAACAAACAAAACTTATATACTTGTGTGTGGTTTTTGGATTGTTTATTGAATGTTAATTTTATCATTCATATCGAAAAGACTACGCCGCCGCCGAGGAGCCGGAGTACTTTCCAAAAGTCCTTCCCTCTCCTTTCGCTCAACAAGGCAAGTAACCAAACCAATCTTTTGAGCATATTGAACCCATGTTTTAGCTAAACTATCGCTAAAACACATAGGATATACATGCATTAGTCAAATGAAACCCTTACAATATATTTACTAGGATCCCCCGACCTTGATGTGCAACCCAAGCCATGCTATCTAGCCTAAACTCCTTGTCACCATATTATTAGTACTATTAGCTAGTGTCCAATGTATCGACACGATTGCTATAGGATTAAAAATGAGTCGTAGCAATTGGAATCTTCTATATGGTCCCCGTTATTCTCATCTCTGGAATGTTGTTGGTGATAGAGTTTTGGTTGTGAGTGTATGCAAGGTGGGTTCCGGGTGCAAGCTAGGGCGTTGGTCAGTAGAACCTAGGGTACTATAAGGACCGGTCTGTGGGATCCGTTGCAATACACTTCCGTACTAACCACAAGTCTAATGGGCAAGTCCTAACTAAGGTATGGAGTGTTCGAAACCGAGGCCACCACTTGGAGATGGGTCAAGCAGCACCTGCAGGTGGCTTGTACCGACGTGGCGCAAAAGGGGATGCGACGTTAGCCGGGATGCGGCCCGGCGTGTCGGCGAAACCTAGAGCGGGTGGTTATCGCTTGGAGCATTTCATGCTGAGGTTTTGGCACGAGTTCCCGTGGCATGGGTCATCTTGTTACACTTTGGTGTTTGAGATGAGTGCGTGCCTTGTGGGTACAGTAGTACACCTCTGATCAGAGTCATAAATCTTTTCGAAAAGCCGAGCCCACGGTCAAGGGCGGGTTGCGTGACATCCCACAGTTAGTTTACTTATAATGAATGTGCATGATGATTTGACATGTAAGGACCGTTGTGCGAGGAGGGAAAATGTACTCCTCGAGTTAGATGGTGTTATGATGTTCATATTTATTATTCCGCATAATTAAATTTGACTACACTAAATGCAACAACTGAAAAATGTACTTTTCCGCACTATTAGCCATTGTCCTTCCTTTGTTATTACCTTGCATTACTATTTGCATTTGCGGTGGTTTGTTGAGTACTTTTTGTACTCATACCCGTTGGACACAACAATTTAGAGGATGCTTACTACGAAGATGGTCTGGAGTAACGACCCAGTCAAGAAGAAAGATCCTGAAGAGGGCGTTCGTCCTACAGTTTATTTTTATTGTTTATTTTAATTTTACTCTTATGTAATAATGTGGTTTGCGTACCACGAATGATTGCTCGTATGTACGTGTCACATGATGAAACTCTTGTATTATTGTTTTTCTTTGGAAATTCAATAATGTTCTGATTTGGTAAATCGGGGCGTCACAGAGGCTCAACTGAGCGACCTCGGCCTCGTCCTGTGGAAGAGCAAACTCAGTGAATAGAATGACAACGTTTATGTCCATTGCCTGAGGATTGGCCCCATTAGAGATAGGCGTGTAGTTGTCGTCCCTCATGTCATCCTCGTTGTCACTCGGAGTAGGAGCCGGGATGTTTACGACAACCGGCTTTGGCTTCCAAACCTATTTCACTGCTGGTCGGGGACGGATCTCCTTGAACACGGTGTCCCGCTCGTCCTCGGTCCTCTTCTCGTGCATCTCCTGTGCTCGAAGACATTTTAGCCACCTCTTCTAGGACTTGGTCATACCTGGGGGTGCTCACGAAGGCTGCGGCTTAGTGCTGGGCGCCACAACATTGTTCCTGCATTTTTTGGCCGAATGGGAATTTCCCGAATCAGCCTCAGCAATTTTGCGATTGGTGGAACCCATCTCCTATGTCCTGTCGGTCAGACTGACCATAGGGGGCCGGTAGGACTGACTGGTGTCAGGCGCCTGCAACAGGCCAGTTGGACCGGCCATAGTAGGACGGTCAAACTGGGATGGTGACTGCAGTCTGACCAACTCTAGGGCGGTGGTCAGACCGATAGTCCTTGTCTCTTGCGGTTCACCTCTGTCTTGCTCCAATGTGGCCCTTTTAGGGATTGGGACATACTAGGACCCTACCTTGATGAGGATAGCTTCGGATGCCTGTCTCAAGAAATCCTCTTGGCGTGACGGATAATTTGCCAAAGACATAACCTCTTAGAGCACTATAATATGGGGCAGGGTACCTGGTAGGTGGAAAGTAGTAAGGGGGCCACTGTGCCATTAACAGATGATACGGTGGTCGAGGGAAAGGTGGCTCCAATGGCCTCGGCCATCGTGTGCCGAATCCACTGTTCCGAGGATGGTCCGACCTCGCTGGAGGTCCTGACCGAGTGTTTGCCTTCTCGACCCTCTTCTTGTGCTTCTGGAGTAGCATATCATATGTCACCTTTGGCTTCTTGCGAGTCACAACCGAAGATGATGAGCTAGTGTTCACCTTCCACACTCCTACCTCAGGTATCTTTGGCACGAGCATGTGTGGGCGCGGTTCTCCAACCACGACCTCCTTCCCCTTAGTGGACCCGGCCTGCTTACGCCGAATAAACACCTTCTTCCCGTCGAGATCAATAGTATTCACGGGAAAGGGGTCCTAGTCTAGCTTCATCTTAGGATTTGTATCTAGCTTCAACCGTCCTTTTTCTATGGCCGATTGAACCTGCCGATGAAAAACATTGCAATCGTTAGTAGAATGGGAATGAGAATCATGCCACTTACAATAAGCCCGCTTCTTCAAGTCGTCGGTAGTCGGAATGACGTGACCCTTTGGTAACCTGATGAGTTTGTTCTTCAACAAAAAAATCAAATATTTTCTCACACTTGGTCACATCAAAAGAATACTTCACCTTGCTGGGCCTACTCTTGGTAGGAGACGGTCGTAACTCAGTGCAAGTAATGGGCTGGGCCTTACTAGACTAAGTCCATTTTGCAGTACACATGTCGACCGAGTCATCTATAACAGCCCAAAATTTCAAAGGTAAAAATAAAATTTATAAATATACTTTTCTGGAAAAGGATTATTTTGATTTTCTATAAAGCTGAAAAAGTCCAAATAAATAAAAATCTAGAGAAATAATCCAAACCAAGGTCAGAGAAAACTTTATTATGATCTTAAGGCCAAGATATATTTTTGAGAATTTTTTTTTTTCAAATTTTTAGAACCTTTGCTAGTAGCCTAAAAATTTTAAACTAATTTAAGCAATTATTTTTATTCAGAAATGCATTTTTAACCGTGTTGGGCCGCACCCTCCTTTTCTCCGTCCTCAGGCCGGCCTAACCCACTTAAGCCCCGCGCCCCTCTCTGAAAGGTGGAGCCCGCCCGTCAGTGTCCCTTCCCTCGATGCACGCCCGAGCCCGACCCCACCTATCGGCGCCACCCCCCTCAGCCTATCGCGCCCGCTGACAAGGTGCCCCCACCTATCAGTGCTGACCATTGCCACACCCATGCCCACAACCGACCATTGACAGTGGCCCACACTCATCAGTTTCGTCTTCCCCGCATCGCCGTTGCCCCCAAATTGCGCTGACCAAAACCCTAGCAATGCAATTACGCTGTTGTCGGCATCCTTCCATCGAATTGGTGCCAACATTGAATCCCCGGTGATCTCGTGACCATTTCCCCCTTTACGCCGACGCGTAATCGTCCCGGAATCACCGTGCACATGCTAGAAAACTACTCGTCAGAGTAAGGAAAGTTATCCTTGGGTTTCCATGTATATGACCTGCTATTTACACCGCCGATTACCCCTATAAACCCCAGGCCACCACCGCGTTCGACCCCTGCTATATTTTTTGCATCACATAAATAGAACGCATGCACTCCCATTTTTAGCACTCCCCTCTGTCCGGTCTACAACCACCGCTCGCCATCGTCGGAGTCTTTCTCCGCCGCCGTCGACTACAACAATGTGACCGCCGTCGCCTCCCTGACCCCAGCCATCCTTCCATCGCCATCAGATCCCACCGGAGCGCCACCCCCACGTCTACCCCAAGCCTCTCCGCCACACCCGCTCATCGCCGGCCACGACCCGATGACTTCAAGCCCCCACATCAATACTGTCATGCTCCCCTCACTGTCCCATTTCCATTTCTACACTCCGTTTGGACCACTGGCCATCGCCGTCGCTGCTTGCCCACCGCCATCCCTCGGTCGTCACCGGAGAAGACGACCGACACGAGTAATTACCCGTGCCATGTCAGATTCAATCGCCACATCTTGATCAGACATGAACAGTCGAGATTAAAACCCTCTCGGGTTCAATCTGAGCCGTTGGTCCGATTGAAGCAGTATCGCGCGATCTCGGTGGTCCGATTTCATTTAATCTCCCCACGCGTACTGTGGCCACCCGATCACGATCCGACGATCAATCTTGATCTGGCTCACACGCACAGTGCACGGGTTCACGGTGGACCGGGCTCACCGTGGACCGGCATCTTTTTTAGGATTTAAAATAAATTCCAAAAATTGATTTAAACTTCAAAAATTCATAACTTCTTCAAATTAACTCCAAATTTTACCATTCAAATTTCAAACAATTCGTCTTTTTATTATCTACATTCTTAGATAATTTAATTGACATGTTTATACTGTTTATTATTCAAAATAAAACCAAGAAGATTGTTTTAAACTTTATAAATTCATGTCTTCTCCATTTTAATTCTAAATTTCACCATTTCAATTCTAGAAAGCCTCTCTTATATTTCTATACAACTTTAGCCAATTTAATTGAAATGATTGTACTATTTATTTTATTATGTTTAATTATTTGTTGTTCTCGTTTTGTGTGTCACGAAGATTACGACGCCACCGAGTAGCCGGATTAGTTCCCCGAAGTTGCACCATCTCCCTTTGCCGAGAAAGACAAGTCACTACACTAAATTTTGAGCATATTGAACATAGTTTTCTTAAAATATCGCTAAAACCCATAGGTTATAAATGCACCAGTCAAATTAAAAGCCTTACATTATATTTCTTTAGATCCCCAACCTTGAAGTGCAATCCCAAGCTATGCTTTTGAGCCTAAAACTCCTTGTCACCATAATAGTATTGTTATTAGATATTGTCCAATGTATCGACACAACCACTATAGGTTGAAAATGAGTCATAGATATTTTGATTCTATTATATGATCCCCACGATTTCTCTCACCCCTGGAATTCTATTGGATATGGAGTTTTGGTTTAATATGTTAGCTTGGTGGGTTCCAGGTGCAAGCGAGGGCATTGGTTAGTGTGAAACCAAGTGAGGTCGCACTGTGGTTTTTGTATGTATGATGAGTGATTGACAAGATTGTGTGTTGAGTGAGTGATGGTTTGATTGCATCGATGGGATCGATGTGTGGATATGGAGAGTGGATACCGAGGGGATCGGTGTGCGTCATGTTTTGTGTTTTGGCTTGTCTCATGTGTGCAGGGTGGAGATGCTAACCAACTGTCAACCACGGGTGATCAAGCGTCAAGCGGGGAGCTCGATGCCAGAGGATCAAGGATGCCAGGTGAAGTTGGTTATGATCTCAGGAGTGCACGCGAAGATAGAGCAAGACATAGACGGACGGATGGTCGAGACAGCGTGATGGTCAAGTCAGCGAAAGGGAAGTGAGTGCAAGTGATCAGACGACTTGAGGGTATCGAGAGCGGGAGAGACTTGCTAGCGGTCGAGTTCGTGGATTGGCGTCACATGTCAGCGATCGAGGAGGTTTTGTCGGTTTTTGCTGAAAACCATCACATCAGAAAATGTTTTTAATTCCAGTAATTAGGAGTGTATTTTTTCTGTTTTGTCGTCTAGATTAAGTGTAATCTTTTAGTATTTTTCGGAATTCTTAATTCTGAAAAAAATATTAAAAGAATAGGGTCTTTGATGTAATAAATTAGGAGTTTGCCTTAACGGATCTTTCAAAATTTGTAATTCTGAAAATTCATTATGGAAATTAGGTAAATACATAGAACTTTTACCCTAATGGCAATTTGGTGATTTCTTTAATGGGCTTGCCTATATAAAGGACTCAAAGGCCTAGGGTTTAGGTGACTCTTTCAGCTGAATATTTTGGGGGCTACCAACTACAAATTCTATTTTGTTCTAACCTTTTTGCTGTTCTTATTTTCGTGATTATTGTTCATCATCACTTCTTGATTATGGAGCATAGTTCCAGCGCAATCTGAAGTCTTCCAGTGCAGGTACTATTCATACTTTGGAGATTCACTTTTGGAGCTGAGTTTTGAACTATTTCGATGCAGTTTTTGGGTATGAGTTCTTCATAACGTCCGTTGTACAAGTTTTCAGGGTTCCATTTTTCAAGTTTGCAACAGTTTTTGACCACTGTTGCATATATTTTTCTGTCCAAAAAGTGCCTAAAAAGTTCTAAAAACTTTTGATTTCTGCTAAGTGTTCTGTTTTCAGTCTGGATTCAATCTTTGAGGCGGTTTTTGATATGTTCTGGTACTGTTGTTTGGACCTGAGTTCTGCATAACTTTTGTTGTCCAAGTTTCAAGGGTTCCATATTTTAAATTTGCAAAAGGTTTTGACTAATGCTGCATATATTTTTCTGTCCAACAAAGTGCCTAAAAAGTTCTGAAAACTTTTGATATGTTCTGGTACTATTGTTTGGACTCGAGTTCTGCATAACTTTTGTTGTCCAAGTTTCAAGGGTTCCATATTTTAAATTTGCAAAAGGTTTTGACCAATGCTGCATATATTTTTCTGTTCAACAAAGTGCCTAAAAAGTTCTGAAAACTTCTGATTTTTGCCAAGTTTTGTTCTGTTCTGAGTCTGGATTCAATCTTTGAGGTGATTTTTGATCTGTTTTGGTTTTGTTTTTGGACCTGAGTTCTACATAACTCTTGTTGTCCAAGTTACAAGGGTTCCATGTTTGAACTTTTCTAAAGGTTCCGAACACAGCTATATAGTTTTTGACTTATCTATATGCTATAAAAATTCTGGAAGGTGATCATTTGTTGAAAATCTTGAAGGCTGAAAGTTGAATCTAGAAACATTTTTATCCCTTCTTTTTCTTTCCCAGCTTTCCGATCATGTGTTGCCATAAGCAGTGATGCTTTTCACCATTAACAACTGCATGTACTGCTGAGCACATGTTCCACCAAGTCCATTCTGAAATTGTTTTTATGTGATTTCTTTTGTATCTAAACTATTCCTCTTTGTGTAGTGTGTTGAGAAACAATTAATTTTTGCCGGTTTTTAATTCATGCCTCTGAAGTTTTTTTGATCTGAACACTTTTGGGGGCTACATATTTGAGAGAAGAAATTTGAGTTCTTGAAATTAATTCGGTGTTTCGTTGTCCGAATAGAAACCGAAAAAGTTTCAGAGCTATTTTTTAAGTGCAGTCTTTGTGTGTGCAAATTCAGGGTTGGTGATCCCTCAATCTATCATTTGACATAATATCAGATAGGAAGGTGATAACATATGTTTTTATCGGAGTCTTTACTACTTCTGCTTCCGCTTATTCATTTAGAGGTGCGTTGGGTGATTTGAAAAGGCCAGCTCATTCACAAGTATTTGTCGAGGCACCTATTCACCCCCTCTAGTCGTCATTTCATTCCCTCAGTTAGTCGCACCCGAGGCACTATAAGGACCGGTCCACGGGATCCATTGCAATACACTTCCATACTAACCACAAGTCTAATGGGTAAGTCCTAACTAGATGTATGGGGCGTTCCAACTTGAAGCATCATTTGGAGATGGGTCAAGTAGCACCTGCGGGTGACTTGTACTGACGAGGCACAAAAGGGGGCGCGACGTTGGTCGAGTGCGCTAGCGCACCTACGAAACCTAGAGTGGGTGTTATTGGGTTGGAGCGTCTCATGCTAAAGGTTTTGTCACGAGTTTCTGTGGTATGGATCATCTCGTTACACTTTGGTGTGCGGGGATGAGTGCGTGCCTTGTGGGTACAGTAGTACTCCTCTGATCAGAGTTTAAATCTTTTTAAAAAGACGAGCCCACGGTCAAGGGCGGGTTGCGTGACATCTTCCAGTTAGTTTACATTTATGAATGTTGCATGATGGAATGGCATGTAAGAACTATCGAGCGAGGAGGGCTGACTGTACTCCTCGAGTTAGATGATGTTGCATTATTCTTTTTTATTATTCTGTACAACTAAACTTGACTACATTAAATGCTGCAACTTAAGAATGTACTTTTCTGCACTTTAAACCCTATTCATTCCCTTATTATTATCCTGCATTACTATTGCATTCTCAGTGGCTTGTTGAGTACTTTTGTACTCATACTCGTTGGAAAAACACTTCAGAGACTGCATACTTCGAGGAGGATGGTGTGGAGTAGCGACCCAGTCAGGGACGCGAGACTGGTGGAGATGTTCATCGCATAGTTTTTTACTAGTTTCTTTTATTTTTTTACACTTGTGTAATAATGTGGTCTGCGAACCACGGATGGTTGCTGTATGTACGATGTCGAGTGATGAAAATCTTGTTATTATTGTTTTTCTTTGGAAATTCAATAAAGTATGGATTTTATTAAATCCGGGCGTCACATCATCCTCACTCTCCGATGACTCCTCATCGGAGTGCTCCATGATGTGCACCTCGGTGTTAGGCTTGTTGAATGTTTTAGTGAATTTTCTACTCTTACCTCGACTTTCCTGAACCAGAGCCTGGTGTCCATGCATACCTTGGGGGCCCACCGCAGCATCTATGTCAGCTTCCTCTCTGACCGAGACCCATTCATGGCCAGGCACACCCGTCTTCTCTAGGCTATGGATGATCTTCACACCGAGGTCGTGCTCGACATCGAGGAGCAGCATGAGGCTATTGAGTTCTTTCGTCATGATACGAAGAGCTTGATTCAGCAGAACGGTGAGCTGCAGCGCGAGATCATTGAGCTGCAGAAGGACATCGCAGAGATGCTTCCCCTCGCTCTGAGGCAGGAAGAAGACCATTAGAGAGCATGCCCCTTGGCCTAAGAGGGTTAGTCCACCATTAGCACCCGCAGGACCCTCCAGCTCTAGCACCGCCGCTCCGCGGCCAGCCATCGTCCCGGACCCATTGACCGAGAACTTCACCGAGCCCAGCATCCCCTAGGATACTCGTGGTTTCGAGAGCACTGAGACTGCCTTGGGCAGCGAGTAGATTACATCAAGTGATAGTTCTCATTGATTGTTTCATTTTGATGATTGTGGTACCATCTATGGCAACTTGTGTTGTAGATGGGATAAAAATAAGAGCTTAAATGTAATAAAAAATTAGTACCACTTTGAATAAAAGCATCCATGGATTATTTTGGAATTTTTTCTAAGTCATCTTCTTATAATTGTAACTTTATTACCTTTAGAATGGCTGACAATCAGAACTTGGGTTCCAACAACAATGGAGAGGGAGATACCAACAATCTACTAGGGAGTGTTGTGCCCAACTAGGATACAATGGGTCAACGCCAATCAAGGTTGCTGTCCGCCCATCATCCCACTCTGGCAGAGATGATGACCAATCAAAACCAGCTGATCACCACCCTATTAGCGCAGATGCAGCAGCAGCAAGCGCAGATGCATGAGTAGCAGGCCTAGCTGAACTGTCTGCAGCAACAAAACATGAACCCCGTCCCTCGCCAGCAAGCCCCCGCACCCGCTCCCATGCCCCAACTCTCCGAGTTCTTGTGCGTGAGGCCCCCCTGTCTTCTCAAGCACAACAAACCCAATGGAGGCAGGTGATTGGCTGAGAACCATTGGAAAGAAGTTGGATCTCCTCTCATGCTTAGACCGAGAGCGAGTGGCGTTCACTGCTCACCAGCTTCAGTGACCTACCACAGAATGGTGGGATAACTATCGTGAGTCTCAGCCTGAGGATCACGAGGTCACTTGGGCGGAGTTCACCATTGCCTTCCGAGCCGCCCACATCCCTGCCGGAGTCATAACCATGAAGCAGCAGGAGTTCCAGGACCTACAGCAAGGGAACAAGACCGTCATGGAGTATCTCCATGAGTTCAACCAGCTAGCCTGATACACGCCAAAGGAGGTTCGCACGGACGTCGCTCGCCAGGTCAAGTTCCTTAGGGAGCTGAAGGATGATTTCTCCATCCAACTTGTCGTGACAGATTATGCTGACTTCCAGCGGTTGGTGAACAAGGCTATTCTTCAAGAGACCGAACAAAACAAGATGGATCTCAAGAAGAGGAAGATGATCGCATTCAAGCATCACCAGGGGAATGTCTAGAGGCCCCACTTCATCCCCCCACCTCAAGCACCCGCCTACCACCTTCGTCCTATCTACATGCCACCGTATGCTGCTAGTGGCTCAAGAGCTGGGAATCCTCACCCCGCTCCGCCAGCTCCATCTGCCCCGCCAACACCGGCCACGAATACCAACACGTTGAGGGACCAGAATGACAATCCGGTCATTTGCTTCAACTGCCAGAAGGAGGGGCACTACTCTCATCAGTGCCCTCATCCCAAGCAACCCCAAGGAGCTACTACCAAACCAGACGGTTCGTGCCCTAGTCAACCATATCACAGCTGAAGAATCCCAAGAGGCCCCCAAAGTTGTGCTTAGTATGTTCATAACAAATTCCATACCCGTAGTAGTATTATTTGACTCTAGAGCAACACATTCATTCGTATCCGAGGATTCTATGAAAGTAAATGGCCTAGAAGTACTCCCTCTGCCCACACCCATGATGATCGCACCCCGACAAGAAAACCCTAGACAATTTAGTCATCCCAAGGATAAGGATAGAAATCCAAGGGGTGTTATTTTGGGCCGACCTAGTCCTCATAGATTGTAAGGGCCTAGACCTCATCCTAGGTATGGATTGGTTGATGAAGCACAAGGGAATGATAGACTATGCCAGCATGTCTGTCACCTTGACCAGCGATGAAGGAGTCTCTGTCACCTTCAAGATGGCTACCTATGGCCCGAGAGGAGTGTCGCTTCACCAGATGACAATAGAAGAGGTGCCTGTGGCCCGAGAATACCCAGACGTCTTTCTAAAGGATCTGCCAGGGATGCCACCCAAGAGGGACATTAAGTTCAGGATTGAACTTGTACCCAGGACCACACCCATCTCCAAGCGACCGTATCATATGGCCGCGAATGAGCTAGATGAAGTGAAAAGTAACATTGAAGAGTTGGAGCAAAGGGATACATACTACCGAGTACCTCACCTTGGGGTGCACCTGGTCATTTTTGCAATGAATAAGGACAATACCAAGAGGATGTGTGTGGATTATAGAGACTTGAACGAGGTGACCATCAAGAACAAGTACCCACTGCCTTGGCATCGACGATCTGTTTGATCAGTTCAAAGGATCCTCGGTGTTCTCCAAGATTGATCTCCGGTTAGGCTACCATCAGCTAAGAATCAGAGAAGAGGACATCCCCAAGACTGCCTTCACATACCATTATGGATTATACGAGTATACTGTGATGTCATTCGGAGTCACGAATGCCCCTGCATTATTCATGAACATGATGAACAATGTCTTCATGGAGTTCTTGGACAAGTTCATTGTGGTGTTCATCGACGATATACTCGTCTATGCTAAGACCAAGGAGGAACATGAAGCCCATCTCTGTCTGACCTTGGGAAAGTTAAGGGAGCAGCAGTTATACGCCAAGTACAACAAGTGTGAGTTTTGGTCATCTGAGGTGAAATTTCTCGGCCATGTAATATCTACCGGAGGAATAGCGGTGGATCCAACCACCGTGGAAGCAGTAACCAATTGGTTGTAGCCGACAAATGTGTCTGAGATCCAGAGCTTTCTAGGACTTTCTAGATATTACCACAGATTCATTGAGAACTTTTCCAAGATAGCAAAGCCCATGACCAAATTGTTGCAGAAGGAAGTAAAGTTTGAGTGGACTCCAGATTGTGAAGAATGTTTCCAGACTCTCAAGAAGAAGCTTGTATCAGCCCTAGTTTTGACCCTACCAGATATACGAAAGGACTTCCACGTCTATTGTGATGCCTCTCATCAAGGATTGGGGTGTGTTCTGATGTAGGACAGGAAGATGATATCATACGCCTCTCTGCAATTGAAAACTTCATCGTCGACAACATTGATGAAGCCACTCTAAGCCTGACCGAAGTCCTAGAACAAATAGGGACCGAGTGTCGGGCTCCAGACTTCGGCAACCAGGATCCAATCGGGGACCGTGTCGACTTTTTGAAGGTGGTGGCTGCGACGGCGGAGCAATCATTGAAGGGATTTGCCTTGATGGCTGGCCGAGTGGCGGGTCAAGGGGTGTTGCAAATGCTTCACGACGCGGGCTGCAACCACCTCGAAGCAGCAACCTCGGCGACCCCTGTGGCCTTCGGAGGCCATGACATGGTGACTCCTCCGGCTGGCGTCCGCGGAGCCTGGCGGTGACTTCAGGAGCCTTGGAAGGCCCAAGGCTGCGAGGCCATCCTCAAACTTTAGAAGGCCATCCGCCTTCGTCGAGCCAGGGCGCATGCCTCGCTAGCTCAGCCTTCGACGTCGGCACCTCCGCCTCCGAAGGTGTAGATCTCCTTAAGCTCCTTGTAATTCTTAGCTGTAAGCTTGTAAAAACTTATCAGTTTATTAATATGAATGGGGGTGCTTTATACCTTCCCAAGCTCAGTCTGCGAATGTTGACTTCGAAGTACTTCAGGATTCTGAAGAACTTCACCAATTGTGGGCGGTCCTCGAGGTAGCTAGGTCTGAAGGCCCCCCTCGGTTTAAACTCCCAAGGGGGCCTAACGGTGAAGCCATCCCCGAAGTAATCCAGGATTTGCTGGCTACCGTGAAGACGGAGTCCCTTCGGAGTTCTTCATCCTTGCCAGACTTAAGTTGCTTCGTAGTAAACTCATGTAGCGAGGGGGTATAGCCTTCGCGAATGGTCTTGGCAGGCAAAGAATCCTTAGACTTCTCTGCCTTCAACACGGCACCGCCTGCCTCGCGGACTTGTAGCGACCTGCAAAGTAGAAGACGAGGTCTGCGGGCTTCGGGGCGTGGACGAACCAGACGTGGGAGAGCAGGCTCCGATGAGGCTTCGTCCAGCCGAGGGGGCCCTGGCCGAAAGAAGGGCAAGCGAGGGTGTTGGCCTCGAGCTCGCTTTTTCTTAGGCTTAGACACAGACTACTCATAATTTTGTTTTCGAAGTATATTTGTAACATACTTCTCAATTATCATTCAATGAATGAGATTTGTTGTATTTGCATACTTCGTCTACATGCTTCGCATAGTTTGATGGCTTCGAACAGTTTTTTGCTTGTCACGCTCGACCGGCGCATTACATTCGCACACTTCGCATACATACTTCCCCCTTGCTCGTGGAAGCTAGGGACTTAGTCGTTGCTGGTGCGGGCAATTAAAATGCGAAGGGGTGCACCTTTTTGGAGGCTTCGGATGCTTATAACACATCGAGCAAAGGCCTCTTTTGGGCTTCGAACGCGTTAATTTGGAGCGAAGCAAGGATTCGGTGTAGCCAAATTAAGCGAGGCATACTTCGGCATGCTTGGATTTGGATGCTGTACGTGAGCAAGGCTCCGAAACGCACTTAGATTTTAAGCGAAGCATGACTTCGAGATGCTTAATTTTTAGATTAGATCACGTCACGCGAAGCGAGGCCTCGGTGCATGTTCAGATAGTGAAGCAAGGCTTCTTGAGCTTGGTCCTGTAGTGAAAAGGATATTTGGTGTGGATTCACCGAACCTGCGATAGGTTGAGCCACCTTCGACTCTGGGTCACCTACGACCCTAGGCCACCTTCGACCCGGGGATGCATCAGGCCGGAGCCTAGAATCCCGGACTTGTCGAGCCGTCGCTCGGAAGTCTCAAAGCCCACTGCTATGGGTCCAGAGGCACTATGTAGCCTTCGGAGGGATGCTCCGGATTTTGAAAAGCGAAGCAATGCTTCAAATTTTAAACAAGGCGAAGCAAGGCTTCGGGTTTTTGATAAGATGAAGCAAGGCTTCGAATCTTTAAAAGGAAACGAGGCTTCGATTTCAAAACGCAAAGCATAGCTTCGGTTTTAAAGCACGAAGTGAGGCTTCAATCTTTCAATAAGATAGAGCAAAAGTTTGTTTTAAAGGCGAAGCAGGGCTTCGAATTTAAGGCAAAGCAGGGCTTCAACTTTATACTAAAGTAATTGCAAAATTGTACATCGAAGTGGTACTTCGGACAGTGTACATACCTCGTAAAGTGGGTGAAAGCTTGCCTCGTAGCCCCTGGGGCTTTGACGACCTTCGACACACGAAGCAGAGCCCCTTGCTAGAGGGTGAGCTCCGAAATGCAAAGGATGGGGGAAGGCGAAGATGACCTTCAAACTGCACCCGAAGCCCCTTGCCGAAGGGTGCGCGAAGAAAGAAAGCTTCGAAGCTCCCCCCTCAAGCGCACTTCGAGTTGCAGACAGTGGCAGAGAACTTAGCTTTTAGGACTAAGTTCCCCACGGATGACGCCAACTATTGTAGCAATTGTGTTAGCTACAACACAGGTTTTGTATGTGTGTATATGGTGTGTAAAATGAACCTCGAAGGGTTCTCTCAGAGGGAGAAATGATTTATACTGGTTCGGACCTCCCCTAGGGGATAATAGCCCTACGTCCAGTTTGTGGTGGATTTGGCATAGTATGCCTTGGTGTAGTGTAGTGAACTCCAGTGTTTCATGGCCCTGGAGAAGCTATCCATGTTACAAGGGCTTGGCCCTGCTTTTATAGGCACACAGGCCAAAGGAAAAGATCAAAGTGCCCTCTATAAGTCCTAGGCTCATAGGGGCAAAAAGGGAAAAATGGGCTAGCTACGGTACAAAGTGCTTTACAGCTTTACAGACGTGTCAAACAACGTCACTTCTTGACCAGCTAAACGACATATTAGGGGCAGAGGGGCCCCTGGTATGTCTTCTACACTGTAGCAGGGTGCAGATATTTTCTGGGTTCGGAGTAGGGGCCGGAGCTATTCAGGCAGAGGCTGCAAGGGAGGCTTCGAGGTACACTCCGAACTAGGCTGCGAACTGGGCTGCGAACTGGGCTCCGAACTAGGCTCCGAACTGGGTTCTCGGAGACTTAGCTTCTGGCAAACCTTAAACGATCTTGAGGGCTTCGCTCCGGAGGGCTCCGAAGGAGTTCGGAAGCTTCGCTCCAGAGGGCTTCGAAGTGAACCTTGGGACTTGGAAACAACTTCTCCAGAAAGGAACAGGCTTCGATAGTGTTGGGCTTCAGGCCGAAGGCTGTCGGAGGCTGACGTTATTTGGCCCCTATTCAAGGAAAAACTTATTCCCCCAACAGTCACCGTTTGAGGTGTTATATGGACATAAGTGCAGAACACTGTTACTCTGGGATCAGATTGGTGAGTCTTAGTTATTCGGGACAGATATTCCACGATAATCCGAAGAGAAAGTTAAGGTCATCAGGGATAGACTAAAGATAGCTCAGTCCCGATAGAAGAGTTATGCTGATAACCGATGAAGAGACTTAGCTTTTGAAGAAGGCGATTATGATTATCTCCGAGTCACTCCCCTCCGAGGTACCCAGAGGTTTAACATGAGAGGAAAGTTAGCTCCCCGCTATGTTGGACCCTTCTAGATCATTCGTCGGCAAGGATAAGTGGCATATCACTTGGAGTTACCACCTTCTTTGGAAGGAGATCACGATGTATTTCACGTCTCTCAGTTAAAGAAGTGACTTTGAGTGCCCTCCGAGCAGGCGGACCTCTAGTAGCTCAACATCCAAGAAGACCAAACCTATATTGAGAAGCCAGTTCAGATCCTAGAGAACAAGGAAATGGTAACCAGGAGTCGAGTAGTCCGCTTCTGCAAGGTTCAATGGAGTAACCACCCCGTTGAGGAAGCCACATGGGAAAAAGAGGAAGAGCTAAAGACCCAATACCCATAGTTATTCGAGAAGCTTTCTGAATCTCGAGGATTAGATTCTCAGTAAGGGGATAGGTTTGTAATAGCCCAAAATTTCAAAGGTAAAAATAAAATTTATCAATATACTTTTCTGGAAAATGATTATTTTGATTTTCTATAAAGCTAAAAACGTCCAAATAAATAAAAATCTATAGAAATAATCCAAACCAAGGTATGATAAAATTTTATTATGATCTTAAGGACAAGATATATTTTTGAGATTTTTTTACAAATTTTTAGAGCCTTTGCTAGTAGCCCATAAATTTTAAACTAATTTCAGCAATTATTTTTATTTAGAAATGCATTTTTAACAGTGTTGGGCCGCACCCTCCTTTTCTCCATCCTCAGGCCGACCCAACCCACTCAAGCCCCACACTCTTCTCTAAAAGGTGGAGCCCTCCCGTCAGTGTCCCTTCCCTCTCTCCGCGCATGCCTGAGCCCGACACCACCTGTCAGCGCCAACCCCCTCAGCCTATCACGCTCGCTGACAAGGCTCCCCCACCTATCGGTGGCCCCAACTATTGGCACCGACTGTTGCCGCGCCCCCGCCCACACCCACCCACAGACAGTGGCCCCCACTCATCAGTTTCATTTTCCCCGTGTCACCATCGCCCCCAAATTGCGCCAGCCAAGACCCTAGCTCTGCAATTACGCCGCTGCCGGCCTCCTTCCATCGAATTGGCGCCAACATTGAATCCCCGATGATCTCGCGACCATTTTCCCCTTTACACCGACACATAATCATCCCGGAATTGCCGTGCGCATGCTAGGAAACTGCTCGCCGGAGTAAGGAAATTTATCGTCGGGTTTCCATGTATATGGCCTGCCATTTACATCGCCGATTACCGCTATAAAACTCCCATTTTTAGTGCTCCCATCTGTCCGGCCTCTAGCCACCACTCACCATCACCAGAGTCCTTCTCTGCCGCCGTCGACTGCACCAACGTGACCACTGTCGCCTCTCTGACCCCGGTCACCCCTCCAACGCCATCAGAGCCGACCAGAGCGCCACCCCGACGTCGACACGAAGCCTCTCCACCATGCCCGCTTGTCACCGGTAATGACCCGACGACTTCAAGCCCCCACATAAGTACCGTCGTGCTCCCCTCGTCGTCGCGTTTCCATTTCTGCACTCAGTTGGGACCGCCGGCCATTGCCGTCGCCGCTAGCCCACCGCCATCCCTTGACCGTCGCTGGAGAAGACGACCGGCATGGGTAATTACCCATGCTGTGTCGGATTCTATTGCCACAGCTCGATCAGACATGAACGGCCGAGATTAAAACCTGCTTGGGTTCAATCTGGGCCGTCGGTCCGATCGAAGCGGTATCGCGCGATCTTGGCCGTCCGATTTCATTTAATCTCCCCATGCGTACTATGGCCGCCCGATCACGATCCGATGGTCGATCTTGATCCGGCTCACACACACAGTACACGGGTTCATGGTGGACCGGGCTCACCGTGGACCGATGGCTCTTTTAGGATATAAAATAAATTCCAGAAATTGATTTAAACTTAAAAAATTCATAACTTCTTCAAATTAACTCCAAATTTTACCATTAAAATTTCAGAAAATTCGTCTTTTTATTCTCTTCATTCTTAGCCAATTTAATTCACATGTTTGTACAGTTTATTATTCAAAATAAAACCAAGAAGATTGTTTTAAACTTTAAAAATTCATGTCTTCTCCATTTTAACTCCAAATTTCACCATTTCAATTCCAGAAAGCCTCTCTTATATTTCTATAAAAATTTAGCCAATTTAATTGAAATGATTGTACTTTTTATATGTTGGCGTAAAATATTACGCTAACAGGTTTCTGAAAGTTAGAAACTGACAAATGAAGTGTTTGCGAAATAAACTATTTCGAGCCTCCGAGTGGATAATAACTCAAAACAGTTCGAAGATGTGTATTGAATGACTTGTATCCGGTCCTCATTACAGGGTAAAACGGGGGGTATTTATAGGCCCAAACATTAAGGAAAAGACCCTTTAATCCCTCTGTTACAACCGACATAGTGGAAACTATTCGGTACCCTTAATAGGGCTAAAATGGTAAAAGACTAATCTAATGAGAAAGAAGATAAGTCTTTCATCCTAACTGGCAGGAAGGCTCTCGGAAGAGTCCAAGTTCGAAGATATACTCCAAACTAGAGTTCACCTCCATACTTCGAACTTGATCTAATGTACTTCTTGAGTTACATGCTGGAAACCTTTGATTCAATCACCTGCCTTTGTCCTGTTATAGCAATATCCCCGAAGATGGAGTATTTTCCCCCAACAGTAGCCCCTCGAATACACTTCTCCGCTATATCTGTAACGTTAGGAGAGCAGTATACGCAAGAAAAATAATCATGCGCAGGGGTTAACAAATTTAATCCACCTCCGAAATACGTGGAGATGCAAAACTTCGAATCAACTTCTAAGAAAGTTATGTTTGAACTATCTTAAAATTAACTTGAAGAGCCCGAAAGCTTTTTTAGACTTAGAAGAAATAGCCGTTGGCTTTTTTCTTCTAACGGAAGTTACACAATGCGTCAACTCCGCAACAAGATAACGGTTAAGAATGCGAAACAGCAGATACAAACGGTAAAAAATCAGTGGCCTAGGCTATAAATAGAGGGCCCATCCTCTTCTCGAGTACTCTTCTCACCGATTTAGTGCAAACAAACCCTAATCCCCATCTTCCTCTTTGAGCAACCAGAGAAAATCCATGGCCAAAACCAGTTTCAAAGTCCCTAGGGCGGCTTCAGCCCTTGCTCGGCAGCAGGCTACGGCTGCATCGGCAGCATCGGCTTCAACGACGGCAACCCCGACAGCAACAGTAGCAGCTCCAGTGGCGGCGCCAGGAAGAAATCTCCAAGATGTTGGTCCTCATGATCTCCTTCCAGCGTCGTTGAAGTATGCGGACCAATATTACCAGTTGGGACCATCAACCTGCAAGAGGGAGTCGCTCGTAGTAGCAATAGAGGGGAGATTAGTTCGGAGATTGTGATCCGCAAACCTGGAAAAGAAGCTATTCCTTCGCCAAGGCCCGGAGAAGTGGTTGTCTTCGAAGCCTTTTTCGAAGCTGGATTAGGGCTCCCGGCTGTCGACTTCCTAGCTGAGGTACTGGATTTATTCCATGTTACTCTCCCTCAACTCTCTCCGAACGCGATAGCACGTCTCTCCATCTTCGAATGGGCATTGCGGGCTGAAGGCTGTGAAGGAACAGCAGAAATCTTCGCAGCCCTACACCGAGCTTCTTGCCAGCCCAAGACCTTCATAAGCCCCGGAGGTGAGAAGATGGTGGTGGCCTTCGGGAGTATTAACTTCCGGCTCCGGGATGAGTATGCTCTTTGATTTCCAGCCAAGGCCATCAATGCCAGGTGGTATACGGATTGGATCCTCCGGTGGTTTTATGCCGAAGTCGGGGCAGGAAGCCGCATAGCTGGACCTCTTCAGGACATAAACTTCTGGAGGGAAGCCCTTGTCCACTCAGATCCAGGCCTGCTCGAAGCTCGCCTTAGCCTACTTCAATGCATTAGCTATCGCCTAAGCATGTGGGATCTGGTAGAAGAGTTCATCGGACTTCAGATTCCCCCTCTGATGGCCAACTGGCCAATCACCTTCGAGGAACATCCGGAGGGCGGCCTCCGAAAGATTTCTTCGAGCTCAAGCCTTGCAGGTAACTTCGAAAACAACATGTTTCATATACACTTATTTGAAGAAATAACTAATGCCAACTTATCTTCCAGCCTCTCTAGCTCCTATTACTTCGGAGCAAATTGTGCAAGCTTCGGAGAAAATTCTGGGCATTCCGACTCCAGCCGAGAAAGAATGGAGGAAGAAGTTAGTGGGTACTTGGGAATGGAACAACCGAGTATGGGGGTTACTCGAAGTTGTTCCCCCTCCTCTTTTGGATTGGGTTCCTTCGGAGCAAGGACCTAAGAAAAAGGAAGGCCGAAGTTGGAGCCTCGACCTCTGCCAAGACTCCATCAAAGAAGGTAGCTCGAAAGCCAAGAACTGCAGCGCCTTCAAGTCCAATAGCTTCGGTCTCCGATTCCTCGGAAGATGAAGGTAGAATGCTCATCGACCTAATTGACAAAGATGGAGTCCAAGCGGATGCAAGCACCGACAACGTTGCAAGCGTGCCGGAGTTTCCAAGCAACCTCGGGCAAGTTGGGACTTCGGCTGCTCAAGAAGACTTACTGCGTGATGAAGCCCCTATGAATGAAGGTGGAATCGAAGCTGCTGCAGGATCAACTCCGATTCTGGACGAAGCAATGACTGCAGCTCCCGAAGAGGCTCCAACAGTCGAAGCTTCAGTCTTGAATTTTGACTCCGACGAAGACTTTGGGGTGGCCTTTGACCCTCCAAGCAGCCCAATGCTCACCCGCCGACAAGACTTCGGAGGTAAACTTTGCATAATCTCTTTGTTCTTTTTTCCCTGCAAAATTATACAATGCATAATACCTTTGCCTCAACAGGGTCCGCTCCTACGGAAGAGGTTCGTCCTGAAGATACAACTCTTGGGACCTCAGGAACTTCGGAGCAATTCCAGAAGTCGCCCAAATGGGACCTGGAAAAGGTAAAGGCAAGGTGGACCCCCTCCCTGCTCCGAGTTCAGGATTAACTCCGTCTGAATCGACAGACAGAAGCCAATCTACAGAGGGGGGCCAGTCTGCCGAAGTTCCTGAGGATGCGGCCCAGCGCTCCGACCCCTCCCTGAACGAAGACGATCAAAGGGCTTTGTCTATGCTCCCTCTTCTAGCTCCTTTCTTGGAGTGAAGAACCGGACATCGGACTTTGCTCGAGCCTTTAGATCGAGCTAGCCGCGAAGTCGGGGAGATAGACTTGGTGGCCATCCTGAGCGAAGCTGAGGGTTCAGAGCTCAACACCGCCATGGAGCGTGCAACGTACCAGGTACGAAGTATCTGCAAAACAAAATTAATCTCACCTACAAATAATTTCTCACCTTGATTTTTCTTCTTTGCAGCACATTGTCTTGGCCCGAGCTGCGGCTGTTTCAAATGAGTGCGGAAGCCTTCACCTTTGAGAAGAAAAAACTGCTCTTCAGCGAAATCTTAATATCTCCGAAGGTCGGGTTTCCCACTTAGACAACATGGTTTCAGCGGAGCGCAGGTCCAGACAGAGCTTGGAAACTGCGAATAAAAAGCTCGAAGCAGAACAAATTGTGCTTCAGGCAGAAATAGAAAAGATGCAGGCAGAGCATGCCACGGCGGGGGCTAAACTTGTCAAGCTCCAAGAGGAAAAAGCCAAAGCTGTGGAGGAGGCTAGCCACCTGCTTAACCAGAAAAAAGCTCTAGCTACAGAGGCAGCTAGGCTCTCCGCTGTGGTGGAGTTGACTTCATCAAAGGATGCTTTACTTGAAGATAAGTTAAAATCGGAGAAGGTAGCTGCGGAGGTCATGAACCAACTCCTAGGTGTTCTAGAGTACTTCGGTACTACTGGGACACTTCCTTCAAATGACAACGTCTCCCTGCTGCGATGGTTAAAATTGATCCAAGGAGCTGCGAAGACGATGAAGATGGCAGGCATTCGGTACGGAGAACTCTCTGGACAAGTGGCTGCTATCGTCATACTTCTCTACTACGAAGATCTAGGAATATCAATAACTCCGAATGCAGGGGCGACTCCCATTACCTTCGACGAAAGCTGGCTTCTCCATCCTTCTGAAGACATGGCTGCTGCTTGGCAAGCCTTCCAAGCTTCGTGGAGAGCCGAAGGTCGCACTGCGATCAAGGCTTGGATTGATGAAGGGCAACGCCAGAAGCAAGCCCGGTCACAACCCTCGAGCAGCCAGCCTCCGCCAAACCCAGAGGTTTAGATTTGTTTTAGGATCTTCACTATGTAAAGAATCATGTCTTTCATACATTATGAATAAAAATTTGCTTATCGTGTTTTTAGGATTCACCTCATATGGATGATATCGAAGTGTTAAACATTACCGAAGAACTCTGCCTGCTATGGGCTACCTTCGATCTTTTAAAAATTCACAAGCGACCTCGATTTTTAGTTCCTCGAGATAGCTCTGGTGCAATTGCGCCCGAAATATGCAAAGATATATTATCTTAAATTAAAGAGGAAGAAAAATAAGTCAACTTGAAAACTTCATCTTCTGAAGACATTGCATGGTCCAAAGATGAAGGTATTGCTAAAGCTCAAGGGAAAAAACCTGAAGAACTTGGAAGCTGGGAAAGGAGCCCCGAACGACTTCGAACTTGGGCCGAGCTTCAACAAGAACAGAAGGATTTTAGAGCTTCGAAGGGAGGTAGAAGAGTTAAACGTAAAGTTGTTAGAACTCCCGGCTCTGGAACTAGTCGTTCCAACCTTAGCAATAGCTCTAGAGATCGAAGGGGTCTTCGGTTCCTTCTTGGTATAGACACCAATTTTTCGTGATGTAATTATAATTTGTTTGGATAATAAATATCGATTTTTAAAATTGTCTCCCTACTTCCCAGCCCCTCTTTGGGCGTAAGCACCTTCGAACTATACTCAAAGATGGTTAGGCGCAAAGAAAAACTTAGGAGTACAATTTTGGGGGCTCGGAGCCCCTCAACAATTTAAAGATTTATTAAAATCTTATAAAGTGTCTTCGACTACTTGGAGTCTGAAAATTGGTAACTTAGTACCTTGTGCTTTGAAAGAAATCACTTTGGACAACTTTCCGGACACTTTAGTGTCCCAAATGATTGGTCACTTAGGACTTTTTCACAGATATTCGAAGCTCATCAGCTCAAACTCTGTTTTGTTTTGGCCTCCTTCAGCTCTTTTTGCGAATGCTATCAAACCGGTGGTTTGGAATTCACAGTGGTCTCCTTGGACTATTTTTACGGATGCTTTCAAGCCGAAACTTGGAATCCACATTATTTGGTCTCCTTCGACTCTTTTTACGGATGCTTTCAAGCCGGTGGCTTGGAATCCGTTTTCTCAGTGACTTTTCCACCTCGTCGTAAGCTTCGGACCAGTGGTCTGAAGTACAAAAAAGATGATTCAAATTAATGACACTTCCCTCCCAGTCAACTTCGCTATTCCAGTGCGTCCACTAGAAGTGGGAAGTATTTGGGGGTAGGCATTATCTGAACCATTAGCTTTATTGATTCGGAAGGTGTTTACAAATGATTACAAGGAGCCCCTATGCGAAATATCACTTTAGGTGCTCCGCATGCCATGTATGCGCTAACTCTTCACCTTCCAAATTAGCTAACTTAAAAGAACCAGGACGCCCTGAGCGGACAATTATTTATGGACCTTCCCACTTATTTCCTAATTTCCCTGGCGCTATAATACTTCGCAAAACGAGATGACCCGGCCTAAGTTCATTAATCTTGACCTTCGGGTCGAACCAAGTCTTCATCTACTGCTGATACTTTGACAAATTGGCAACAGCTCGAAGTCTTGTCTCTTCTGTTAAATCAAGCGAAGTTTGCCTTTCTACTTCTATTTCCGGTTCGGTGCTGCGAAGGGATCCTCCTTTTAGCTCCGTTGGTGTCATAGCTTCGTCTCTGAATAATAGTCTGAAAGGAGTGAAATCGGTAGACCTTGTCTGAGTTGTCCGAATGGACCATAGGATCTTCGGGAGCTCTTCGGTCCACAATCCTTTTGCTAATCCCACTATTCTTCGATTCAACCCTGACAAGATATTACCATTGGCTCTTTCAACAGCTCCGTTAGACTGAGGATGTCTTACTGCAGCAAAACATAATTGGATGCCTAGATCTTCACAAAATTTCTTAAAGGGTTCTACATCGAATTGTGTTCCATTGTCAACTGTCAGCTGCCGAGGCACTCTGAACTGGCATATGATATTTTTCCAGAAAAATTTCTGTACATTATTCGAAGTGATAGCTGTTAGGGGCTCTGCTTCGACTCACTTGGAAAAGTACTCAATTGCTACCATTGCGAATTTCAAATTTCCTTTTGCTATTGGGAAGGGGCCAATAAGATCCATGCCCCATCTGGCCATGGGCCATACTGGAGCAATGATTTGAAGAGTTGTTGGTGGGCGATGACTTCTTCGTCCCATCCACTGACATCCTTGGCAAGTGCGGACTAAGTTCTCTACATCAGCTACTATTGTAGGCCAATAAAGCCCCTAGCGAAGTGTCTTTCCTTCCAAAGCTCGAGGGGCCAATTGGATACCACAGAGTCCTTCATGAATTTCTCGGAGAATTTCTTGACCTTCGGCTTAAGATATACATCGGAGCAAAGGGGAACATACTCCGGCCTTATACAAAATACCGTTGATTATATGATAACTCCGAATTCTGAGTTTCAACCTTGAAAGCTTCTCCTTGCAACAATTCCATAATTGAACTTCGCCAATCTGTACTTGGAATGCAAAGGACTTCCACAGAAGGGATTTGTGGCACCGAAGGTGTACTGAGTTCTTCATAAAAAGCCTCTTCTGGTATGTCCGTAGCTCCGGCTGCAGCTTTTGCTAAGATGTCAGCTTGCACATTTTCTGCTCTGGGTATACTCCGAATGGAAATCCCTTTAAATGTTGCTTCAATCTTACAGATTTCTTCCATGTATTTTGCAAGTTGTGGATGCCAAACTTGAAAGCTCTTGTCTACGTGCCCTGCTACAATCTGAGAATCTGTCTTAATAACAACTCTTGTAGCCCCTAGAGCACGTGCCTTTCGAAGTCCCAATAAAATTCCTTCATACTCCGCTGTATTATTAGTAGATTTAAAGTTGAGTCTTGCGGAGTACATTGCCTTTTGCCCTGAAGGAGAAATTATTATTGCTCCAACACCTGCTCCAGATGCTTGGAAAGCTCCATCGGAGTAAATAGTCCAAATCCCTTCACTTGGCTTCTCTGGAGCCCATGCTGCAGGGGGAGTCCACTCTGCCACGAAGTCCGCCAACACTTGTGACTTAATTGCTGTTCTTGCCACAAAGGATATGCTGAAGGGTGCCAATTCAACGACCCACTTCCCAATTCTTCCTGTAGAGTCCTTACTTCGGAGCATATCTCCCAAAGGATATGAAGTTGGTACAATTACATTATGTGCCAAAAAATAATGCCTTAACTTCCTCGAGGCCATTATCAGAGCATAAGTGAACTTCTCAAGCTCGGAATATCTTGTTTTTGCTCCAGACAATGCTTCGGACACAAAATAAACTAGATTCTGTACCAACTTTCCGTTGAAATCAACCTCTCTGACAAGAACTGCACTGACAGCAGAGCCAGTAGCTGCAAGGTAGAGGAGTAGGGTTTCGTCCGCAATAGGCACCGTGAGTGTATCGAGGTTACTAAGATAATTCTTAATATCTTTGAAGCTTTTTTGACACTTCGGTGTCCATGCAAATCTTCGGACCCCTTCAATGCTTTGAAAATGGGCAAACTTCTCTCTGCAGACCTTGCAAAAAACCTGCTAAGTGCTGCAAGACGACCAGTCAACTTTTGCACTTGCTTTAAATTCTCCGGGGGAGCCATCCTTTGCAACGCAGTTATCTGAGTGGGGCTAGCTTCGATCCCTCTGCTTGAAACTAGATACCCTAACAATTTTCTAGCCTGCGCCCCGAAGATACATTTTTCGGGGTTAAGACGGATCCCACATGCCCGAAGGCTATTGAATGTTTCTGCTAAGTCTAGGCTATGTTGGTTCTTTAAAGCACTCTTTATTACAATATCATCCATATAGGCCTCTACATTGCGACCTAATTGATGACCTAGGGCCTTAGCAATTAACCTAGAAAAAGTAGCCCCGGCATTTCTTAAGCCAAAGGGCATTCTTACATAACAGAAGACTCCTGAAGGAGTTACAAAGCTTGTCTTGATTTCATCTTCGCGCTTTAGCATATTTGATGATAGCCGGAGTACACGTCGAGGAAGCTTAATAACTCCGAACCGGCAGTAGAGTCAACCAATTGATCAATTCGGGGCATGGGGTAGGGGTCGCGGGGGCATGCTTTATTCAGAGATGTAAAATCAATACACATGCGCCACTTCCCGGAAGATTTCTTCCTAACGAAGACTGGGTTGGCTAACCACTCCGTATGAGCCACTTCTCTGATAATCCCAGCCTTCAGCAGCTTTTCCACTTCGTCTTTGTCAAGGATAGCTCTCTCGGTAGACAACTTCCAGAGTCCTTGTCGAACAGGCCGAGCCTTCGTGTTCACAAGTAAACTGTGTTCAATAATATCCTGACTGACTCCAGTGATGTCTTCATCAGACCAAGCAAAGACATCTAAATTTTCCTCAACTACTTTCTCTAACGAAGTAGCGATTTCTGGAGGCAAGTCTTTGCCAAATTGAAATGAATATTCCTTGCCATCTTTGACAATAACCTTCGTTGCAATCTCTCCTTCAGGGCTTGGCCTTGGGAAGGATTTCTTCGAAGATTCGCTAGGAGCAGAGAAAACCTCCGGGTTATCTTGCACGCTGTTCACCTGTCTCGGGTCGAGAGGAGGGCCATGACCATACTCCGCTCTTCGTGCGGTGGCCTGATCTCCTGAAAACAGTGAGCACTCCCGCCTGTGTGGGCATCTTCATACACAAGTAATTATGATGCACCACAGCTCCGAATTGATTCAGCATGCCCCTTCTGAAGATGACATTGTATGCATATGGGGCATCCACAACATCGAAAATTACTTCCTCCATCCTGGCCAGTAGCCCCTCTCCAAAAGTAACTTCCAGGACAATTTGGCCGAGGGCATCAAGAGGGGGTCCTGCGAAGCCTTGCAAAGGACGGGCTGCTGGGAGAAGATGCTTTCTGGAGATGTAGAGTTGATCAAAAGCTTGGACAAAGATAATATCTGCCGAACTCCCTCCGTCGATTAGCACTCTCCGGACCTCAGTCCCTGCTATGTCGACGGTGATGACGAGTGGGTCTGCATGTGGAAACTTTATACCAGCCGCATTATCTGTAGAAAAAGATATCGGCACATGGGACCATTCGGGCATAGCAGCTGCAGACAAAGAGGTTCCAATATGGCCCACTTCCCTAACATAATCTCTCCTCTGCCTCTTTGACATACTTTCGAGGGTCCCTCCTCCAGAGATGGGGAGGACTACTCTTTTCCCTTGATCTTGCCCATCTTCCTGCTTCGGAGGTGGCATAACATTGACCACCGGAGGCCGTCTGACAGGGTCGAAGTTCTCTATTCGTGCCACAGCCTGGACAGGCTCCGAACGCACTTTGGTTGAAACTCGGTCAGTAGTGCCTCGACCCAAAGTTCTTTCCAAGTACTCGCCTCTTAAAGCAAGTATAGATTTGCACGCATCAGTTGCGTGACTTCGATTCTCACCATGGACACAGTAGAAGAAGGCCTGGGCTTTGCCAGCCGGCTTCCCTGGCGGCCTCCAGCCGCTGGTCTTGCTTCCTGAAGGTTGCGAAGTCCTTGGGGCAAATTTCTGCGGAGGTGCAATATTCAAGACTTCTGAACGAGGATGCTTTTGCCCCCGACGTCTGTCATGCTGAGCCTCGAAGCTAGGCCCCTGCGACTGTGTTGAAGTCTTGACTTCCAGCTTGACTTATTGCATGATTGACAGAGTTGCGGCAGTTCTCCGAAGCCACCCCTCTTCTGACCTTGCATATTCCTCAAAATAAGACATCAACTGAGCAATAGAAGATATCTTTTTCCTGTGAAGTTTATCAAGGAGGCCCGCATGAATAACTCCCTCTTGAGCTGCATCAACTACAGAAGACGTAGTTAACCCTCAAATTTGCGACTTCGTATGAGCGAAGCACTTGAAATACTATCTTAAAGTCTCTCCGGGGAGCTGCTTCACCTGGAAAAGACTTCCTGTTGACATTGGAGGTACGAAGGTACCCTGAAAGTTGCTCACGAAGCACCAGCCTTGAAGCCTTGTGCCTGTTGAAAGTTGACAGGTGCCTTCGGGGCAGAGGGTGCAAAGTTCAACACCTCTGAGCGGAAATGCTTCTTTCCCCGCCTATGATCATTGAAGTGATTGTCAAGGGGGGCCTGCGGAGAGGTTGGGACTTCAGGCTCCGTCTTCACTTCTCGAAGGGCTGATGCATGTGCTGTGGTTCTTCGGAGGCAGCCTTCCTCTGTCTTGGAATACTATTCGAAGTATGCCATCAACTGTGCCATAGATGACACTGGTTTCCGATGAAGCTTGCTGAGGAGATATGGGTTCAACGCCCCTTCGCGGATGGCATCGACTACCAAAGAGGTAAAGAAGCCTTTGATCTGAGACTTGGTGTGGGCGAAGCATGTGAAGTATTCCCGAAGTGTCTCCCCTGTTTGCTGCTTCACCTGAAACAGACTCCCAGTCAACATCAGGGCCACAAATGTACCTTGGAAGTTTCTTACAAACTTCCTCTTCAGCTGCTCCCAGGACATGATCGATCCTGGCTTTAGAGACCAGAACCATCGGAGAGCTACACCTTCAAGATCAAGGGGAAAGCACTTCGCCATAGTGTTACGCACCCCTCCGCTGGCTTCTATTGCCAAAGCATATGAACGAGCGAATTCTCCGGGGTCAGACCCACCGGAGTACTTGTGCAGCTTCGAGGATTTAAACCTGGGGTCGAAGGGCACATTCTATAGGTCTGGATGCAACAGATACTCATCGTCGAAGGATGCATTCTTGGCCTCCTCTAGGACTTGGACAACTTCGGGAAGGTTGCCAGTACCACCATCTTGAGGCCCTTCTGGAGCATGAGTGGAAGCTTAAGAGTGGAGTCGATCGGTACATCTTGCCTCTTCCTTGCCACTTCCTCCTGAAGTCATGCTACTTGAGTAGCCTCGTCCTCAGGAAGTTCTTCGTCTCCTTCGAAGGGGAGCTCCGGGTCTCAGGAACTGGTGTAGTCAGTTTGGAGCACCGTGGGAGCGGCTTGAGGGCCTCTAGGTGCTCGATGTCCGGTGACCCCTTCGGGGGTTACCGAGATAGCTGAAGGTCCCGCTCCGTTGGTCTAAGGGGACCTTCGGGGAGGATCGGAGGCTAGGCTCGGCTTGGGAGGCATAGCTAATGAAGATAAGGTCTGAAGACCAAAGACTTGGTTTTGGAAGGTGAGGAAAGGCCTTCAAGCTGTACTAGGAAGCCCCTTACCGAAGGGTGTGCGGAATCCAGAGACTCCGAAGCTCCCTCCGCAAGTGCTCTTCGAAGTACAGTCAGCAACACAGAACTAGCTTATAGAACTAAGTTCCCCACGGACGGCGCCAACTGTTGGCGTAAAAGAATACGCTAACAGGTTCTCGAAGTTTAAGAACTAACAAACGGAGAGTTTGTGTTGAGAACTATCTCAAGCCCAACTGTTGGCGTAAAAGATTACGCTAATAGGTTCTTGAAGATTAAGAACTAACAAATGGAGAGTTTGTGTTGAGAACTATCTCAAGACTCCGAATAGGATAATAGCTCAAGTAGTCCAAAATTGTGTATTAAATAGTTGAGTATTCGATGCCTATTACAGGGTAAGAAGGGGGTATTTATAGGCAAAATGTCTAAGGAAAAGCCCTATTTACCCCTGAATTACAACCGACATAGTGGAAACTATTCGGTACCCCGAATAGGGTTAAAATAGTAAAATACATCCAGAGAAGGTAGATAAGGCAGACATCTTATCAGTCTTGCTGTTTTCCATTGTAACTTCGTAGCCTTCAGAGGATTCCTTCGAATCGTGATGACGAAGTATCCTTCGACTTAGAAACTTTATCACCTCCAGAGATTAACGTGAACTTTGATGTTGGTGAATTATCTTTAACCGTTGATTTCCAAAGTCCTGAGGATGAAGTATTTTCCCCCAACACTCAATAATTCAGAGCCAGCCGTAGAATCCACCTGCTGGTCTATTCGGGGCATAGGGTAGGGGTATTGCGGGCATGCTTTATTGAATGATGTGAAATCAATGCACATGCGCCACTTGCTGGAGCCTTTCTTCCTGACAAAAACACGGTTAGCCAGCCACTCCATGTGGGCTACTTCCCTGATGATGCTAGCCCTTAGCAATTTTTCCACTTCTACCTTGGCGAGGTCTGCCCTCTCTGTTGATAACTTACGAAGCCCATGGCGCACTGGCCTAGCCTTTGGGTTGACAAGGACACTATGCTCGATGATACTCCGGTCAACCCTGGTGATGTCTTCGTCGGTCCAAGCAAAGATGTCCAAATTTTGCTTGACTACTTCCTCCAGTGAAGTAGCTATCTCTGAAGGTAGCCCCTTACCGAACTGTATTGGGTACTCCTTGCCATATTTTAGGATTATCTTCGTGATGACATCACCTTCCGGGTTTGGCATTAGGGAAAGGACCTTCGAGGGGTTTGAAGACTCCGAAGCCTCCTCTGTGTGCTCCGACACACCGTGCACTTGCCGAGGATCCAATGGCTGACCATGGCCATACTTCATTCTTCGGTCTACAGCTTGGTCTCCTGATATAGTGAGAACTCCACCTTGCGTGGGCATCTTGAGACATAAGTAGTTATGATGTGCTATAGCCCCAAACTGGTTCAACATCCCCCGGCCAAAATTCGCATTATAGGCATATGGGGCATCGACGACGTCGAAGATCACTTCTTCCACCCTGGCTAGGGGCTCCTCTCCGAAGGCAACCTCGAGGCCTATCTGGCCGAGGGCATCGAGAGGCATACCTGTGAAGCCTTGGAGTGGGTGGGCCGCTGGAAGTAAATGCCTCCGAGGAATGCACATCTGGTTGAAGGCCTGGACAAAGAGTATATCTGCGGAGCTCCCACAGTCTACTAGGATCCTTCGAACTTTGACTCCCGCTATATCAGTTGAAATGACTAGGGGGTCAGCATGAGGGAATTTCACCCCCACAACATCATTGGTAGTAAAGGATATAGGTACATGAGACCACTCGGGCATTCCTGCCATAGAATTTGAGGTCCCTATGTGCCCTACTTCACGGACATATTCTCGCCGTTGCCTTTTCAACATGTTACCGAGGGTCCCTCCTCTAGAGATGGGCAGGACCACTCGCTTGCCGTGATCGTGGGGATCCTCCTGCTTTGGTGGTGGCATAATATTGGCCACCGGGAGCTGCATTGGTTCTTCGGGGATGCCGGCTCGGGCCACGATGTGCACGGGCTCCGAACGTGCCGGTGGAGGGGCTCGATCCAAAGTACCTCGCCCTATACTTCGTCCAAGATATTCACCCCGAAGGGTTAATACAAACTTATAATCCTTCGTGTCATGGCTTCTATTCTCACCATGCACACAAAAGAAGAAGCTCTAGCGCCTGCCAGCTATTCTTTCTTGGGGCTTCGAAGCTCCAACCTTGAAGCCTTGCGCCTATTGAAAGTTGACAGGTGCCTTCGGGGCAGAGGGTGCAATGCTCAACACCTCTGAGCGGAAGTGCTTCTTTCCCCGCCTATGATCATTGAAGAGATTGTCAAGGGGGGCTTGTAGAGAGGTTGGGACTTCAGGCTCCGTCTTCACTTCTCGAAGGGCTAGTGTAGGTGCTGCAGTTCTTCGGAGGCACCCTTCCTCTGCCTTGGCATACTGTTCGAAGTATGCCATGAGCTGTGCCATAGATGACACCGGTTTCCGATGAAGCTTGCTGAGGAGATCTGGGTTCAACACCCCTTTGCGCGCGGCATTAACTACCAAAGAGGTAGACAAGCCTTTGATCTAAGACTTGGTGTGGGCAAAGCATGTGAAGTATTCCCGAAGTGTCTCCCCCGCTTGCTGCTTCACCTGAAATAGACTCCCAGTCGACATTGGGGCCACAAATGTACCTTGTAAGTTGCTTACAAACTTCCTCTTCAGCTGCTCCCAAGACTTGATCGATCCTGACTTTAGAGACCAGAACCATCGGAGAGCTACACCTTCAAGAGCGAGGGGGAAGCACTTTGCCATAGTGTTACGCACCCCTCCGCTGGCTTCTATTGCCAAAGCATACGAACGAGCGAATTCTCCGGGGTCAGACCCACTGGAGTACTTGTGCAGCTTCGAGGCTTTAAACCTGGGGTCGAAGGGCACCTTCTATAGGTCCGGATGCAACGGAGACTCGTCGTCGAAGGATGCATTATCGGCCTCCTCCAGGACTTAGACAGCTTCAGGAAGGCCGCCAGTACAACCGTCTTGAGGCCCTTCTGGAGCATGAGTGGAAGCTTGAGAGCGGAGTCGATCGGCAGCATCCTGCCTCCACCTTGCCACTTCCTCCTGAAGTCATGCTACATGGGTAGCGTCGTCCTCAGGAAGGTATTCATCTCCTTCAGAGGGGAGCTCCGGGTCTCGAGAACTGGTGTAGTCGGTTTGGAGCACCGTGGGAGCGGCTCGGGGCCTCTGGGTGCTCGACATCCGGTGACCCCTTTAGGGGTTACCGGGATAACTGAAGGTCCTGCTCCATTGGTCCGAGGGGACCTTCGGGGAGGATCAGAGGCTAGGCTCCGCTTGGGAGGCATAGCTAATGAAGATGAGGTCCGAAGACCAAAGACTTGGTTTTGGAAGGCGAGGAAAGGCCTTCGAGCTGCACTAGGAAGCCCCATACCGAAGGGTGCACAGAATCCTGAGACTCCGAAGCTCCCTCCGCAAGTGCTCTTCGAAGTACAGTCAGTGGCAGAGAACTAGATTTTAGAACTAGGGTCCCCACGGACGGCGCCAACTATTAGCGTAAAAGATTACACTAACAGGTTCTCGAAGATTAAGAACTAACAAACAGAAAGTTTGTGTTGAGAACTATTTCGAGCCTCCGAATAGGATAATAGCTCAAAGTAGTCCGAAATTGTGTATTGAATAGCTGAGTATTCGATTCCTATTACAGGGTAAGAAGGGGGGTATTTATAATCAAAAAGTCTAAGGAAAAGACCTATTTACCCCTTAATTACAACCGACATAGAGGAAACTATTCGTTACCCCGAATAGGGTTAAAATAGTTAAATCTATCCAGAGAAGGTAGATAAGGCAAACGTCTTATCAGTCTTCCTGTTTTCCACTATAGCTTCGGAGCATTCGGAGGATGCCTTCGAATCATGAAGCCGAAGCATCCATCGGCTTAGAAACTTCATCATCTCCGGAGATGAACACAAGCTTTGATGCTGATAAATTATCTTTGACTGTTAATCTCTAAAGTCCTAAGGATGAAGTATTTTCCCCCAACAGTAGCCATCTGCCCCCCCCGAGTTTTAGCAGGAAAAACACTTCACCATGGGCTTTCTTGGCCTACAATAGTAGCTGATGCGGAGAGTTTAGTCCGCACTTGCCAAGGTTGTCAATGGATGGGAAGACGAAGTCATCATCCGCCAATGACTTTTCAAGTCATTGCTCTGGTTTGACCTATGGCCAGATGGGGCATGGATCTCATTTGCCCCTTCCCAGTAGCAAAAGAAAATCTGAAATTCACAGTGGTAGCAATTGAATATTTTTCCAAGTGGGTCGAAGCAGAACCCCTCACAGCTATCACTTCGAATAATGTACAAAAAATCTTTTGGAAGAATGTTATATGCAGGTTCAGAGTGCCTTGATAGCTCACAGTCGACAGTGGGACACAATTTGATGCGGAGCCCTTCAGGAAGTTTTGCGAAGACCTTGGCATACAAATATGTTTTGCAGCTGTGCGTCATCCTCAGTCTAATGGAGCTGTCGAAAGGGCTAATGGTAATATTTTATCAGGGCTGAATCGAAGAATAGTAAGATTAGCAAAGGGGCTGTGGACTGAAGAACTCCCGAAGATTTTATGGTCCATCGGACCACTCAAACGAGGTCCACAGGTTTTACTCCTTTCAGATTATTATTCAGAGATGAAGCTATGACACCGACGGAGCTCAGAGGAGGATCTCTTCGCACCACCAAACCTGAAATAGAAGGAGAAAGGCAATCTTCGCTAGATTTAACAGAAGAAACAAGGCTTCGGGCTGTTGCTAATTTGTCGAAATATCAACATCAAACGAAGACTTGGCATGATGCCAGGGGAGCGGGGAGCTCCATCACGAAGGCTGCGAAGGGGTCGAGGTGCGCCAGGAGAAGGCAGTAAGTGCGGAGCGTGGCTCCGGGTGAAGGTACTCCGAGACGAAGTCCTCGGAGGCGAGGCACTTCGAAGGGTACTCCGAATGGAGTGACTTCGGAGTATGGTGGATCATGTCCTCAGTAGAGGCAAGATGTTCGATGTGTGCTCCGGAGGGAGACACTCGAAGGTTTACCCGACGAAGGTCTCAGAAGTCGAGGTGCATCGAAGGCAGGGTTCGGGTGAGGCTCGTCGAGGAGTGTGCTCGGGGAGAGACACTGCGACGAAGTGCTCATGGAATGCTTCATGCGGAGGCCTTGGGCGAAGGAGGGACTTCGAAGGGTGGAACTCCGAAGGTGGGGCTTCGGAGTGAAGAAGGCTTCAGAGCGAGGATGGCTCCGGAGTGAGGATGACTTGAGGTACTTCGGCCATACATGGCTTCGGTACACGGACTGACGGAGTTCGAGCTGGGAGAAGCTGCGAAGCCGTGGTGGTCCACTCCGAAAGTGTTGGAGCAAAGGCCTAAGGGCTTTGACGGCGTCGGCTCAAAACCGTCACTGTATCGAAGGCTGACTTCGGTGAAGCGAAGACTGTCAGGCTCAAGGCTTCTCACCGAAGCTACCGCACCCCTCGTGTGCGAAGGGGAGCTTCAGAAGGGTCAAAGACTGTAAAGGCTGACAGTGTCTGCTCTGCAAAAAGCTGACGCTGTCCCCTCTGCAAAGCTGACAGAGAAGCCTCCAAATAAAGTAGACTACCTTTTGTACCCCTCAGTTCTGATGAGACAAAACCAATATAAACCCTAGGGGTAATGTAGTCAATTCACATGGGTGAATAGTGGCTATAAATAGTGGAGGCAGGGTAGGTCACATTTAACACTTTGAGCATTCATTGTAGAACTCCTGTGCTAGCCACCACACTCTTTGTATTCATCCTGTGAGTTCAATTTTAGTGTTCCTTGTTCAAGCATCAAAGTCCTGAGTTTGTGTTCAGTTTCTGCTTGAGCTTGTTTTGCATACCTCGCTGCATACTTCGATCTCTTGTGGTAGTACACTGAAGCCTGTTTTGGCGAAGTGTGTTTTGAGCGAAGTGTGATTTTCAGTGTGTGTTCGCTCTGTGTAACTGGAGGACCAGACCTCGCTGATTACTAGCGATGCACTGATCGAGGCCCGTTTTTCTTCCGTGTCGAAGCCCTTAGCGAAGTCTGCTTTGTGTGCGTTTTGGCCTTGAAGTACGAAGCCCAGCACTAGTTGCTGTCGCTAAGTATTGGGTCGAAGTCTGCTTTAGCGAAGTCTGTAGTGCGAAGTCTGCTCGAAGGCACCCAGTGTGCGGAGCCTGCACTAACTGAGCTAAGCTTGACTATGTCCTCAGAGGGAAGTCCTCTGTTGCGAAGGGTGAGGTGTGAAGCCTGCTCGAAGGCACCTGGTGTGCGAAGGCTACACTAACTTAGCAGAGGCTGAATTTTTGGGATTGTGAGTGGAGCGAAGTCCTCTTGGATTCGGACTTTTACCCTTGCGAAGCCTGTGTTCGGAGCCATCAAATACCTCCGAACCAGAACTTCGAAGGTTGTGTTCGAAGCATGTTCCGCAGAAGACAGATTTAAAACAGAAGGCTATTTTAGCCTGAAATTTTAAAACCTCTCATTCACCCCCCCTCTAGTCGCTGTTTCCGGTCCAACAGAGTTCTTCTGTCCAAGTAAATTATTGACCTCCTCCATCAACTTCGCTTGCTCCTCTCAGAGCTTGATCAGCTCGGTCCCTGCGGTCGCCTACTCCATCCGCAGTTTTTCCACTTCGGCCCGAAGCACGATTTGTTCAGCTTCGAGCTTCCGATTGGCAGCCTCCAAACCAAGTCTGGCTTTCCTTTCTGCGACTACCATTTCATCCAAGCCAGAAGTCCGAATCTCTGAGCTGACAAGACTCCCTTGGAGGGCCGTTATCTCACTACTAGAAAACACCCCCTGTAGCTACGCCAAAATTAGGGTCTAGACAAGCTTTATTTCATCTCTATGTCAATATAGACACGCTTTCATAAAGCGTGTTAGAAGCGTCTTTGTACGTACCGCGTCAGACCTTGTAGAGATGAATTATTTATGCGTTGCTATGAAAGAAAGAGAGTCAATAAACACGTTATTTGCATATCTATGAAGTTAGATACAATTTAGTAGACACATGTATAAAATGTCTGTAGTGATGTAGTTACGTAGTATCGTGACATTTCATTCACGTTAATAAATGTAGATACAATTTATAGATACATATACAAATTATGTCTAATAATATAGATGCGTTTTATAAGGACGCCTTATTGCGCAGTAATAAGTATAGAGACGAATTTGTAGAGGGCGGAACGTGACGTGGCAGATGATGTGGCACGTGACGTGGCAGATGACGTGGAAGATGACGTGGTAGATGATGTGGCAAATTACGTGGAAGATGATGTGGTGATTGACGTGGCACGTGACATGGCGGATGATATGGAAGGTGACACGTTTTGTATTAACACCACAATGCGTGTTAACAAATGTAGAAACAATATCATAGATACATTATAATTACTCGTCTACGGATATAGACATGTTTAGTAGTTACATCACATTGTGTATTAAGAATTATAGAGATGGTTTATAGATACATATATTTTCATGTGTACTAATATATAATGATTTTTTATTTGCATACATAATTGTAATATATATTTATATTTTATTATCAGATAATGTTTTATAAATAAATGATCTATTGGAAATAATTGACCAACAATTATTTGCTTCACCAAAAATATGGACCAATCAGAATACACAGACTACATATTGAAGTCAATCATTATTGCATTCCCTTGATCAGTATCAAGCCAATAAGGAAAAGTTGCTAACAATTTCATTTCATTTGACAACTCTGTATCATAACCTTGAATCTTTGTAATACATATGCATAAATATTGTAAGAAAGCAATGCACATCGTGGCAAATACAAATTTGGTACATGTATTTGCACGAGATGGCATTATTCATGCAAAAGCTTCTCCAAACTGAACATATGTTTAACTCTTGTTCAACAAAACTTCAGCATTTTGGTCACCAGGAGTATTGGCTCATCATTTCAGCGTGAATCTTTTCCCTGTAAACCATATGGCTTCAGGTTCTTGTACATAGAAAATTTCGCCTTTAGCTGCACTCGAGGACATCACAGATTGTACCATAGAAATAATTGGCACAGAATCATCTATGACCTAAAAAATTCTTAATATGTGTTAGTATATATCCCATGCCATAAATCATATGTAGGGGAATGCAAAGTTGAAGTCTAAATGAAGTATCTTTCAGATATCAACATATTTTAGGGGAAAAGAAACATTGAATTTGCAGGTGTACTAATAGCAGCAACATCAACTGTCTTACCTAGTAAATAACCATAAATTGAACTGGAGCCAATTCAGGACAGGATGAAATGCAGCAAAGAAACTTATACATATGAGTGTTTCAGAGAATGAGTTTATCAAAAAACTGTAGTGAGGCCTAACAAATGAGGGGTGATAAATATAAGTAACTTGGTGATCAACATGAAACCAAAAAGGAAGCACAACAGAGAAAGGAAGCTAATAACATAATATAAGTAACTTGGTGATCAACATGAAATTAAATGGCAGGAAGCCAAGAATGGTAGAGAAAAAACTAACCATTGAAACATTAGTTCTCTTGTCCACACCTTTCCATGAACTATGCCAAGTGCATGGTATACTGTATGTAGGTCAATGGCCATAATATGAAACCAAAAAGTGAGCAAAGCAGAAGACAGATTTAAAACAGAAGGCTATTTTAGCCTGAAATTTTAAAACCTCCCATTCACCCCCCCTCTGGTCGCCGTTTCCGGTCCAACAATTGGTATCAGAGCGGGTTAAGATCACCAGTTGACCTTAACCGGTTTTGTGATCTGTTGGCGACATGGACAGAGTTAGTAAAATTCCTCTGTTCGATGGGACTGATTTTGCATACTGGAAGATGCGCATGGAGGCTTACTTGCTAAGCCAAGGAAATGAAATTTGGGAGATTGTGGACTCACAATACTCCATCCCTGAAACTCGCACCTCTCAAACAGAAAAGGATCAGTATAATGCAAACTCCAAGGCAAGAAATATACTGTTCATTGGTTTGAGCCGGAGTGAGTTTGATAGGGTGCATCACCTTAGAACAGCTAGGGAAATCTGGACCACTCTCACTATTTTTCATGAGGGCTATACACAGATCAAGGTCAGGCACCAAAGCACATACAATCAACAGTATCAGCTGTTTGTGCAGGCACCTGGTGAATCTATAGATGCCATGTTTTTTCGCTTTGATGCGATAGTGAGTAACTTGCGGTCCAACGGGACGCTTGCTTACAATGATCATGATAGGGCTATCAAGCTTCTCTATGCTCTTGATCGTAGCATATGGGAAGTGAAGATATCCAGTATTGAGGAGTCCGCAGGTTATGACTCTTTGACCTGTGATGAGCTCTTCAGCAAGCTGAAGTCCACAGAGATTGCCAAGGCATCTCTTGCAGTGCACAGAAACTCTTTGCCACAACCATTGGCATTGGTTTCTAGCACTAGCCGTGGCACCACTGCAGAACCAAGCACATCTGGCACTTGTGTCTTTGTAGATGGTTTTGCTTTGTCCTCCCTGGTCTCCGTCACTACGGAGCAGGTGGATACTCTATATGATGATGAGCTTGCTCTCATTGCCAGAAGGTTCACCTGTTTTCACCATGAGAGACGGGATCAGAGGAGAAGTGGTTTTAGTGGTTGTTTTGAGTGTGGCGACACCTCTCACATCAAGGCCAATTGCCCCAAACTCAAGAAGAGAGATGAGAGTGAGCGCCCCAAATACCACAAGAAGGAGAGGAAACCCTTTGTGAAAGGGAAGCGCGACAAGGTGGCTAAGAGAGTAGCCAAAGCCGCTTCCAGAGCTTTTGTTGCTGCTCTCAGTGACATCGACACTTCCTCAACTGAGGAGTCGAGCTCTGAGGAGGAGGAGTCTCCAAGGAAGGAGGAGAAGAAGGACAAGAAGGGACGAGATTTCACCTGCCTTTGCTTCATGGCCGACAGCGATCACAGCGGCGATGATCTTGACTCATCTGAGGTACCACTATCCTATGACTAGCTTTTGATTAAATTAGATGAACTGAATGAAGTAGTTCTTGGTCAGGATAGGTTACTTGTGCAAGCCGCTAGAGATAGAAAAGACCTTAGACTTAGGCTAGAATCTGTTTCTACTGATTATGCCATGCTTAAGTCTAGGGTTAATGATGCTGAATGTGAATCTTGTACTGTTGTCATGGGTGAGCTTGCTCAGTTGCGTTCTGTACATGCTCAAACTCTATCTGAGCTTGAGACTGCACAGAAGTAGCTTTTGGTGGTTGATTCTAGACCTCATGATATAATTGAATGCATGAACTGTTCTTTATTACGCGAGAGCATTAATTTACGTGATAAACATGTTCATGATTTAGAGGCTAGATTGGAGAGGGCCGGTAGTTCTAAGGATGTGCAGCCTGTGTGTGACACCTGCATAAACCTTAAGGACCAGCTAGGCACTGTTAGAGAGCGAGCTGAAAACCTCATGACTGAAAATGAATACCTTCTTTCTGTGGTTAACAAATGCACTGAGGGAAAGGGTAGGATGGACTTGCTCTTGGCTAAAACCAAGATGTGTGCTGACAGAGCAGGGGTAGCTCTAGGTTTGGGTTTTGAGAGGATTTCTTCAGACAGTAAGAACAAAACTGTTTTCACCTCATCCACTACCTTAGAGAAAGAGAGAACTCTGTTAGACACTCCATCTGCCAAGAAACCTACCCGGACACCAAAGAAAACCACTCCTCCTGCCAAGAAAATCTCTCCCAAGAAAACCACTCAGCAGAAGCCCAAGAAGCCTGTGAGAGTTGCTCCTAAGACCCATGAGAGTGCCCCTAGGAGAGTTTTTCATTGTTCCTTCTGTCAGCTGGCGGGTCATTTGGTTGGGTTCTGTTTTTGTCGCATCAAGGATGAGCGACGCTCTCAGGCGATGAGCTACCAGGACATGCATTACCCATCTTTAGGTACGCATGAGTCCGAGTCTTACTATCGTCCTGTTTTCGAGGCTCCTCGCGCTTCTCGGAGAGGTTTTGCTCCTCGAGGTGTTCACCATGTTCCATATGGTGGTATACCCCGGGCGAGTATCTTTGTACCTCATCAGAGTAGGAGACCTCGTCATGCTGTTAGATCACAGCATGTAGGTAGACCTCACATTTTGCATCATTCCGATTATCCTGTGCGTAGACAATCTACTTTTACTGTGCCTACTACTTGTGTCACTCAGTGCTGGATGCCTCGTCATTTTTTCACTCACCCCAGCACTGAGCGATCGAGATATTCTTATCATGTGTAGGCGACAGACCGAGGCTTGGAGGGCACGTGGATCATGGACTCCGGTTGTTCGCGCCATATGACCGGAGATGCAGCATGGTTCTCCAGCCTCACTACAACCAAGCAAAGGGAACATATCACCTTCGGAAACAATCGAAGGAGTAGAGTGAAAGGTAAAGGTGTGGTAAGAATAAACTCGAATTTCACTCTCAAAGATGTTGCTTTGGTTGAGAATTTGGGATACAATTTGCTTTCTGTATCGCAATTGCTTGATGAGGGCTTCGAAGTGCGATTCCATCGTGATTCCATCGCGATACTTCGCAAGTACTCAATTCTGATGGCGTTCTGGTTTGTAAGATCTTTAGAGTTGGGAGAGTTTTTGGAGCTGATTTTTCTGAATCATCTGGTTCTTCTCATTGTCTTGTTGCACACTCTACTTCTGAGCTTTGGAAGTGGCATAGGAGACTAGGGCATATGAGCTTTGAATTGCTCGCTCGTCTGAGTGCCCTAGGTCTGATCCGAGGATTGCCCAAGCTCAAGTTTGAGAAGAATTTAGTTTGCACTCCTTGTCGACATGGAAAAATGATTGCCGCTTCGCATTCGCCAGTCACCACAGTGATGACTGAACAACCCGGAGAACTTCTCCACATGGACACTGTAGGTCCTTCTCGGGTTAGTTCTTTAGGCGGCAAGTGGTATGTGTTAGTTATTGTCGATGATTTCTCTCGCTACTCTTGGGTCTTCTTTCTTGCCAGCAAGGATGAAGTGTTTTCACACTTTTGGAGCTTGGCTTTGAGACTTTTCACTGAACTCCCTGGTGCATTGAAATTCATTCGAAGTGATAATGGCACTGAGTTCAAGAACAGTCTCTTTGTTGACTTTTGCATGGAGCATGGCATAGAACATCAATTCTCTGCTCCGCGGGTTCCTCAATAGAACGGTGTTGTTGAGAGGAAGAACCGCACTTTGGTTGAGATGGCTAAGACGATGCTCGATGAGCACAGGACTCCTAGAAAATTCTGGGCTAAGGCCATGAACACTGCTTGTTACATCTCAAACCGAATATTCTTGCGCTCAATTTTGAACTTGACATCTTATGAGCTACGTTTTGGGAGACAGCCCAAGGTTACTCATCTTCGAGTTTTTGGCTGTCGTTGCTTTATCCTAAAACGTGGTAATTTGGATAAATTTGAGTCGCGTTCTTCTGACGGGATCTTTTTGGGTTACACTACACATGGTCATTCTTATCGTGTTTATAATTTAGAGACTAACACTGTCATCGAGTCATGTGATGTGACTTTTGATGAATCAACCCCCTCTGTTAGTTCTGCTCTTGAACAGGCAAATGAACACGATATGGAACAGACTATCTTCGAAGAAGAAGATCCCGGAGATTTCGAGGATGAACCCCTACTACCCTCGACATCAACCCCCGAAACTGACCCCGCTTTGACCACTTCGGCACGAGGTCCCAAAGCAACTACCTCGACATCGGTCATCTTGGACCACTCCAACGCACAAGTTGAGGGGGAGACTGCATCCCACCGCGAGGCTCCACACCATGTTCAAAGGATGCATCCTCCCGAACAGATCATTGGTGAGCTTGATCAAAGGGTAACACATTCTCATGCTCATTTCACTAATTCTGCTTTTGTTGCTTCTTTCGAGCCCTTAGATGTTAGTCATGCACTTTCTGATTCTAGTTGGATCAATACCATGCATGAAGAACTTGAAAATTTTGAGAGAAACCAAGTCTGGACTTTAGTTGATCCTCCCCCAAATGTTCATTTCATTGGAACAAAATGGATTTTCAAAAACAAACAAGGGGAGGATGGGACTATAGTTAGAAACAAGGCTAGACTTGTGGCTCAGGGTTATTCTCAATTAGAAGGGATTGATTTTACTGAAACTTTTGCGCCTATTGCTCGTCTTGAGGCCATTAGGATTTTGCTTGCCTTTGCGACATCCCGGGGATTCAAACTCTATCAAATGGATGTCAAAAGTGCTTTTCTTAATGGTTTTATAGGCGAAGATGTTTATGTAAAACAACCCCCTGGTTTTGAAAACCCCAAATACCCACATAAAGTCCTTAAACTTCATAAGGCTCTTTATGGACTCAAGCAGGCCCCTCGGGCATGGTATGACAGACTTAAGTCTTTTCTGCTTGAGCGGGGGTATTTGATGGGATCTGTTGATAAAACCCTGTTCACTCTCAAGCATGGCAAAGATTTCCTCTTAGTTCAGATTTATGTGGTTGATATCATCTTTGGTGGCTCTTCTCATGCTTTGGTTGCCGAGTTTGCAGATGCCATGAGCAGGGAGTTCGAAATGTCCATGATGGGCGAACTCACTTTTTTCCTTGGTTTGCAAATCAAGCAAAGCAAACAAGGTACTTTCATTCACCAGACGAAGTACACCAAGGACCTGCTCAAGAAGTTCGACATGGCTGATGCGAAGCCACTTGCCACTCCAATGGCTACATCTGTAGCATTGGATCCTGATGAAGATGGAGAAGCCGTAGATCAAAAGGAGTTCCGAAGCATGATCGGCTCCCTCCTCTACTTGACTGCTACGAGGCCGGACATACACTTCGCAGTGTGTCTGTGCGCTCATTTTCAGGCTTCACCACGAGCTTCGCACCGCCAAGCGGTAAAACACATTCTCAGGTATCTCAAACATACCCTCGAATTTGGCATTTGGTATTCAGCGTCTTCATCTTTATGTCTTCGAGGTTATTCCGATGCGTATTTTTCTGGGTGTAGGATTGATAGGAGGAGTACCTCTGGTACTTGTCATTTTCTGGGTACTTCTCTGGTTTGCTGGTCTTCCCGCAAATAGTCTAGTGTTGCACAATCAACGGCTGAGGCCAAATATGTTGCTGCAGCTAGCTGTTGCTCTTAGATTTTGTGGATGGTTTCCACTTTGTGGGATTTTGGGTTAGAATATAAGAGTGTTCCACTTTTCTGTGATAACACTAGTGCTATTTGTATTGCAAATAACCCGGTTCAGCACTCCAAAACCAAACACATTGATGTGCGATATCATTTTCTCAGAGATCATAATGAGAAGGGTGATATTGAACTTCAATATGTTGATACCCAACACCAGCTAGCCGATATTTTCACAAAACCCCTCGATGCTTCTCGATTTGCCTACCTGCGTGGGGACCTTGGTATTTGTCACCCTTACGGCATTCTGTGAAGGGAGCAGAAGTTGACTGTCTTGCATTTGCTTATTGTGTGTGAAATTGCATTTACATCTTTTGCACTTATATGCCTGGATGTAATTCATGAAATCATGTCAGCTCAGCTTAATTTAATATATTTGGAACATTATGTGCATGATTTTTCTTTCCAAAATCAAATCAAGCTCACTGCTTAGTCTTGAATTTAGCATGTTTAGGCAGGACTGCTTTAGCTATCTTTTATCTGCTTGATAGCAAGACACCTTTTCTCTGAATGCTAAACCATTGCAACTTGAAAAATTGTTCTATATACTCATGGATATTCATCAAAGTGCTAAAACAATTTGTTCACTTAATCAAAATTCCAAATATCCATGATTTGCATGGTTCAAAGTAACAAGATCCAGGTGGGTTTGTTTGTCGCACTACCCTATTCTAGACTGCTTACCATTGCACATTGGTCTGAACTGGGATAGTGTAGTGTATGCCAAAATCACCACCTTAAGCTTCTGATGGCTTTCATGCCTAGGCTTGGCTTGATTGGAAAGTATAAGGTAGACAAACAAATAACCCCTGGCATTATAAAAAGAACAACAAAATTCATTGATCATCAAATTTGCTTTTAAATGCTCCATTTGAACTGGACTTGTTTGTCTAAAGTAGAAATTAACTAGCTTTGCGCAGTCCCTGCTTGTACTTGTCTAGTTACCTTGATTGAGTGGTGATGCTTTTATTTCAAAATGATAAAATCACATGCTGCCATCATGATTTTCAAGAATGTTAAATTGATCTGAGCACATGATAATTGGTATTAATATTGGCATATTTTTGCTTTATATGTCTTTGCAATTCTGCCCATTTCCAAGCAATGCATCTTTTACATGCTCCTTGATGCTTGCATTGCCAAAGGGGGAGAAATTTTTGAGTTCTCTGTTGCAAGGGGGTAAAATAACTCAGGGGGAGTTTTTATCTTGCAAAGGGAAGATTTGCCGAAGGGGCTTTTACTCTTTTGAAAAGGGGGAGGAAAATTCTTTTGTCAAGTGACATGATTTGGCTCGTTTCTGAGTTTTTATGGTCACTTGTGTGCTGAAATTTTTCAAATTTTCTTGAACTTAAATCTGATTGTCAATGCACTCATCAAGGGGGAGATTGAGAAACCAAGGGTTGGTTTCAGAGTTTGTGATGAGTGATTGACAGAGTTTATCCTCTGGTTCGAAGAGGTACCTCCGAAGGGGCTCGGAGGTTGGTTCTCCGAAGGTGTTCGGAGGCTGTTTCACCGAAGGGTTCGGTGGCTTTGTTTGCTGCAGCTGTTGCAGCGGAGTGTGCCTGTCGGAGGGGTCCGACAGTACACGATGATTGGCAGTACCGAAGGTCTCGGTACTTTGGGCGGTACACCAGAGTGTGTGCCGAAGGTTGCTTACCCGGAGAGGTCTCCGGGGTACTGGATACACTTGTCTGCTTGTCTGTGGTGCGCAGGGGACTTCGGAGGCGACGGACGGTTCGTAGCAAGTGAACCTGGGTCAAGCGGGAGGCTTGATGCCAGGGGAGCGGGGAGCTCCGTCACGAAGGCTGCGAAGGGGTCGAGGTCGGACCTCGGGTCGAGGTGCGCCAGGAGAAGGCAGTAAGTGCGGAGCGTGGCTCCGGGTGAAGGTACTCCGAGACGAAGTCCTCGGAGGCGAGGCACTTCGAAGGGTACTCCGAATGTAGTGACTTCGGAGTATGGTGGATCATGTCCTCAGTAGAGGCAAGATGTTCGATGTGTGCTCCGGAGGGAGACACTCGAAGGTTTACCCGACGAAGGTCTCAGAAGTCGAGGTGCATCGAAGGCAGGGTCCGGGTGAGGCTCGTTGAGGAGTGTGCTCGGGGAGAGACACTGCGACGAAGTGCTCATGGAATGCTTCATGCGGAGGCCTTGGACGAAGGAGGGACTTCGAAGGGTGGAACTCCGAAGGTGGGGTTTCGGAGTGAAGAAGACTTCGGAGCGAGGCTGGCTCCGGAGTGAGGATGACTTGAGGTACTTAGGCCATACATGGCTTCGGTACACGGACTGACGGAGTTCAAGCTGGGAGAAACTGCGAACCCGTGGTGGTCTACTCCGAAGGTGTTGGTGCGACGGCACAAGGGCTTTGACGGCTTCGGCTCAAAACCGTCACTGTATCGAAGGCTGACTTTGGTGAAGCGAAGGCCGTCAGGCTCAAGGCTTCTCACCGAAGCTACTGCACCCCTCGCGTGCGAAGGGGGGCTTCAGAAGGGTCAAAGACTGTAAAGGCTGACAGTGTCTGCTCTGCAAAAAGCTGACGATGTCCCCTCTGCAAAGCTGATAGAGAAGCCTCCAAATAAAGTAGACTACCTTTTGTACCCCTCAGTTCTGATGAGACAAAACCAATGTAAACCCTAGGGGTAATGTAGTCAATTCACATGGGTGAATAGTGGCTATAAATAGTGGAGGCAGGGTAGGTCACATTTAACACTTTGAGCATTCATTGTAGAACTCCTGTGCTAGCCACCACACTCTTTGTATTCATCCTGTGAGTTCAATTTTAGTGTTCCTTGTTCAAGCATCAAAGTCCTGAGTTTGTGTTCAGTTTCTGCTTGAGCTTGTTTTGCATACCTCGCTGCATACTTCGATCTCTTGTGGTAGTACACTGAAGCCTGTTTTGGCGAAGTGTGTTTTGAGCGAAGTGTGATTTTCAGTGTGTGTTCGCTCTGTGTAACTGGAGACCAGACCTCGCTGATTACTAGCGATGCACTGATCGAGGCCCGTTTTTCTTCCGTGTCGAAGCCCTTAGCGAAGTCTGCTTTGTGTGCGTTTTGGCCTTGAAGTACGAAGCCCAGCACTAGTTGCTGTCGCTAAGTATTGGGTCGAAGTCTGCTTTAGCGAAGTCTGTAGTGCGAAGTCTGCTCGAAGGCACCCAGTGTGCGGAGCCTGCACTAACTGAGCTAAGCTTGACTAAGTCCTCAGAGGGAAGTCCTCTGTTGCGAAGGGTGAGGTGCGAAGCCTGCTCGAAGGCACCTGGTGTGCGAAGGCTGCACTAACTTAGCAGAGGCTGAATTTTTGGGATTGTGAGTGGAGCGAAGTCCTCTTGGCTTCGGACTTTTACCCTTGCGAAACCTGTGTTCGGACCCATCAAATACCTCCGAACCAGAACTTCGAAGGTTGTGTTCGAAGCCTGTTCCGCAGAAGACAGATTTAAAACAAAAGGCTATTTTAGCCTGAAATTTTAAAACCTCTCATTCACCCCCCCTCTGGTCGCCGTTTCCGGTCCAACAGAGTTCTTCTGTCCAAGTAAATTATTGACCTCCTCCATCAACTTCGCTTGCTCCTCTCAGAGCTTGATCAGCTCGGTCCCTGCGGTCGCCTACTCCATCCGCAGATTTTCCACTTCAGCCCGAAGCACGATTTGTTTAGCTTCGAGCTTCCGATTGGCAGCCTCCAAACCAAGTCTGGCTTTCCTTTCTGCGACTACCATTTCATCCAAGCCAGAAGTCTGAATCTCTGAGCTGACAAGACTTCCTTGGAGGGCCGTTATCTCACTACTAGAAAACACCCCCTGTAGCTACGCCAAAATTAGGGTCTAGACACACTTTATTTCATCTCTATGTCAATATAGACATGCTTTCATAAAGCGTGTTAGAAGCGTCTTTGTACGTACCGCGTCAGACCTTGTAGAGATGAATTATTTATGCGTTGCTATGAAAGAAAGAGAGTCAATAAACACGTTATTTGCATATCTATGAAGTTAGATACAATTTAGTAGACACATGTATAAAATGTCTGTAGTGATGTAGTTACGTAGTATTGTGACATTTCATTCACGTTAATAAATGTAGATACAATTTATAGATACATATACAAATTATGTCTAATAATATAGATGCATTTTATAAGGACGCCTTATTGCGCAGTAATAAGTATAGAGACGAATTTGTAGAGGGCAGAACATGACGTGGCAGATGATGTGGCACGTGACGTGGCAGATGACGTGGAAGATGATGTGGCAGATGATGTGGCAAATTACGTGGAAGATGATGTGGTGATTGACGTGGCACGTGACATGGCGGATGATATGGAAGGTGACACGTTTTGTATTAACACCACAATGCGTGTTAACAAATGTAGAAACAATATCATAGATACATTATAATTACTCGTCTACGGATATAGACATGTTTAGTAGTTACATCACATTGTGTATTAAGAATTATAGAGATGGTTTATAGATACATATATTTTCATGTGTACTAATATATAATGATTTTTTATTTGCATACATAATTGTAATATATATTTATATTTTATTATCAGATAATGTTTTATAAATAAATGATCTATTGGAAATAATTGACCAACAATTATTTGCTTCACCAAAAATATGGACCAATCAGAATACACAGACTACATATTGAAGTCAATCATTATTGCATTCCCTTGATCAGTATCAAGCCAATAAGGAAAAGTTGCTAACAATTTCATTTCATTTGACAACTCTGTATCATAACCTTGAATCTTTGTAATACATATGCATAAATATTGTAAGAAAGCAATGCACATCGTGGCAAATACAAATTTGGTACATGTATTTGCACGGGATGGCATTATTCATGCAAAAGCTTCTCCAAACTGAACATATGTTTAACTCTTGTTCAACAAAACTTCAGCATTTTGGTCACCAGGAGTGTTGGCTCATCATTTCAGCGTGAATCTTTTCCCTGTAAACCACATGGCTTCAGGTTCTTGTACATAGCAAATTTCTCCTTTAGCTGCACTCGAGGACATCACAGATTGTACCATAGAAATAATTGGCACATAATCATCTATGACCTAAAAAATTCTTAATATGTGTTAGTATATATCCCATGCCATAAATCATATGTAGGGGAATGCAAAGTTGAAGTCTAAATGAAGTATCTTTCAGATATCAACATATTTTAGGGGAAAAGAAACAATGAATTTGCAGGTGTACTAATAGGAGCAACATCAACTGTCTTACCTAGTAAATAACCATAAATTGAACTAGAGCCAATTCAGGACAGGATGAAATGCAGCAAAGAAACTTATACATATGAGTGTTTCAGAGAATGAGTTTATCAAAAAACTGTAGTGAGGCCTAACAAATGAGGGGTGATAAATATAAGTAACTTGGTGATCAACATTAAACCAAAAAGGAAGCACAACAGAGAAAGGAAGCTAATAACATAATATAAGTAACTTGGTGATCAACGTGAAATTAAATGGCAGGAAGCCAAGAATGGTAAAGAAAAAACTAACCATTGAAACATTAGTTCTCTTGTCCACACCTTTCCATGAACTGTGCCAAGTGCATGGTATACTGTATGTAGGTCAATGACCATAATATGAAACCAAAAAGTGAGCAAAGCAGATTTTCTATTTGGATAATAATTTGCAAATAAATGATATGATGAGTACTTTGAACCAACTAGTGCAGTAATTAAGTTATTGTGAACAAGACTATTGCCTTGATAAAGAAACATAGAAATACTGACTATCACACAAATATTTCTAAATTTATTTCACTAACAAATATAAACTATGCTTCATTGTCCATTCTTGCTAGTCTCCATTTTAATTTTCTTCACCTGCAATGGGGCATGAGGTTAGATGAATACCACAAGTTGAAGATATTACAGAATTGAAGGTTTATTCTTTAGAAAAAATCTTACATGTGAACGGGGCCAAGGTATAGTATAGCCAATAGCATCTACTAGTTTACGAATCTCAAAAATAGGTCTAGGTATAAGCTCATCTCCTTTATTTCTAACATCAACGTTTTCAAGACCTTCAACATAAACCCCAACATATTCCTTTCCAAGCATGGTTCCTCCAATCTCTCGTTTGCAATCAGTTGTCACCAACCGCGCTTTGGCCACAATTCTTCCTTTGTTTCTTAGGGAAATAAGATAGATTGGAGAACGGCTCTACCATTTTGCAAAACAAGAAGGTAAGAGTTTTGTAATTTAAATAATTTAATTACAAAAGAAACAAGCAGAATAGAAGCATACCGAAATAGATTGGCTCAAACTAGGGGCTTTAACTCTTCGAGTCCTCTAGAATAAACATAACTTATATTAGTCAAAATACATCATCAGTAAAACAAGTTCAGCCAATATAGACTAACATTTACATCATCAGTAAAATAAGTTCAGCCAATATAGACTAACATTGCAATGTTAGTCTATATTGGCTGAACTTATTTTACTGATGATGTATTTTGACTAATATAAGTTATGTTTATTCTAGAGGAGACATACCATGTTTGTCAATATGGGATCTTGGGAAATATTTGTGGCTGCATTAACATAGTTACCTTCATGAACAGAACTATGAATTTGTTCCTCATGTAGTAAACAAGAGCCAAACAAGGAACATAACACATGACTTATAAGCATGTTCAAATGTTGGGAATTAAATTACATAATTACTGTGAGATTTAGTTTGCATGATGTATTGCATACCGTTGCAACCACATGGTCAGTAGGTAAAGGCGTATGGTCTTCGGTGGATGTATCGTGCTGCAAAGTATAATAAACCATATTACATAATCCATTAGTATAAACTTTAATAGTAATGATGTAGATGAGTACATATGACAGAAAGTAGGTGATCTATTACCTGCACTTCATTTGTCGGAGAGTGCACATTACCAATTGTGTGCGCAGGGCTGCCATCAGTATGACTTTCTGGTTCTACAGGTTCATCCTTGAAAAAAAACAAGTAAGAGAAGGAGGGCTTACTTGTAATCACTGCTATCAATGAGGAAAATATGTAGTTTCCATTCTGAAAAAGAAACAAATGCTTACTTCATCATCATGTAGATTGGCTACCATTTCTTTTATGAAATCCTCTTCAAGAAACTTTTTATCATGAAACTAAGCCAGTGCTTCATGAAACCACCCATGTGTTTCATCTTATTCTCCATTTTATTTAGTTTATCTTGGTACCTTCTTTCTTCCGTAGTTTGAGTGACAAAAGTTAGACCTTGGGACACTCAAACTTCACTCCAGTACTTATCATCATACTACCCTCATGCTTTTAACTCCTTAGCAACTATCCCATTGAAGACCTCATTAAAATCTTGCGCTGAAAGATTACCATTGTTCATTTGTTGCCTTTTTTCTAATTCCTCATATGATGCATTCTATAGAAATAAAAATAGTGCGAGGTCAAAAAATGGTAAACAGAAATTCAGATCGAACATAAATGCTTAGGATCAGAAAATGTACCATTAGTGCATCCACTTTGTGAGTAGTGAATCTAACATTCTTTTTCTTGTGAGCAGCCTCCCATAATTCAAGCCTATTAATCTTCCTTTTATGGTTAACTTCCTGCACAACATACAAAAGTGAGGCTCATTACAGATCTAAATTAGATGAATGTGAATACAAGAAGTAACTTGGGATGAATATATCCCACCATTTCTTTTTTAAGCCTAGCATGGCTTTTTCTCCCAGATGTGTGTGTATTTTTCTGTTCTTTTGCGATCCTAGAGTTTATCGCACATACTTTCTGCAAATAAAAGAGTGATGAAGTGATGTTACACTCATTACTTTTCATCATGCATATAAATGATGAATAAAAGGGTGGTACCTTATGTGGTTCTCGGCACCAAAATCCAACAAGGGCTTTCCATTGAAGTTCATTCACTTTGCTTGGTTTCCCATTTATGATTTCATCTGGAGATCTCTCTTCACGGTTGTAATATTGTTTCTTCAACTTTGATTTGTAGGATCGCCACCTATTGTTAACAGTCCTTAGCACCCAGTCCCTTGTAAGATTTAGCGTTTGGCGGGGGAACTGAAAGTTTTCCTATAAAAAGTAGAGGTAGTTGTTACTAGATGGATGGAAATTGAGGTACTTTGATTGAACTAGCTAGGAACATTAATTTTACCTCCACATCTTTGATTATCTGTTGCTTGTGAGTATTGAACTTAGCATTGTCCCATCTTTCAATGTGTAAAGGTGCTAATGATGGTTTTTCTGCTATCTGTCCAAGGTATTGTCCAAGAATAGAGGCTGACCTTTCATTTTGGACACCATTTTCATCAGTCCCTACAATAACCTTTACTCCTTGTAAATCCACTAAATCTGAAACTCTGAACTCCCCTAAAACTTGTCTGACATCTCCATTTGGCCCTACATATAGGAAATAGATTATGTTGACACTGAATTTGGATATGCAATAAAAACATGAAACTCACATATTATATTTATTGGGGTTCGCAGATGTTGGCTTGGGAGCCACGCTAATAAGCCATCAACATCAGGAGGACTTTGCAAGTCTTCGTCGTTGCCATGCTCTGGTAAGTTGGAGTGGCCATTCTGACACTCCACTAAGTTATCCTGCCCATTCTCAATAGGTTCTACCTCCTCTTCTTGTTGGAGGTTCAAGTTCCTTAACCGTCGAAGTGGTCTTACTATGATTTGATCTGAAGTTACAAAGATTTAAGTCATCAAGTTATTGTGACTGCTATCAGCATTCAACTACCTCTAAAAACATAGATTCAAATTTCATGATCAATTCACCCAACGCACCTCTAAAAACACAGATTCAAATTTCAATTCAACACAGTGCGCAGAATGATCTTCTCAAGATGGCAAAACCCAAAACAGTTGTAGCTCAACCTTTTAGATCATACCTAACAACACATTCACACAGTAGTGACCCAAACAAGAGAGACAACCTTGAACTAGAACACTTTTACTCAAAATCAAATTAGAATCAAGCTAACCTTGAAAGCATATCAGTAATCTAAACATATTCAGGACATGCAACACTAGAATCAGAACCCTGATCAAATACTGGATTCAGCAACTTCAAATTGGAACACAAATCAGTCAATCAGCAGATAGCTCCAGTAGGATTTTGAAACAAAACATAATACCAGTCTGATTCCTCCAAATATTTCGGAACAGATGCAAACAAGATTTTCTAATGTACCAGCAAGGGATACTCAGCTTCTACAAACTCTCAGCAGTACAACACATATGGTTTCATGAAAGATTACATGTTGAAGGTATTAAATTTGTTGGAACCCTAATTCAATGTCATATCTGAACTCATGGCGACGATAAGCAGTAAATCGATAAGCAGGCCAGAGATTGGGACGAAGGCATGGCAATACCTGGAGCGGAGATGGTGACGACGAGAACTTGAGGATGCCGGCGAGCAGGTGCGGCCCTGCGGTTGCTGGCGCCCGAGCGGTAAAAGGAGAGGTAAAAGGAGAATTGGATGTATAGCAGGAGAGGTAAAAGGAGAATTGGATGTATAGCAGGTGCGGTTGTCGTGCGGTTGCGAGGTTTCCGGGTGTTGAATAAGGCAAGGATTTCAATGTATAGGAGGTAAAAATGTTTGGCGCGCAACCTGGCGCCAAAAAATTTTGGTACTGTATTCGTTACTAGCGCAAAATACAATTGCATGTACAAAAATATCAAGAAGTTAGCAGTAGCACAGATGGATGTTGGCGTTGGTTGGTAAGATGGCAACCTAGGTTCGATCCTTGGAGTCACCATATTTTTAGTTTGTTTTTTAAATATGTTTCTATACTTCAATACAATTTTAAAATCAAGTATTTCATCTTAAAAAACATTACTAAAATTTTGTTCCTATTTTTAGACTTTATAAAGTTACAGAACATAGTTTTTTTTCAAAAAAATGGGCACAAAAACATGAATATGATTATTCTACAATTTTGGTACATAGTTTGAGGTACTTGTAGTTCAAATTTGACATATTTCGATATAAATCGTAGGAACACGACTAATGTGTTCAAAATAGCAAATTAAATGGATCTAGAAAATTACAAACATTTTATATGGAAGGAGATAAGTTGTACTTTGATTATAAAAAAATTAAAGTTTAAATGACTGTTTGATCATAAATTTGCTTTCGACCCGAACCTATTCCTTTTGAAAACTGTAATTCAATTCCTGTCATGAGAAGGTCGAGTTTCTTAACATCCTATGTCACAACTTCGTTGAAACATTTTCAAATTTTTATCATAGAATGTACGTATAATATAATAGCACCACGAAAAATCTCGTATTTTTTAGACTTTATTTGGTTTTCTTAGAATTTAAGAACCCTTAACCTCCGCATTACCGATCGAGTTTCACAACATAGTTTTTCGGAAAACTTCGAATTTAGTGTATGGGAACAAAAAATTTGACATATTTCGATATAAATTGTAGGAACACGACTAATGTGTTCAAAATAGCAAATTAAATGGATCTAGAAAATTACAAACATTTTATATGGAAGGAGATAAGTTGTACTTTGATTATAAAAAAATTAAAGTTGAAATGACTGTTTGATCATAAATTTGCTTTCGACCCGAACCTATTCCTTTTGAAAACTATAATTCAATTCCTGTCATGAGAAGGTCGAGTTTCTTAACATCCTATGTCACAACTTCGTCTACATTTTTTCCTTTGCCACCACTTTCGTCTATAGTTTTTCCTTTGGCATGACTTGCCTCAACAGTTTGCCCTTTGGCACGACTTGCCTCTACAGTTTGCCCTTTACCTTGATGCGGCATGTCATCGTCCGAGTCCGAGTCCAACTGAAGAACCACATGCTTCCTTAACCTTAACCTTCGACCTTAACCTTACCACACTGGCAGACCTCACAGACCACGCTTGATGTAGTAGATGACCTAGTGTTCTGTTCACTCTTTGGAACCACATACTTTTTTCGACTTTTGTATGACGCCGGAACCTCCCCAATTTTTTCCTCTTCAACTCTTTGTTAGGAGGACCCATCACTAGAAAAATGCTTGGCTGCTCGGCAAATGAATAGTCAACAAGAGTTTAATTCAATAAATCAGATATAATACATTTTTGAAAACTGCATGACAGTGAATACTACTGCTCAAAGGTATAGTTTTGAAGCACTTTTCAATTAGATGAAACAGCTGATTAGACAAATACATAAGGATATGTTCACTGATTGAATTTATAACAAAATGAAATCACAAATATGCTGATTCATGTTTATGGTACCCTACTACTCAAATATCAGTATTAAGTATTGTTGGGGGAAAATATCTCATCTTCGGGGTTATTGCCGAAGCAACATAAAGGCAGACAGCGGATTCGAAGGTTCCCAGCCGATCATCTTCGAAGATGCCCAGACCCAAGTTCGAAGTACGAAGATAGACATTAGTTCGAAGTACATCTTCGAACTAAGGCTTTTCAAGATCTTTTCTGCCAGCTAAGATGGAAGATTTATCTTCTTTCTCATTAGATTAGTCTTTTACCATTTTATCCCTATTAAGGGAACCGAATAGTTTCCACTATGTCGGTTGTAATAGAGGGGTAAATAGGTCTTTTCCTTAATATTTGGGTCTATAAATACCCCCCATTTCACCCTGTAATAGGGACCGAATACAAGTTATTCAATACACACATTCGAACTATTCTAAGTTATTATCCTTTCGGAGGCTTAGAACAGTTTGCTTCACAAACACTTCGTTTGTTAGTTTCTTTTCCACAGAAACCTGTTAGCGTAATCTTTTACGCCAACAGTTGGCGCCGTCCGTGGGGAACCTAGTCCGAAAAACTTTGTTCTCTACCAACCTTTTACATCATGCCTCCTAAGCGGAGCGCACCCCGCAATCCCACTCGGAGGTCCTCTCGGATCTCCGGAGAGATACCCTTCGACACAGTTGAAGTCGGAGGGTCTTCGGCATTCCCTCCACAAACTCCGGAAGGGGCTTCTATCCCTCGAGCATACGAAGCTTCTCCGCCAACCCCTTCCATACTCCAAAAGCCCGGAGTCCCTTCTCCACCCTCCATCCCGATTCGAACTGATCCGACCAGTTCTCAAGACCCGGAAGATCCTTCCGGAGGAAATGAAAATAATCTTGGAGATATGGCCACTCAAATGGCCAACCTTCAAGCTGAAGTGGCAAGGTGGCGACAAGAAGCTGCGAGCAGGCTTCGCTCTCAAGCCACCCCAACCATCCCAGAAGTGCCCGAAGACGACGATCTTGATTGTCCCGAAGCCCCGGAGAACGCCTCCTTCGACAATGAATCTCCGTTGCATCCTGAGCTGCAGAAAGTTCGCTTTGATCCAAAGTTCAAAACTTCGAAGCTCTGTAAGTATGCCGAAGATGAAGATCCCGGAGAGTTCGTTCGGTCTTATGCCCTAGCAATTGAGGCTAGCGGAGGTGTTCGAGACACCATGGAGAAATGCTTCCCTTTGGCTCTTCAAGGAGTGGCATTGAGATGGTTCTGGTCCTTGAAGCCAGGATCAATCAATTCATGGTCACAGCTGAAGAAGAAGTTTATAAGCAACTTTCAGGGCACCTTCGTGCCTCCTATGTCAACAGGAAGCCTTTTCCAAGTGAAACAGCTCCCCGGAGAAACATTGAGGCAGTACTTTAAGCGCTTCGCTCATACGAAGTCGCAAATTCGGGGGCTGTCCACATCTTCAGTGGTTGATGCAGCTCGGGAAGGCGTCAGTCATCAAGGCCTTTTGGATAAATTGCATCGGAAGAGCATCTCCTCGGTCTCTCAGTTGATGTCATACTTCGAGGAGTATGCAAGGTCAGAAGAGGGTTGGCTTCGGAGGACTGCTGCTACTTCGTCCATATTGCAAGAAGTCAAAGTAGAAGTGAAAACTTCAGCACAACCGCAGGAACCAGTCTTCGAAGTGCAACATGATCGGAGAAGAGGGCAAAAGCACCCTCGTTCTGAAGTTATGAATATTGCACCCCCACAGAAGTTTGCACCAAGAGCTCCACAGTCTACGGGGAACAAGGCCAGCGGCTGGAGGCCGCCAGGGAAAACGGCTGGCAAGGGCCAGACCCTTTTCTGCTGCATTCACGGAGAAAATCGAACCATGCAACTGACACTTGCAAGGCTATACTTACCCTAAGGGGAGAGTACTTAGAGAGAAGTTCGGGTCGAGGCAGTACCGACCGAAGTCCAGCAGCAGCGCGCCCAGAGCCGGTCCAGGCTGTGGCGCGGATAGAAAATTTTGATGCTGCAAGGCACCCTCCGGTGGCCAATGTTATGCCACCTCCGAAGCAAGAGGAAGGGCAAGATAGAGGAAAAAGAGTAGTTCTCCCTATCTCCGGAGGAGGTACCCTCGGAAGCATGTCCAAGAGACAGCGAAGAGAGTACGTTCGGGAAGTAGGTCATATTGGAACTTCGTCATCTGCAGCTGCAATGCCGGAGTGGTCTCACGTTCCGATATCTTTCTCTGCGGAGGATGCAGCTGGTATCAAGTTCCCGCACGCAGATCCATTGGTTATCACTGCTGATATTGCAGGGACTGAAGTTCGAAGGGTGCTAATTGACGGAGGTAGTTCGGCAGATATCATTTTTGTTCAAGCCTTCGATCAGTTATGCATTTCCAAGAAGCATCTCCTTCCAGCGGCTCGTCCTCTGCAAGGCTTCGCAGGACCCCCGCTTGATGCACTTGGCCAGATAGGCCTGGAAGTTACCTTCGGAGAAGGTTTATTAGCCCGGACTGAGGAAGTAATTTTTGATGTTATAGATGCCCCGTATGCTTACAACGTCATCTTCGGACGGGGCATGTTGAACCAGTTCGGAGCTGTGGCGCATCACAATTACTTGTGCATGAAGATGCCCACACAAGCAGGAGTCCTTACAATCTTCGGAGATCAAGCCATTGCTCGGAGGGCGGAATATGGTCATGGTCCCCCTCTTGATCCGAGGCAAGTAAACAGTGTGCAGGATAATGAAGAAATTTTTTCAGCCCCCTCTGAAGCTTCGAAGAAGTCCTTTCCGAGACCAAGTCCCGAAGGAGAGATTGCAACGAAGGTCATTGTTAAAGATGGTAAAGAGTACACTTTTCAATTTGGTAAAGATTTACCTCCTGAAGTTGCAACCTCCTTGGAAAAGGTGGTGGAATAAAATTTGGATGTCTTCGCTTGGTCTGACGAAGATATCACCGGAGTCGATCGGGATATCATTGAACACAGTTTACTTGTAAACCCGAAGGCCCGGCCTGTTCGACAAGGACTCCGGAAGATGTCCGCAGAGAGAGCTGCTCTAGCTAAGGACGAAGTTGAAAAATTGTTGAAGGCTGGGATTATCAGAGAAGTGGCTCACACAGAATGGTTAGCCAACCCAGTCTTCGTCAGAAAGAAGTCTTCCGGGAAGTGGCGCATGTGCATTGATTTCACATCCTTGAATAAAGCATGCCCACGTGACCCCTATCCCATGCCCCGAATTGATCAATTGGTTGACTCCACCGCAGGTTCGGAGTTACTAAGCTTCCTCGACGCGTATTCTGGTTATCATCAAATATGGTTGAAGCGCGAAGATGAAATCAAGACAAGCTTCGTAACTCCTTCGGGAGTCTTCTGTTATGTAAGAATGCCCTTCGGCTTAAGAAATGTCGGGGCTACTTTTTCGAGATTAGTTGCTAAGGCTCTAGGTCATCAACTAGGTCGCAATGTGGAGGCCTATATGGATGATATTGTAATAAAGAGTGCTTTAAAGCACCAACATAGCCTAGACTTAGCAGAAACATTCAATAGCCTTCGGGCATGTGGAATCCGTCTTAACCCCGAAAAATGTATATTCGGAGCTAAGGCTGGAAAATTGTTAGGGTATTTAGTTTCAAGCAGGGGAATTGAAGCTAGCCCTACTCAAATAACTGCGCTGCAGAAGATGGCTCCTCCGGAGAATTTAAAGCAAGTGCAAAAGCTGACTGGGCGTCTGGCCGCACTTAGCAGGTTTTTATCAAGGTCTGCGGAGAGGAGCTTGCCGATATTCAAAGCTTTGAAAGTGTCCGAAGATTTTGCATGGACACCGGAGTGTCAGAGAAGCTTCGAAGATATTAAAGATTATCTCAGTAATCTTGCTACACTCACGGTGCCTACTGCGGACGAAACCCTACTCCTGTACCTTGCAGCTACAGGTTCAGCTGTCAGCGCAGTCCTTGTCAGAGAAGTGGATTTCAATGGGAAGTTGGTCCAAAATCCTGTTTATTTTGTATCCGAAGCATTATCAGGAGCGAAGACAAGATACTCCGAACTTGATAAGTTCGTTTATGCTCTGATAATGGCTTTGAGGAAGCTAAGACATTACTTTTTGGCTCACAATGTAATTGTACCAACTTCGTATCCCTTAGGAGATATGCTCCGAAGCAAAGATTCCACTGGAAGGATTAGAAAGTGGGCAGTCGAGCTAGCACCCTTCGGCATATCTTTCTTGTCAAGGACAGCTATCAAATCCCAAGTCCTAGCAGACTTCGTAGCAGAGTGGACTCCACCTGCGAATTTGACTCCGGAGAAATCAAGTGACGGAGTTTGGATTGTTTACTCGATGGGGCTTTCCAAGCATCCGGAGCAGGCATTGGGGCAGTGTTGATCTCACCGTCAGGGCAAAGAGCAATGTACTCCGCAAGACTCAACTTTAAGTCTACTAATAATATAGCGGAGTACGAAGGGATTTTATTGGGACTTCGGAAAGCACGTGCTCTAGGGGCTACAAGAATAATTATAAAGACAGATTCTCAGATAGTAGCAGGGCACGTAGACAAAAGTTTTCAAGTTCGGCATCCACAGCTTGCAAAGTACTTAGAAGAAATCCGTAAAATTGAAGCACACTTCAAAGGTATTTCCATTCGGAGTATACCAAGAGCAGAAAACGTGCAAGCGGACATTTTAGCGAAGGCTGCAGCCGGAGCTGTCGATGTGCCTGAAGAAGCTTTCTACGAGGAACTCAATATACCTTCGGTGCCACAAATTCCTTCTGCGGAGATTCTTTGCATTCCTAGTGCAGATTGGAAAGATTCAATCATGGAACTCTTGCAAGGAGGAACAAATTTGCCCGAAGAGCCCCAGTTGTCAAGATTAAAGCTCAGAGCCAGAAACTATCAGATAATCAACGGTATATTATACAAGGCCGGAGTATGTTCCCCTCTACTCCGATGTATATCTCAAGCCGAAGGCCAAGAAATTCTTCGAGAAATTCACGAAGGCCTTTGTGGAAGCCATTTAGCCCCTAGAGCTCTGGCAGGAAAAACACTTCGCCAGGGGCTTTATTGGCCCACAATAACTGCTGATGCGGAGAGCTTGGTCCGCACTTGTCAAGGATGCCAGTGGATGGGTCGACGGAGTCATCGCCCACCAGCAGCTCTTCAAGTCATTGCTCCGGTATGGCCTATGGCCAGATGGGGTATGGATTTAATTGGTCCCTTTCCGTTAGCAAAGGGAAATCTGAAGTTCGCAGTGGTAGCTATTGAATATTTTTCTAAGTGGGTGGAAGCAGAACCCTTAATAGCTATCACTTCGAACAATGTACAGAAATTCTTCTGGAAGAACATTATTTGCCGGTTCGGAGTGCCTAGATATCTCACAGTTGATAATGGAACACAGTTCGACGCAGAACCCTTCAGGAAGTTTTGCGAAGATCTAGGCATTCAGCTATGTTTTGCTGCAGTGAGGCATCCTCAGTCGAATGGAGCCGTAGAGCGAGCCAATGGAAATATTTTATCAGGGCTAAATCGAAGAATAGTAGGATTAGCAAAGGGACTGTGGACCGAAGAGCTTCCGAAGATTCTGTGGTCCATTCGGACTACGCAAACAAGGTCCACAGGTTTTACTCCGTTCAGACTACTATTCGGAGATGAAGCTATGACTCCAACGGAGCTCAAAGGGGGGTCATTTCGCAGCACCGAACCGGACATTGAAGAAGAAAGACAAGCTTCATTAGATTTGTCAGAAGAAACAAGACTTCGAGCTGTAGCTAATTTATCAAAGTATCATTAGCAGACGAAGGCTTGGTATGACCCGAAGGTTAAGCTCAATGAACTAAGACCGGGTCATCTTGTTCTACGAAGCATTATAGCACTAGGGAAGTTAGGCAATAAATGGGAAGGTCCATATCTAATTGTCCGCTCAGGGCGCCCTGGTTCATTTAAATTAGCTAATTTAGAAGGTGAAGAGTTAGCACATACTTGGCATGCGGAGCACCTAAAGCGATACTTCGCATAAGGGCTCCTTGTAATTTGCTTGTAATCATCTTCTAAATCAATAAAGCATATAATCCTGATAGTGCCTTCCTCTGGAGAAGACTTCCAGCTTCCAAGTGGACGCACTGGAACCGCGTGGTCGACCGAGAGAGAAGTGTCAGGGAGCTGGGTTGTATTTTCGGACTTCGAACCCATAAAGTTTGAAGCTTCCGACGTGGGGGCTGGCATAATCCGGAGCCCAGGCCACCGGCTTGTAGGCATCCGTAAAAGAGCCCAAAACCACACCTTACGGAGTCCAAGCCATCGGCTGGTAGACTTCCGTAAAAAGAGCCGAAGGTGGCCAAAATCTGCGGAGTCCAAGCCATTGGCTGGTAGACTTCTGCAAAAAGAGCCGAAGGTGGCCAAAATATACGGAGTCCAAGCCATTGGCTGGTAGACATCCGTAAAAAGAGTCCAAAGAGACCATTGCAAACTCTGAACCATTGGTTCGACAGAGATCGCAAAAACAAGCCGAAGGTGGCTAAAGCAAAACAACATTTGAGCCATGAGCTTCGAATGTCTGTTAACATAGTCCAAAGTGACAAATTTTTTAAGACACTAAAGTGTCCTGAAAGTTATCTCAACTGATTTCTTTCATAAAACAAAGGTACTAAATTACCATTCTTCTGACTACAAATAGTCGAAGACATTTCATAAGATTTTAAAAGATCTTTAAATGATAGAGGGGCTCCGAACCCCCAAAAAATTGTACTCCGAAGTTTTTTCTTTGCGCATAACCATCTTTGAATACATTTCGAAGTTGCTTATACCCAAAGAGGGGCTAGTAAATATGGAGACAATTTTAAATCGACATTCATTATTGAAATAAATGTGTTTACAGATTACACTATGAAAAATTGGTATCTATACCAAGAAGGAATCGGAGACCTCTTCGGTCCCGAGAGCTAGGGGTGGAACGACTAGTTCCAACATCGGAAGTCCTAAGAACTTTACGTTTAACTCTCTTCCTCCCCTTCGAAGCTCTAAAATCCTTCTGCTCCTGTTGAAGCTCGGCCCAAGTTCGAAGCCGTTCGGGGCTTCTTTCCCAGCTTCTAAGATCTTCAGATCTTTTATTTCGAGCTTCACCTTCATCTTCAGACCAAATAGTGTCTTCAGAAGACGAGGTATTTGCGTTAACCTCTTTCTCTTCCTCTTTAATATAATACATTACATCTTTGATTACTTCGGGTGCAATTACGCCGAAGTCATCTCGAGGAATTAGAAATCGAGGACGCTTGTAACTCTTTAGAAGTTCGAAGGTGTTCCATAATGAGCGAAGTTCGTTGTTAAGCTCTAACACTTCGATGTCTTCCATAAGAGGCAAAGCCTAAAAATATGACAAACAATATTTTCATTGATAAATGTTTACAAGCATGAGCTTTACATAGTCAAAAAATCCTAAATAATTCCTAAACCTGCGGGTTCGGAGGAGGCTGACTGCTCGAAGCTTGGTTCCGAACTTGCTTCTGGCGTTGGCCTTCGTCGATCCAAGCCTTGATCGCGGAACGACCTTCGGCTCTCCATGAGGTTTGAAAGGCTCGCCAGGCAGCAGTCACACCTTCGGAAGGATTTAAAAGCCACTCGTCGTCGAAGGTAATGGAGCCCTCTGCGCTCGGAGTGATTGTTCGGCCCAAATCCTCGTAGTAACGAAGTAGTCCGAGGGCAAACACTTGTCCGGAGAGTTCTCCGTAACGAATGCCTGCCATCTTCATTTGCTTCGCTGCTCCTTGGATTCTTTTTAACCGGCGCAGCAGAGTCACGTTGTCATCTGAAGGGAGTGATCCAGTAGTACCGAAGTACTCCAGAACCCCTAGCATTTGTTCTATGACCTCCGTAGCTACCTTCTCAGACTTAAGCTTTTCTTCGATTAGTGCATCCTTGCTCGAAGTTGTTTCTGCTAGTACTCCGGAAATCCTAGCATTCTCCGTAGTTAAAATATTCTTTTGATTTAAGAGTTGACTAGCTTCCTCTTGGAGCCTTACAAGTTCGGACCCAGCACTAGCATGCTCCAACCGCACCTTTTCAATTTCTGTTCGAAGCACGATTCTTTCTGCTTCGAGCTCTTTATTAGCAACCTCCAAGCCCTGTCTGGCCCTACGCTCCGTTGAAATAATGTTATCCATTTGAACTACTCTAGCTTCGGAGAAAGACAAGTTGCGTTTAAGAGCTTCATTTTCTTCCCGAAGCTGAGCAATTTCATTCTCGCTCGATAAAGTTGCAGCGCGGGCCAAGACCGCTTGCTGAGAAAAGAAAAAACTAAAGTAAGAAATTATTCATGTATAATTTGCTACTGGTTCGAAGATGTATTCCGAACCCAATATAATTAGCTAAAAGATGTTGGTTCGAAGGTGCTCCGTACCTGGTAGGCTGCTCATTCCAAAGCAACGTTAAGCTCCGAACTCTTCGCCCTGCTTAATTTTGCTACCAGCTTTGTCTCCCCGACTTCGCGACTCACTCGACCCAAAGGTTTGAGCAGAGTCTGAAGCCCGGTTCTTTGCTCCAAAAAAGGAGTTAAAAGAGGGAGCATTGCCGAAGCCTCTTGGTCATCCCTGCTTGGCGAAGCTCCGGAGCGTTCTCCTGAGGTCCTTGGAACTTCGGTAGATGGCCCCCCCTCAGTTGATTCACTTTCATCTGTTGATTCAGACGAAGTTGATCCTTCAGTAGGGAGGGGCTCTATGTGTCTTTTACCCCTTCCAGGCCCCTGTTGAGTGACCTCCGGGTGCGGCTCCGAAGTTGTCGAAGGCCTTTGAATTGTATCTTCGTGATGTACTTCTACAGAAGGGGGCTCTGCAAAAGCTAAGGTATTATACATTGTATAATTTTGCAGAAAATAATAAAAGAATTATACGAAGTTTACCTTCGACATTCTGGGGGAGATCAAGCACCGGACTGCTCGGAGGATCAAAGGTGAAGTCTTCATCTGAATCCATGGTTAAAACTTCAGCTGCCGGAGTATCTCCGTGAGCAGTCCTCCCTTCATCCACAATTGAAGTTGTTGTAACTTCAACTTCATCTTAACCCATAGGGGCTTCGATTTGCTCTTCTTCTTGAGCATCCGGAGCTCTCACTTCTTCAATGTTAGCTTGAGGCTCCGGCATACCTGCAGTATCTTCAATGTGAATATCTTTTTGAGCTGCATCTTCATCAATCAATCTCACTAATAGTATACCTTCATCTTCTTTAGAACCGGAGATTGAGGTTCTTGAGCTCGAAGGCGCAGGATTCGAAGGTGCGAGATTTTTTGGCTTCCGAGCCACCTTCTTCACCGGAGTCCTTGCGGAGCTCGAAGCTCCGGCTTCAGCCATCCTTTTCTTGGGTCCTTTCTCCAAAGGCACCCAGTCCATCAGAGGGGGCGGAGTTAACTCCAACATTCCCCATACTCTGTTAAACCTCTCCCAACTCCCGACCAATTTAACTCTCCATTCTTTTTCAGTCGGAGTTGGGGCACCCAAAATCTTCTCCGAAGCCCTTACAATTTGCTTGAAGTAATAGGGGCTGAAGAAGCTAAAAAATAAATAATTCAAGTTAGTCTTTCTTCGAAGTAAATATGTACAATGCATGTTGGTTTCGAAGTTACCTGCAGGGCTCGAAGTCAAGTTAATCTTGCGGAGACCGCCTTCCGAATCATCCTCGAAGACGATAGGCCAGTTGGCCATCAGCGGAGAAATTTGCAGGGCGAGGAATTCTTCGGCTAAGTCCCGCATGCTTAATCTTCGGCTAATCTTTTGAAGCAGGTTAAGACGAGCTTCGAGCTGGCCTTCGTTGGGCTGCACTAAGGCTTCTTTCCGGAATTGAATTTCTTTAAGGGGCCCAGCCAGAGGACTGCTTGCCCCAACTTCGGCATAGAACCATCTTAGAACCCAATCAGTGTACCATCTGGCATTGATGGCCTTGGCAGGAAATTGAAGGGCGTATTCATCCCGAAGCCTAAAGTTGATACTGCCGAAGGATACCACTACTTTTTCACCTCCGGAGCCTACGAAGGTCTTTGGTTGGCAAGTTGCTCTGTGTAGTGCAGCGAAGATCTCTGCCCTCCCTTCGCAACCTTCGGCCCTCAGCGCCCATTCGAAGATAGCTAATCTAGCTACTGCATTCGGAGATAATTGGGGGAGGGTTACATGGAACAGATCAAGTACTTCCGCCAGAAAGTCTACTGCAGGGAGGCCCAAACCAGCTTCGAAGAAAGCTTCGAATACGACTACTTCTCCGGGTCATGGCGATGGAATCGATTCTTTGCCCGGCTTCCGGATCATAACTCCATTACTAATTTTTCCCCCCGCTGTGATTGCCAATGACTCTCTCTTGCAGGTAGAAGGCCCCAACTCAAAAGATTGATCCAAATACTTTGTCGATGGCGGGCACAGACCTTGGTCATCGGCGATTTGGGGATTTCTCCCTCCTGCCGCCATGGATGCCGTCGCCGACGCTGCCGCCGCCGATGTTCCCGCCGCTGACATTGCCGCCGCTGCTGCTGCAGCCGCCTGCTGCCGAGCCAAGGCCGACGGAGGTGCCGATCCCTTAGTCTTCACCATTGTGGTCGCCGGATTACTTTGAGGAAATGGAGGCTAGGGCTCAAGAACTCAAAGGGCTAAAAAGTTTTTGATTGCGAGAATGCGGTGAAAAGGTAACCGGGTAACTTCTAGGCCTTCTATTTATAGCTTAGACTTCACTTTTTTACCGTTAATCCATGTCGTTTCGCATTCCTGTCGTTACTCCTCTTACGAAATTAGCGCCTGCTACAGTTTCCGTTAGAAACAGAAAAACTAACGGCTATTTCCTCTAAGTCTAAAAAGACTTTCGAACTTCCTAAGTCGGTTCTAAGATAGTTCGAAAAGCAATTATCTTAAGACTGATTCGGAGTTTATATCTCCATGCATTTCGGAGATGAAGTAAAAACCAATAACCCCTATGATTGGTTATCTTTTCCTTCCATATACTGCTCTCCTAATATTACAGGTCAAACGGAGAAGCGTATTCGAGGGGCTACTGTTGGGGGAAAATATCTCATCTTCGGGGTTATTGCCGAAGCAACATAAAGGCAGACAGCGGATTCGAAGGTTCCCAGCCGATCATCTTCGAAGATGCCCAGACCCAAGTTCGAAGTACGAAGATAGACATTAGTTCGAAGTACATCTTCGAACTAAGGCTTTTCAAGATCTTTTCTGCCAGCTAAGATGGAAGACTTATCTTCTTTCTCATTAGATTAGTCTTTTACCATTTTAGCCCTATTAAGGGAACCGAATAGTTTCCACTATGTCGGTTGTAATAGAGGGGTAAATAGGTCTTTTCCTTAATATTTGGGTCTATAAATACCCCCCATTTCACCCTGTAATAGGGACCGAATACAAGTTATTCAATACACACATTCGAACTATTCTAAGTTATTATCCTTTCGGAGGCTTAGAACAGTTTGCTTCACAAACACTTCGTTTGTTAGTTTCTTTTCCACAGAAACCTGTTAGCGTAATCTTTTACGCTAACAAGTATCCCCCACTCATAGCAGTAGTGAGACTACATAATTCAGATTGAAACTAACCAGTATGCTCCAAAGTAATCAGAGGTTTTCAGAAAAATCAGTAGAAACTGAATTCAACTAGTTTGTGATATAACATTGAGTACTCAATCACAACAACCAACATTCAAGCTTGGACATTCAGTCTTGAACACTTTACATTAGCTTTACGGAGTTTACGTAGCAAGGATGCTGACATGATGCCTTCCTTTAATTGGTAAGAGGATCATAGCAAGATAGAAAATAGCATTTTTTCCCAGGAAGTAACTCTAGCTGCAAATTTAGTATATTGCAATTTAATTTACTTGAAAAATAGATGTTTTTAGCAATCATCAGTTGTGTTTCTTCTACGGATACCAGACTAAAATTACTTGATGAACTAGGCATCCATTCAGAAATGTATTCATAATTTGATTTTGATCACTGAAGCATAACTTAGAAGTATCTACTACATACATGGTTCTCAGTGTTCTTACAATAGATGATGTGAAAGGAAATTAAACAGAAAGGCATCCAAAAACGATATGCATATGTACCACATTATATAATGAACTATATTGCAGCATTAACTTTCTAATTTATACAGTCAGCAGAGGTGATAGTGGACAGGACATACATCTTTTGGGAGAGAGAAATAGAAACATACCAGGCGCACCTCGAGGTCTGGCGAGCGGCCACGAACGGCCACAGCCCCCAAGTCACAGCGGCGTAGGGAGCCCCAAAGCGCGCGAGAGAGTGAGCGTGGCGGGGGTCTAACCGACGGGCGGCGGCCGACCGACGACGGCCGACCGACGATGCCCGACAGCGACGGCGGGGCTTCTGGCAGGCGAACGGTTCGACGCGCGATGAAAGGGGATTGGGGAATATTGGGGAGAAGAGGAGGCGTCACGGGCGGCGAAGGGTTAAATACTAAATGAAAGTATACATATAAAAACACTGCTTGCACAATACTTTCAAGAAAGCATCGATAGTCCAATGGTAGAGGACAAGCTGTTTGGAGCACAGGTCCGGCATTCGAACCTCAGAAATAGATTTTTGGATTTTTTAACATACCCCCATTCAGTTCAAAATTCATGCTCAGATTTTTTTCAACTAAAACTGGAGCTGTTGATTGAAAACAAAGTTTGTTTACATTGTAAAATCTGAATAAGAGCATTGACAACTTTCCACCAATTCTATCCACAATCATGGATGACAAATAACACTTTGACAAAACAGCATCTGGAGTTGTTCACATGTTGACAGTATTAATTTTTTTGATTGAAAACAAAGTATACATTGTAAAATCTGAATCTTTAGTATTGACAACTTTCTACCAATTATATCCAAAATCATGGCTTACAAAAATGCACCTTGGAATCTCTGTTTGAAGAAAACATGGATTAAAAACTGAACTTTTACACTATGCAATCAACATTTCAGAACTTAACATCAACAGAATACCAACTCAACAGAATTGCCACCATTCAACTATGCAATCTAATCTGTTTCCTCTTCTAATAATTCAGCGCCTATGTCAAAATTATCACGTGGTATGACTTTCACCACGGTGTACCACGATTCAGCTCTTGGATCTTGGACATAAAATACTTGTTGCACTTGTGAAGAGAAGACAAAAGGATCATGCTCTAATTTTTGTCCTGTGTGTATCGTTCGAGAAAAATTCACAAGGGTAAATCCAAAATCATCTTTTTGTAACCCAGCCTGATGATGAACATCATACCATTCACCTTTGAAAAGCACTACCTTGTACTCTGCATATGACAATTCACTTATATCTGACAATCTACCATAATAATGCACACCATCATGTGCGATGTTCACTATACCACTATTCTGTGTCAAGCGTGCAGCCTCACGGCTCATAGTGTGGAACCTAAAACCATTAATAGTGAATCCACTGCATCTCACACCATATCTGCTAGGTTTAGCAGCCAATGCTCTAACCTTTGCTGTTATGCTTTTTCCATCCCCTAGGATAACCTGTTTGTACAAATGCATTTAATTATATCCAATTCAGCTATTAATTAATAGTGTGTGCATAAAATGCACCAATTTAAGATGTACACACCTTTTGCTCTAACCAATCAGAAAGTGTTCATCGGTCAACTTCTCAATAGAACAAGGTGTCAAATTGGTTGATGGCCCCAGCTTGCTTTTCTCCTCTTCCAAGAACTCTCTACAAGAATAGGATCAGTGTCATGTCATCAATAAGTTACTACAAAATAACCAAAACCCTGGAGAAATATAAGAACAGACCTACGTAAATCCTCAAGTTCATCAAAATGTCGCAAGACATATCGGTGTGCCTGAACAAGAAGATGCTTATCAACATTGACCACAATACACTTTCCAATTGGTTCACCAGCACTATCAAACAAGTACAAGCTTTTTTTCATGAGAAGATTCAGGATTTCTAGATGGCCTAGTAAGACGAGTTGTTACTTCTAAAAATCTTGAACAAAAGTCCAAGCATTCCTCCATGCAATATCCTTCAGCAATTGATCCTTCTGGGTGAGCTCTATTCTTGACAAGTGCCTTTAGCCGAACAAAAAACCTATATGCAAATATGCAATTATGAACATGTGTAAGTTGTCGAAATGATTTATTGACAACAACTGTGCAAACTAAATGAAGTTTCATACCTTTCCATGGGGTACATCCATCGGTACAGAATAGGGCCACCATGTTTAACTTCTTCTACCAAATGCACCATCAAATGCACGCTCACAGTAAAAAATGATGGCAGGAAAGTTTTTTCCATATCACATAGTGTCATCACAATACTCTCTTGAAGCTTTACCAACTCATCAACATCTATAACTTTGGAGCACAACATCTTGAAGAAATTAGATAGTTCAACAATTATCCTCATGACATCTTTGCTAGGGTAACAGGATCGGAGCACCACCGGTAGAATGTCATGTAGTAAAACATGATTGTCATGACTCTTAAGTCCACTTAATGTAAAGTCTTTCATGTTCACACATCTAGATATGTTTGATGCATATCCATCAGGGGTGCTAAGGTTTTTTATTACTAAGCAAAGGATCTCCTTTTTCTCTCTAGACATGGTAAAAGGTGCATCAGGAATCGTCTGCTTTCCATCATTATGTACAACAGGATGAAGATCCTCTCGAATTCTAAGTTCAACTAAATCTAGTCGTGCATTAAGGTCATCCTTTGTTTTATGACAAATAGCTAACAAAGTCGAGATAAAGTTGTCGCTCACATTTTTCTCTAAGTGCATTACGTCTAGATTGTGTCTTAATCTATTCTGTTCCCAATATGGTAGATTAAAGAACACTGACCTCTTTTTCAACCAATCTTTAGGATTCTTCACCTCCTGACTAACACTCCCATTTGACTCATTATTTTGTCCTTTTGTTTTACACTTGCGTTTCTTAGCACTTTCATCTGCCACTTCCTTATTCTTGCTTTTCTTCTTGTCCTTCTTTGCTATGCTCACCTTTTTCCCTAGCACAAACTCTCTCCCTTCTAACATTTTAAGAATAGTGCTGACAGTCATTGTTTTAGGTGCAAGTTCAGTCTCTATGGAGCCATCAAACTGCATCCTTTGCCTTCGGTATCTGTGATTTTCTGGCAGCCATTGACGATGACCCATATAGCACGACTTTTTACCATGCTTCAGGCGAAATGATTTTGTCGCTGGACCACAAGCAGGACAGGCATATGTACCACCTGTGCTCCATCCACTTAGGTAACCTAATGCTGGAAAATCATTTATAGTCCACAAAAGTGCAGCTTTGAGATGGAACTCTTTTTTCGAAGAGGCATCAAATGTTTCAACTCCATCCCACAACAGTAAAAGCTCATCAATCAGGGGCTGCAAATATACATCTATATCATTACCAGGAGAACCTGGTCTAGGGATGATCATTGACAACATGAAAGATGTTTGCTTCATGTAGATCGAAGGTGGTAGGTTGTAAGGAACGAGCATTACTGGCCATGTACTGTACTTCAAATTCTGATTCCCAAAGGGGTTAAATCCATCACTTGCAAGACCAAGGCGTACATTTCGAGCATCTGCTGCAAATTCAAGATGCCTATCGTTAAATTCTTTCCAAGATTCACAATCTGCTGGATGTCATAGTTTTCCATCTTTTGTTCATGCCTCCTCATGCCATCGCATATCATCTAAAGTTTTCGTAGTTGAAAATAACCTCTGGATCCTAGGTATCAATGGAAAATACCGTAACACTTTTGTTGGTTTCCTTTTCCCCTTTGGTTTAGCTGATGAGGAATTCTCTTTAACAACTTTCCAACAAGAGCTCCCGCACACATGGCAAACATCGTTTTTGGCATGTTCACCTCTAAAAAGCATGCAATCTTTGGGGCAAGCATGGATTTTCACATAATCAAGACCTAGTCCACGAATGATTTTCTTCGCTTCATAATATGCCTTAGGCAGATTTGCTTCACGAGGTAGCACGACAGATAGTAGACCCAATAGTGATGCAAATGATTCTTGTGACCAACCATGTAAGCATTTCAAGTGATATAAGTGCACCAAAAATGACAACCTTGAGTACTTACAATCAGGGTATAACCTTACATGTGCATCCTTTAAGAATCTTGCATACATATTATGATCCCTCCTCGAATCATCGCCTTCACTTGAATTCACATTAATATCCTCTAGGGCATTATGCTCCATACTTGCAAATCTTGCTTGAAAATCATCTGCCTCACCTTCAAGCATTCTTGCAGCCCTACCAAATGCAGCATGTAGTAGTTCTTCAATGCTATCCGATCCTCCATCCCGGTGACCTTATACTATACCCATGGCAGACAATGTGGTCATATTAGGCACATCATCAAATGCAATTGTGGGTCTGTCATAATTCTCACCATGATGAACCCAAGAGATATAACCTTGAAGAATACCGTCACACCTCAGATGTGTCTTAACTTCATCACGAGTCTGTTTTATTCTATTCTTGCACTTTTTACATGGACACGGTATCTCGCTGTCAGGTGGAAGGTCCTGATAAGCAAAAGTCAAAAATTCCTCAACACCATCTTCATATGTAGTCTCCCGTCTTGATTTTTTCATCCAACTTCTATCCATCACCCTATGTAAGCACATGTGGAATTTAAATCAAACAAATCATGCTTAATTTAAAAGACAGTTACATTACAGCTTATGCTTCAAGAAATCAAACCACGACAACAAATAACAAGGAAGCTCAATCATATCATACATTTACATTACAGCATGGTTGTAAAAAAATGTAACAACAATTTACCAACTGTGAGCATGGACTGGCCCTTAATTTGAGGATATATTCACTAGCTTTCTTCCCCAATTAAACCCCTCGGAGATTACACATGGACTTAAAGTCCAATAATCCATCATCTAAATGATGTTGCTCCTTTTTTAAACTCGATTTGATAATTGATGATAGTGCACACATATACTACACTAGTACAGGGAAAAAAGGGGTCTCCATTGTAGAGAGAAGCAAACATCCAAGCAGTTGTAGGTGGAGGATCGAGCAACAGGGCCACCGACCTGGTGTATGTTGATGATGACGATGACCTGGGCGACCTGCGAATCTCGGTGGCACGTCTCGTGAGAAGAGAGAGGGAGGGGTGGTGCAGCGGAGGGAGGGGCGGCGTGGTGCAGTGACCAGAGGGAGGGGCGGTGCGGCACAGTACGCAGAGTGAGGGGCAGTGCGACGCAATGCGCGGAGGGAGGGAGCGGCGCAGTTGTGCCTCCGACGGCGGTGTGGGCTGATGAGGCCGACCAGGAGGCGGCGCGGCGCGTTCGAGGGAGGGCACGACAGCGACTGCGCTAAAACAGGATAAAACATGATTGTGATTCAGTTTTAATAGTGGCAGATGCTAATAATATGTTTATATGGTTTGTCCAGTGAATAGATCACAAATATGCTCCTAACTCAATGGTAAGGTTGTGTTGCTCTAAAGCTCTCAACCCGGGTTCAAATCCAATGAGGCATTTTTTTTAATTTCAGTTGTACACAATTTTTAGTACATGATATTTATGCTTATAAGCATGTCAAACTTTGTATTAATTTGTATAGATGCTTATAAGCATCTATACCTAGTTATAAACAATTTTTTGATACGCTTTAAACTGTGTCAAAATGACACCTCAAAGCGCGTCTATGTCTGTGTCAGTTTTTTTAGGGTTATTTGATACGCTTAACAACTAATCTACATGCTTTTTCGCGGTTGACATCATGTTATACTTTGTATCAATTCACTACGCTTTTCAAATCAAGTTAGAAAACATCTATACCTAGATATAAACAAATGTTTCATATGCTTTACAATGTCTCTATGGGATAATGATGCTTTAAATCGTGTCTAACTTCGTGTCCTTTTGAGACGACTTCAATAGCGTGTTAAAAAATATCTTTATATGACTAATAACACTATAGGTGTGTCTAATATCATAACAATCGGACACATTTTTCAAATCGTGTCAAACAACATCTTTACATGTCGACGTAGAGATGCTTTTAATGGCGTTACTACTACATCGTATCTACAGGGGGGTTTTCTAGTAGTGTCTTCTCCTTGAGACGATTACACTCTCACTCGTTTGATACAGCCGCAACTCGGGCCAAGACTATTTGTTGCGAAGGAAGAAAAAAGCAATGTAAGTAAGCTATTTACATGTTTAAACTAAATCTATTATTGCAGATACTTCGTACCTGGTAGGCTGCCCGTTCCAAGGCTTCATCTAACTCCGACCCTTCAGCTTCCCCAAGAATAGCTACCAAGTCAGTCTCCCCAACTTCGTGATTAGCTCGAGCCAGAGGCTCTAGCAGAGTCCGAAGCCCAGTCCTTCGCTCCAGAAAAGGAGCTAGGAGGGGGAGCCTTAACAAGTCTCTTTGATCATCTTCATTTGGAGAAGGGCCGGAGCGCAGCACCATGTCCCCGGAGACCTCTGTGGATTGGCCCCCTTCCATAGACTGGCCTCCGTCGGTAGACTCTGACGGGGTTAATCCGGAAGTCGGAGCAGGCAAAGGATCCCCTTTTCCTTTACCTTTTCAACGCCCCATTCTCATGGCCTCCTCCAGAATTGACTTCGGAGATGTCAAATCTTCATGCGCAGTCTTCGCGGCACGGGTCATCTCCATTGGGGTTGATCCTGTAAAATCAAAGGTATAATATATTGCATAAACTTTGCAGGACACGAAAAGAAAAGAAAAGTACTCTATTGAGGCTTACCTTCGACATTCTGTCACCGGATGAGTACGGGGACTACTCGGACGCTCGAATGCCTCTTCGAAGTCTTCCTCAGATTCGGAGTTGGAGACCGAAGGATTAGCTGCTGAAATCTTTCCAAGAACAGCAGTTATCACTTCGTCCAGAACCGAGGCTTGATCATTTGTCGCCTGAGGAGCCATGCTGAATAGCGTGGGCCTCATGGCTCTAGATGTGATGAGTCATTGTCAATGATAGTCAAAGAGGACAAAAGAAGAGAGGAGATCTGCTGTTTCATGGGCCGCATGTGACTCAGGTACACGGGCAGCAAGCGACTGTCTGGCAGAGGAGGTTGTGAAGTCGGGCTGGCCCAATCCGAGTACATAGGCTAAGAGCAGCAGAAGACCCACTGGGCTATTGACCAGGATTGACTCAAGTACATGGTGAGTGATTGCCAGGCTGAGAGAGCTGCGGAATCGGGCTGGCCCAATCCGGGTACCTAGTGCAAAGTCGGTGGAGGCTTTGTCAGTTTCGGCGCAAAACTAACAACCGTTGATCATGTATCCGACTGTCTAGAAGAGAATCCATAGTCGCTACGAAAGCTTAGCTTCCGGATAAGTCATTTGTATCTCTAGGCCCACAGTCAGTCAGTCAGTCGAGTCTGTAAAAAATCCTAAGGGCAGCTGAGTCTTTTTCCTTTCTTTCAGCGTCTGTAAAAAACCCTAAGGGGCTGGTGGAATATTCCTGAGTGTTGGGCAACCTATAAATAGGTCCCCAATCCCTAGGGTTATACCAACCTTTTGCTGAAATCATTTCTTACTCTATTGGGTCATCCTGTCTCCAACACTTTCTCTCTCCTGCTCCTGTTTGTGCGCCACCAGGTTCTTGTTTGTGCCCTGTTCTTTACTGCATTCCCTCTGATCTACTTGATCTAGTGAGCTTTTATTTCCTATTCTTGTTGAGGTGCGTGCATTGATTTCTCTGAATCAGAATCTTCATTTTAACGTGAGCAGTTGTGTTTATTCCTGTTTTTGTGCTTCTGTTGCTTCTGTTCTTCACGTGAGAAGTACTAGTTCTTGCTTGTAGCAAGTAGTACTACTTCACTGTAGCAACAGTACACTAGTACTCTAGGCTTGCTTTTTCTTGCGTAGCTTTTTGATCGAGTTGATAGGGCCAGAGTCCCTTTTCTGGCTGTTTCTAGCGAAGCCCCTTCTCTCTGTTCGAAGTCCCTCAGCTCCGTGAGGCAGGCTTCGATATGACATCCTCGAGGGCTTCGCTTGAACTTTAACTTCACTTTGTGTACTGTGTTTCTAGCTTCGAAGTACGTTTTGTGTTGTCTGTCAGCTTGACATACTTCGATCATCTTTGCGAAGGTGTACTTCGATTCTTGCATACTTCGGCTATATTGCGAAGCACACTTTGACAGGCTTCGAAGGAAGCTTTGAAGTATTTCTCTCTGATAGACTTCGCTCAACGTGTGGTCTCTGAGGTTCTTTTGCTGTTGTCTTTTCCAAAGGTCCCTGCGTGTGTGTTCGAAGTTTGTCATTCGGAGTTAGCCCTCGGGTCGAAGGATATCACTTCATTTATCATATCTCGACCAAGCTAGCTTCGAAGGTTGGGTGTAGGCTTCGATTTCATCTTGCTGCCTTGTGCTAGGCTTCGCTTATCTTTCGAAGGTTGATTTTCTGTGTATCGTGTTCGAAGCTGTCTGTTCAAAGTTTAGGCTTCGGAGTACACTATTTGAAGCAAGCTTCGACACTGTCATACTTCGCTCCGAAGCATACTTCGCACTTTGACACACTCGAACTAGGCTAGACCAAACATACCTTCGACACGTCAACGACAACCTTCGTTAAACTTCATCAAAGACCTCCGAAGCAGGCTTCAACACTGCGAAGCTGACTTCGACTCTGCGAAGCAGGCTTCGACACAGCGAAGCAGGCTTCGCCAAGTTCCGAACAGGAGACAAATTTGAACAGTAACTTCTCATCTCACTTTATATACACTTAGATCATCCTTTGAGAAGTTTGGTCCTGCCATGTCTTGAATATTTTGTTTATCTGCCTATTAGCACTGCTTTGGTGTTTCTCTGATTTTGACACCTGTTGATTCTAGGCTAGATACTTTTAGACTTAGGCTTTCTTTTCACACTCTGCTACTTAGTCTTTTGAGGTGCGTTGGGTGTTGGGAGCAGGCCATTGATTCGAAAGAATTTTTAGGCGCCCATTCACCCCCCTCTGGTCACTACTTTCGGTCCTACATGTGGTATCAGAGCCTGGTTAGGGTTTTTCCATACCTTAACCGGTTCTAAACCCCAGTAGTGATCATGACTTCTCCTAGCAAGGTCCCGTCCTTGGAAGCTTATGGATATAATTATTGGAAGACTCGCACGCGAGCCTATCTTATGAGCCAAGGCTTGGACATCTGGGACATCTGTGTTCACGATACGTTTGTTATTTTGCCAGTTGCTGAGCATGGTACTCCTGGTATCATTGCCCAACATCTGAGCAATAGTAAAGTTGTGAACATTCTGTTTTCTGGTCTAGGTCCCACTGAGTTTGAGTGTGTGAGCCATCTCTCCACTGTGAGAGAGATCTGGGCTACCCTCAAGGCACACCATGAGGGAACAACCCAGGTCAAGGCTCGGCTCTATCAGACCTACCGGCGTGAATATGAGAACTTCACACAAAAGCCGGGTGAATCTGTTGAAGCGTTGTTTGGTCGTTTTCAATCGATCATAAACAAGCTTCGGGACAACAAGGCTGAGGGTGCTCAGTTAGTCTCAGATCACGAGCAGGCGCTCAAGGTTCTTCATACATTGGACCCAAAGATCTGGGAGATGAAGGTATCCTCTATAGTTGAGAGCACTTCTTATGATACCTTGACCATTTCTAAGTTGTTTAGCAAGCTGAAGGCCACTGAGGTTGATATCCATCTGAGATCAAATCTCACTAGCTCTGGATCAAAGTCCCTAGCCCTTGCTACACCTTCTGTTGATCCCTCTGCTGTGAGTTGTGCTGGTTTCTCTTTGATGTCTATCACTGAGGATCAGCTTGAGTCTTTGGGAGATGATGACCTGTGTCTTTTTAACAACCGGGTGTGTCGTGTCTATGACAAAAGGATGTTCAAAAGACATGGCATGAAATCCGGGTGCTTTGAGTGTGGTGACCCAGGACACTTCATCGCCGACTGCCCCAAGTGCAATGGCCACAAGAAGGGCACCGGTGGTGGCTTCCATGACTCCGGCAAGCACGACAGCTCTTCCTTCAACAAGGGCAAGCCGAAGACCAGATTCTTCAAGAAGGCCCTGAAGGACTACTGGCGAGAGAACAAGAAGCGCGACAAGGCCTTCTTCATCGAGATGGAGAAGAGCTACTCCAAGCGGTCCACGTCTTCTTCCTCTTCATCAAGCTCAAGTGATGAAGAGATCGTCATTAGGAAGGGGAAGGACAAGGACGATCCAGCGGGCCTTTGCTTCATGGCCTTCGGGGACAGACCGAAGAGCCCCTCACATCAGCGCCGAAGGTCCCGCAAGAGCTTCTGTTCAATGGCTCTTGGGGATAAGGAAGAGAAGAGCTCCTCCGATGACTCCGACGATGACGACAACGAAAAGGTATCATCTTATGAGCGTCAAATCGTTGATTTACTTGAAAGCAATCGTCAGGAGTTAAAATATCGGGAAAAACTGCTTAGGGGGGCCAAGAAGAGGATAGATGAGTTAGAAAGTGAGCTTGCCGTAGCCAACGGTAGAATTGAGAGTCTATCTTCTTCCCCCTGCTTGGGTGATAGCAGTGAGTGCCCGAAGTGTGAGGTGCTTCTGTGTGACCTGTCGATTCTGAAGTCCAGGTACACAGAAAGGGTTGATGAGAGGGACGCTTTGGCCACTGAGCTTGAAAGCGCTCAGCTGGAGCTGAAAGATGCTCAAGCCACTGTCGTCGCACCCTTTGTTGATTGCCCATCTCATCTAGCTATCTTAGCTGAGCTGAAAGCCAAGGGCAATGAGCATTTGGGTGATTTGGAGAGAGTGAGAGCTGAGCTGGCGAAGACTAGGCTAGAGCTTGAGACACTATCAGTTCCACCCACTATCTGTGAGAACTGTTTGTCTCTTAGAATGGAATTGATCAAGCTGAAAGCCAAAAAGTCTGTCCAAGTAGAGAGTGAGTGTGAGACCTGCTTGTCTCAGGTGGAAGTTCTAGCTTCCTTGAGAGAGGAGCTAGATGATTCTCAGAATGAGAACTTTTACCTCCTGTTCTATCCTGAGTTGGATCAGTGCCAGAGAGCCACAACTTGGCATGATGATCCAGCAGTTCAAGATGCAAGATGGGTTTGGGGTAGGTTACACCTACACCAAGGCTGACTTTGAGACTGCCATTAGCCGGGCAATGGAGTGGATTAAAATGACTCCTAAGCAGAGATACCCCAAGACTCACTCCACTGAGTCTTCCCTGGCTAGTCAGCCCAAGGATGGAGTGATCCATGAACAACCCAAAGCTCCACCCAAGAAGCCCATCTGGGTTCCAAAGCCCAAACACCTCCACACTTCTCTTGACTCTCTTCCTGGACCCTCTCAACCCAAGAAGACTACACCTAACACCACTAAGCCCAAGAATCCCAAGCCTCAACCACATCCCAAGAAGCCCACCTATCATTGTGAGTACTGTCAGAGAGACGGGCATCTTGCGGAGTTTTGCTTCAGGAGGAAGCGGGTTGAGAGAGCAGAGAGAGCTCGTGGTGGTCAGGAGCAGTTCTACCAGCAGGGTGGTAGACTGCGTGTTCCTCGACGCGGGGAGAGGCTGGAGGCCAGGCTGTGTCATGTAGTTGGTGGTAGAGGAGACGGCTTTCTTGCCCATGCTCTAGTTGGGGGTGGTCGTTTCGACAGAGCTCCAGGCCGTTTTGGCTACGGTCCTAGACCTCGTGGCCAAGGTTCTTGGGAGAACCGTGGACCGCGCTTTGAGCCGCGTTTTGGTCCAAACTCTTTTGATGGTTTTCGCTTTCCATCTTTTGAGCAGATGGCTCGACATTGGTTTAGCTCTTTTGCTAAACCTGGTACCGGACCATTTGCTCCCCCTTACGACCACTGATTGTGCAGGATCGGGGACTAGAGGACGTTTGGATCATGGACTCAGGATGCTCTCGCCACATGACGGGACATCGCAGATGGTTCTCCAGTCTCACTCCCCTGAGCTCCAAAGAGTACATCACATTCGGGAACAGTGGTCAAGGGAAAGTAAGTGGCATTGGCTCAATTCACATTTCAGATCATTTCTCTTTGAAGAATGTTGCCTTGGTTAAAAATTTGAACTTCAATTTGATTTCTGTTTCGCAACTTCTTGAGGATGGTTTGGAAGTGCGGTTTAAGAAGGGTAATTCTTCTGTGTTTGATTCTAGGGGGTCTTTGATTTGCCAGATTTTACCATTCGGTAAAGTTTTTCAAATTGACTTCTCTAGTTCTTTTGGCCCTTCTCGCTGTTTGATTGCTGGATCTTCTTCTGAGCTCTGGAAGTGGCATAGGAGGTTAGGTCATTTGAGTTTTGATCTGCTAGTCAGGTTAAGCTCTATGGATCTCATCCGAGGACTGCCCAAGCTTAAGATGGAGAAGGATCTAGTTTGCCATCCCTGTCGTCATGGGAAAATGGTTGCCGCTTCTCACTCGCCTGTGACTCAGGTGATGACTTCGTATCCAGGCGAGCTTTTACATTTGGACACTGTTGGTCCGGCTCGGGTACGTTCAGTCGGTGGGAAGTGGTACACGCTTGTCATTGTTGACGACTTTTCTCGATTCTCGTGGGTTTTCTTTTTGGAGTCTAAGGATGAAACGTTTTAGTTTGTTCATGACCTGATTTTGAAGCTGAAGAATGAGAACAATGGTCGGATGCGAGCAATTCACTCCGACAACGGCTCTGAGTTCAAGAACTCTCAGTTCGTTAGCTTCTGTAGTGATCAGGGTCTGGACCATCAGTTTTCTTCTCCTTACACTCCCCCACAGAACGGCGTTGTGGAACGAAAGAACCGCATGCTAGTCGAGATGGCCAGGACGATGCTCGATGAGCACAGGACTCCTAGGCGTTTTTGGGCTGAAGCCATGAACACGGCTTGCTATCTGGCCAACCGCATTTTTCTTCGAGCTTACTTAGGTAAGACTTCGTATGCGTTGCGGTTTGGCAGACAGCCCAAGGTGAGCCACTTGCGAGCATTTGGCTGCAAGTGCTTTGTGCTCAAGAAGGGAGGGCATTTGGACAAGTTTGAGTCTCGTTGCTGGGACGGTGTTTTTCTTAGTTACGCTTTGCATTCTCGAGGCTTCCGTGTTTAGAACCTCGACTCCCAGCAGCTAGTCGAGACTTGCGAAGTTTCATTTGACGAGTCCTTGCCTTCTTTAACTCCTTCTTTTGAGCTTTCTGGGGATGATGAGCTCGGAGAGTCCATCTTCGAGGAAGATGGGGATACTCCAGCTACTGATGAGGGTGGGCCTTCTGCACCCCCTGCAGAGCCCACACCTTCTGAGACTTTGACTGAGGATGAGGGCGGACCTCTGATCACTTCTTCCACTTCGATTGAGCCCCCTCAGTTGAGTCCAGAGGTGCCTGCTACTGACTCCGGTGAGGTGACTTCAGATCACCAAGGAACCCGAGCAGTTCAGCGTGATCACCCCTCAGAGCTCATCATCGGGGATTTGACTGAGAGAACTTTGCGTTCATCCACCTCTCTTGCTGTGTTTGCTGAATCTGCTTTTGTTGCATCTTTTGAGCCCAGAGATGTTTCTCATGCTCTTTCTGATTCTAATTGGATTAATGCTATGCAAGAAGAGCTTGAGAATTTTGTCCGTAATCGGGTTTGGACACTAGTTGAGCCGCCACCAGGATGCAACCCCATAGGCACCAAGTGGGTGTTCAAGAACAAACAAGTTGAAGATGGGGTTATGGTGCGCAACAAATCTCGATTAGTTGCCCAGGGTTTTTGCTAGAAGGAAGGTATTGACTTTGAAGAAACCTTCGCTCCAGTTGCCCGTCTTGAGTCCATTCGCATTCTTTTAGCTTTTGCCGCTTCGAAGGGTTTTAAGCTTTTTCAAATGGACGTCAAGAGTGCTTTTCTGAATGGGTTCATAGAGGAGGAAGTCTATGTTAGGCAGCCCCCTGGTTTTGAGAACCCTAAGTTTCCTCGACATGTTTTTAAGTTGCAAAAGGCTTTATACGGGTTGAAGCAAGCCCCCAGGGCTTGGTATGACCGGTTGAAGCAATTTTTGTTGGGGAAGGGCTTTGTGATGGGTTCGGTGGATAAAACTCTCTTTTTGCTCAGAGTTGTTTCAGATTTCTTAGTTGCTCAGATTTATGTGGACGATATAATCTTTGGCGGTACTACTAATGATCTTGTGTCCAAGTTCTCTGAGCAGATGCACAGTGAGTTTGAGATGAGCCTCATGGGAGAGCTTAAGTATTTCTTAGGACTCCAGATCAAGCAGACCAAGGACGGCACCTTCATCCACCAAGGTAAGTACACTCGTGACATGTTGAAGAAATTTGACTTTGGTGGTGAGTTGAAGCCGCAGATGACCCCGATGGGCACATCTGGAGGTCTGGACAAGGACGAGAGCGGTGTCAAGGTCAACGAGAGGGAGTTTCGAGGAATGATTGGTTCGCTATTGTACTTAACGGCGACAAGACCGGACATTCAGTTCGCCCTGGGACTTTGCGCGCGTTTTCAGTCTTCACCACGTGCGTCTCATCGGCAAGCTGTCAAGCGCATCTTCAGGTATCTCACTTATGCGCCAGATCTCGGTCTTTACTATTCAGCATCATCTCTTGATTTATCTGGCTTTTCGGACGCTGACTTTGGTGGGTGCCGGTTGGTTTGCAAGTTGACTTCCGGTACTTGCTAGTTTCTTGGTTCTTCCCTTGTTTCTTGGTCTTCTCGAAAGCAATCTGGAGTTGCTCTTTCGACCACTAAGGCTGAGTATGTAGCTGCTGCTAGCTGCTGCTCACAGTTGGTTTGGATGATTTCCACTCTGCGAGATTTTGGTTTGTTCTTTCCTACCAGGGTTCCATTGTTTTGCGACAGCACCAGTGCTATTAGTGTAGGAAAAAACCCTTGTCTCCATTCAAAAACCAAACATATTGATGTGCGCTTTCACTTTCTGAGGGATCAATATGAGAAAGGTGTCATTGACCTTGTTCATGTTGATACCCACCATCAGTTGGCTGACATTTTCACCAAACCCCTAGATCAGTCTACCTTTGAGCGTTTACGAGGGGATTTGGGTGTTGTGTATCCTTTCTAGGATATTTTGCGTCAGTTTTTTTTCTTCTTTACTCTTTTCTTGAGTCTTTTTGTGTGTGTTCATATCTTGCATTTTCACATATCACACTTTAGAGCTGCTTCTGTTATATGATTGAACTGCTTTACTTATTCTAGCTGGTACATGCTTTTGAATACTTGTCATTGATCATGCTTTGGTTCAGTTCACTTGATATGTCTGATATCTATCATATGCATGGCTTTTATTCTTTAAAACTTGAAACATGATCACCATTGCTTCTGGTAACTAGCATGTGTAGGCTAAATGTTTTTTGCTATCTGTTACATGCCTTGTAGCTAGTTCCTGACTTAGATGCAAACATGCAACTTGGACATCTTTCTGCTTTAAAACATGGAAATGTGCTATAAAAATGATGAAAAATCAAGAAAAATGAAAATTCCATGCCTCTTTATGCATTACTTGCCAAGATCCAGGTGGGTTTGCTTTGTCGCATTGCATTGTTCTCGACTGCGTACCATAGCACTTTGGTATGAACTAGGACAATGTAGTGTATGCCAAGATCAATGTCTTAAGCTTCTGATGGTCCAGATCTGGCCTAGGCTTGACTTGGTCGGTCAGCATAAGGTTTGACATGCAAATAACCCCTGGCATAAATGAAAAAGAGAAAAGAAAAAGCCTGAAAATTGAAATGATAACAAGTTTGCTGAAGCACTATGTTTTGGACAATGCTTATCTTGGTAGATATCAGTTAGTGTTTGGCATCTCATGCCTTACCTTGCTTGTCAACTGGAAAATGTGGTGATGCTTTTGTTTGCAAAAACTGAAAAATGCGTGCTAATGACTTTCTTTAGATATCATTTGTTGCACTGATCATGCCATGAGTCTCAAACAGTATGTCTTTCGCTATACTTGTTAGATGTTAGTACTTGCAGTCAATCATATCTGAGAAGCATGCTTTCTACACTCCACATGCACTCCAGTTGCATTCATTGCGTATTTTGAGGGGGAGTTGCATTTCAGGGGGAGTTTGTGTCTCTTTTGAGTGCTTGATGAGTTCACTTGTCAACAAGGGGGAGAAATTTTGGGATAAGAGTTCAAGGGGGAGTTTTTGGCTTTCTCTGGGATTTGTTTCTTTCTCTTCTTATATCCTTGTTGATGTTTCTGAGATTACACTCATTTTGAGCTTTTACCTTTGGTTAACCATAATGACTGTTTCTTGCTTTTGTTCGGCTTTTGGTCATTAGGGTTAAACTTTTACCTTATTTTCTTCTTCTTTGTTTTTTCTTGTGCTTTGTTTTCGTGTTTCCACAGTTATTTGCAGGTACTGAAGAGTTGAAGAAGTGAAGTGTTGACAATGCACTCATCAAGGCGGAGATTGAGGAGCCATGCTGAATAGCGTGGGCCTCATGGCTCCAGATGTGATGAGTCATTGTCAATGATAGTCAAAGAGGACAAAATAAGAGAGGAGATCTGCTGTTTCATGGGCCACATGTGACTCAGGTACACGGGCAACAAGCGACTGTCAGGCAGAGGAGGCTGCGAAGTCGGGCTGGCCCAATCTGAGTACATGGGCTAAGAGCAGCAAAAGACCCACTGGGCTGTTGAGTAGGATTGACTCAGGTACACGGGCGGTGAGTGATTGCTGGGCTGAGAGAGCTGTGGAATCGGGCCGGCCCAATCCGGGTACCTGGTGCAAAGTCGGTGGAGGCTTTGTCAGTTTTCGGTGCAAAACTGACAACCGTTGATCTTGTATCCGACTGTCCAGAAGAGAAGTCGTAGTCGCTACGAAAGCTTAGCTTCCGGATAAGTCATCTGTATCTCTAGGCCCACAGTTAGTCAGTCGAGTCTGTAAAAAATCCTAAGGGCAGTTGTGTCTTTTTCCTTTATTTCAGCGTCTGTAAAAAACCCTAAGGGGCTGGTGGAATATTCCTGAGTGTTGGGCAGCCTATAAATAGGGCCCCAATCCTAGGGTTATACCACCCTTTTGCTGAAATCATTTCTTACTCTATTGGGTCATCTTGTCTCCAGCACTTTCTCTCTCCTGCTCCTATTTGTGCGCCGCCAGGTTCTTGTTTGTGCCCTGTTCTTTACTGCATTCCCTCTGATCTACTTGATCTAGTGAAATTTTATTTCCTGTTCTTGTTGAGGTGCGTGCATTGATTTCTCTGAATCAGAATCTTTGTTTTAACGTGAGCAGTTGTGTTTATTCTTGTTTTGTGCTTCTGTTGCTTCTGTTCTTCACGTGAGAAGTACTAGTTCTTGCTTGTAGCAAGTAGTACTACTTCACTGTAGCAACAGTACACTAGTACTCTAGGCTTGCTTTTTCCTGCGTAGCTTTTTGATAGAGTTGATAGGGACAGAGTCCCTTTTCTGGCTATTTCTGGCGAAGCCCCTTCTCTCTGTTCGAAGTCCCTCAGCTCCGTGAGGCAGGCTTCGATCTGACATCCTCGAGGGCTTCGCTTGAACTTCGACTTCACTTTGTGTACTGTGTTTCTAGCTTCGAAGTACGTTTTGTGTTGTCTGTCAGCTTGACATACTTCGATCATCTTTGCGAAGGTGTACTTCGATTCTTGCATACTTTGGCTATTTTGCGAAGCACACTTTGACAGGCTTCGAAGGAAGCTTTGAAGTATTTCTCTCTGATAGACTTCGCTCAACGTGTGGTCTCTGAGGTTCTTTTGCTGTTGTCTTTTCCAAAGGTCTCTGCGTGTGTGTTCGAAGTTTGTCATTCAGAGTTAGCCCTCGGGTCGAAGGATATCACTTCATTTATCATATCTCGACCAAGCTAGCTTCGAAGGTTGGGTGTAGGCTTCGATTTCATCTTGCTGCCGTGTGCTAGGCTTCGCTTATCTTTCGAAGGATGATTTTCTGTGTATCGTGTTCGAAGCTGTCTGTTCGGAGTTTAGGCTTCGGAGTACACTATTTGAAGCAAGCTTCGACACTGTCATACTTCGCTCCGAAGCATACTTCGCACTTTGACACACTCGAACTAGGCTAGACCAAACATATCTTTGACACGTCAACGACAACCTTCGCTAAACTTCGTCAAAGACCTCCGATGCAGGCTTCGACACTACGAAGCTGACTTCAACTCTACGAAGCAGGCTTCGACACAGCGAAGCAGGCTTCACCAAGTTCCGAACAGGAGACAAATTTGAACAGTAACTTCTCATCTCACTTTATATACACTTAGATCATCCTTTGAGAAGTTTGACCTGCCATGTCTTGAATATTTTGTTTATCTGCCTATTAGCACTGCTTTGGTGTTTCTCTGATTTTGACACCTGTTCATTCTAGGCTAGATACTTTTAGACTTAGGCTTTCTTTTCACACTCTGCTACTTAGTCTTTTGAGGTGCGTTGGGTGTTGGGAGCAGGCCATTGATTCGAAAGAATTTTTAGGCGCCCATTCACCCCCCCCTCTGGTCGCTACTTTCGGTCCTACATCACCCCGACTCCACCTTCTTCAGCAGGAGGGGACTCTTGGCTAGGCGGGACATTCAAAGTCTCTACCTGCTCGAGGTTTTCTTTTGCAGCAGGCACAGCCGCTGCATCGCTCTCGGCAGGAGCTTCGACCACTGCGTGCACCCCTTCATCCTCGGTAATAAGGGCTTCAAACTCCTTCTGTATTTCTATTTGTCCTTCATCTTCAGATGACTCCAAAGAAGAAGTAGAGGAATTGGAAGGGGCCACGAACTTTGTCTTTCGGGCCAACTTCTTCATAGGTGTTTTAGCCGGCGCTGAAGTCCCGGCTTCAGCTTTCCTCTTCTTAGGACCTGTCTCGGATGTGCTCTAGTTCGGAAGAGAAGGAGCGTCAACTCTAAGTACACTCCATACTCGGTTGAACCGCTCCAAACGGCCCACCAGTTTCACTCTCCATTCCTTCTCAGTGAGAGTAGGGGCTCCGAGGATCTTCTCCGAAGCCCGTACAACTTGCTTCGAAGTCAGGGTAGCACGTAGAGCCGAAAGATAAGATTTATTTCAGTCGTATCATTTTTTACGAAATTATTGCATATAAAATATTTTGCAGTTTCTGAAGTTACCTGTAGAGTTTGAAGAGATTTCTCGAAGTCCACCCTCCGGATTTTCTTCGAAATTAATAGGCCAGTTGGCCATTAGAGGTGGAATCTGGAGCCCGATGAACTCCTCTGCTAAGTCCCGCATGCTCATGCGGTGCCTTATTGTTTGCAGTAGATTGAGGCGAGCTTCGAGCTGGCCCGGGTCCGGATGAACTTCGGCTTCCCGCTGGAAATATGTATTTCAGAGGCTCGACCAAAGTGCTATCATCTCCCACTTCGGTGTAAAACCAGCGAAGAATCCAGTCCATGTACCATCAGGCATTGATGGCATTCACTAGAAACCGGGTTTGGTACTCGTCTTGGAGCCTGAAGTTGATGCTGCCGAAGGCAATTACCATCTTCTCTCCTCCGGTGCCTTGGTAAGTCTTTGGTTGGAAGGAAGCCTTGTGGAGTGCTGCGAAGATCTCTGCTCTTCCTTCACAACCTTCGGCTTGCATCGTCCACTCGAAGATGGCCAGGCGCGCTATGGCATTCGGGGACAGTTGAGGAAGGGTGACGTGGAAAAGTTCCAACACCTTGGACAAGAAGTCTACCGCAGGAAGCCCCAACCCAGCTTCGAAGAATGCTTCGAAAACAACTACCTCTCTGGGCCGAGGTGAGGGGATTGCTTCCTGGCCGGGCAGATGAATCTTAATTCCTGGACTAATCTTCCCCGCAATAGCTGCCGCGATGGTCTTTTTCTTGCAGGTCGATGGCCCCAAACTTTAAGATTGATCCGGGTACTTGGAAGACACTGGGAGGAGGTTGTGGGGGCTGGCTTGTTGGGGATTCCCCGCAGGCACCACCGCTGCCGCCACTGCCATGGCTTGTTGCCTAGCCAAGGTTGAAGCTGCTACGGGAGCCTTGTGGCTAGTCTTCGCCATTGAACGGAGTGGAAGGTTTGAAGCTGGAGCTCGAGAAATCAAAAGGGGAATAATGCAAGAGCAGTGTGTAAGGTGTCTCAAATTCTCCTATGCCCCCCTATTTATAGCTTGTACTCACAAATTCTTACCATTCATATATGTCGTTTCATCTTCTGTACCATTAACATTTCCAAAAACGAAGCGACATTGTAACTCCTTCTGAAGGAAAAGAGTAACGGCTATTTTTGTGAGTCTAACGGTCCTTTAAGCTTTGCAAAAATTGCCTTCGGAGTTGCTTGCTGAAACCTCCGCACGGAAGTCAATTCGAAGTTTATAGATTTCTGAATACCTCCAAGGTTGGTATATTTTATTAAGCCCTGAGCATGATTATGTTTCTTGCGTATACTGCTCTCCTAACTTTACATATCATTCGGAGAAGCGTATTCGAGGGGCTACTGTTGAGGGAAAATACTTCATCCCCAGGGTCTCTACAGTTATAAGACAAAGATAATTTACTAGACCGAAGTTCAAGTATTAACTCCGGTCTAGTGCATGATCAAGCTCGGAGAATCCATGCAGGCTTCTGTTCGGAGCATGACTTCGAAGGTTAAATATTCAGAGAGTTTATATGCCAGCAAGGATGGAAGACTTATATTCTTTCTAATTAGATTAGTCTTTAACCATTTAAACCCTATTAGGGTACCGAATAGTTTCCACTATGTCGGTTGTAATTGAGGGGTAAAAAGGTATTTTCCTTAAGATTTTTACCTATAAATACCCCCATTCTCACTCTGTAATGATCATCGAATACTTAGCTATTCAATACACAACTTCGAACTACTTCGAGTTATTATACAATTCAGAGGCTTGAAATAGTCAGCTTCACAAACTCTTCGTTTGTTAGTTCTTAATCTTTGAGAACCTGTTAGCGTAATCTTTTACGCCAACAGTAACTATAGTGTATTACTTGCGCATGATTGTATTCACACAAATTGCTGGATTCCGTCTACCTTGCACCATTGTTTGATCCAGTGGGATGGCGATGATGTAGAATTTGTACTAGTTGACACTTCGGCCCTAGTTTCTTTGGTCGATATATCTATTGATGCCATCCATGATAAGGTAGAATGTCTATCAGGTAGAGACCTCTCGGATTATGACTTTGTTAGAATCTCCGAGGAGCGATTTGTTCCAATGTCTGTAAAGTCAGATGGTGTAGCTCTGCTATCTCTACATTAGTAGTCATCTTAGGTAAGAGTAATCTTGATTGGCTAAAGTCTCGTGTAGAGCAGTATCGGTCCTCTAAAGACGGTATTGCCAAAGCCATTTAAGATTTTAGTGAAGTAGAAAAGTTAGGTCAAAGTTTTGCGTCGGCCGACCCTCTAGAAGAAGTAGACATAGGCTATGGTAGTGTTCCAAGGCTGACTTTTGTAAATCAGAATTAGCAAGCTTGTGAAAAGGCCGAGGTAATAAAGTTGCTTCAGTCGTATGTCGATTGTTTTGCATGGGAATATAGTGAGATGCTCGGACTTAGCCGCGAGCATGTAGAGCATCTGCTACCTATCAAACCCGTGTTTAGGCCTTTTGAATAGGCCCCTCGCCACTTTAATTCGGCTGTGTATGACCGAGTTAAAGAGGAGATAGAACGACTACTAAAAGTTGAGTTTATTAGGCCATGCAAATATGCTGAATGGGTTTCTAACATTGTGCCTATCGAGAAGAAAGGGAATGGAAAGATTCGTGTATGCATTGATTTCAGGTACTTGAACAACGCCACTCCAAAGGATGAGTATCCCATGCCGATAGCTGACATGTTGATCAACGATGCTTCAGGACACAAGGTAATGGGTTTTCTTGATGGAAACGCTAGTTATAATTAAATCTTTATGGACGAAGAGGATGTTTACAAAATGGACTTTTGATGCCCTGGTTTTGTCATCTTGTTTGAGTGGGTTGATATGACTTTTGGATTAAAGAACGCTGGTGCTACATATCAACGTGCTATGAACTGTATCTTTCATGACTTGCTAGGAGTTATGCTAGAGGTCTATATAGATGATGTTATAGTCAAATTAGATGCTATGGATAACCATTTAGTCGATTTGAGAGTTGCTTTCGAGAGAATGCGTCAGTATGGCTTAAAAATGAACCCACTTAAGTGTGTTTTTGGTGTGTCGGCGGGCAAGTTCTTAGGATTCATGATTCATGAAAGAGGTAATGAGATTGATCCTAAGAGGCTTGAGAAGATTAATAACTTTGAAGGATCGACATGCAAGAGAGATGTGCAAAAGTTGCTAGGCAAGGTAAACTATTTTCGTTGCTTTATATCTAACCTATCTAGAGGTATTGATGCTTTTTCCCCATACTTCGGCTAAATAACGAAGCCGAATTCACTTGGGGGCAAGTGAGCAATGTGCTTCTGATAAAATCAAGGAGTGCTTGTCATCACCGCCTGTGGTAAGAGCACCAAAAGCTAAGATTCTGTTTCGACTATACGTTGTTGCAGAAGATAGCGTGATAGGAGCTATGTTGACTCAGGAAGTGGAGGGAAAGGAGTGCATCGTCACGTTCTTGAGTCGCTGCATGTTAGATGCCGAGACGAGGTATGTGTTTTTAGAGTATTTATGTTTGTCACTATATTATGCATGTACCAAACTTCGCCACTATCTTCTAACTAGCACATGTATTATTACTTGTCAAACTAATGTTATAAAATACATGTTGCAAAATCTGATTCTAAGTGGGAGAATCAAAAAGTGGGCTTATGCTTTATTTGAGTATGATTTGGATTATGAACCCTTGAAAGCTATGAAAGGCCAAATCGTTGCAAATTTTATAGTTGATTACCATGTAGATGTCATTTGGAGTAGCGATACTTCTATGATTGAATTAGTGCCATGGAAACTTATTTTGATGGTTCGACTTGCAAGAATGGCCAAGGTGTTGGAGTTGTGCTCATATCACCTAGTGGTATTAGTTTTGAGACCTTGGCTCGTTTAGAATTTCCTTGTACTAATAATCAAGCCGAATATGAAGCTTTATTGCTAGGACTAGAATTGTTAAGCTCCATGGGTGTTAAATATGTTCATGCATATGGTGATTCTCTATTAGTTGTTCAACAAGTAGCTAGAGTTGCTCAATGCTTTAATGGTTTGCTAAATAGCAATTTGGATAAATGTTTATATATAATTGACACTTTTGATGATTTTGAAATTTCACATGTGTCTAGAGAATCCAACTCAGTAGAAAATGATTTGGCTCAGCAAGCATCTGGTTACCAAATTAAAAGGGGTAAATTTTCGCATAAGAAAAACCGATGCTTGACATATTCTTACCATGCAAGTCAGAACACATCGGTCTGACCGGCCCGACATGACTGGTCCGACCGTAGGTGCCTGGTCGGTCTGACCGGCCATGCCAGGCCGGTCTGACCAGCCCGTGATAATCATCCAACAACGGCCAGTTTGACCGACCCCCTATGGCCGGTCCAACCGCCATGAGCCATGAGGGTTTAGGAGACGGGGGCAAATCGAGATTTTTAATTTAAACACCAATTCAAGTGAAATTTATAGAGTGCTTCAGAAGACGATGTGGATAATTGGAGGACCCTAATTATCCAATACTTGAAGGATCCTAGCAAACAGGTTGATCGGAAAGTTTGACGACAAGTGTTTAAATTTGTGTTGCTTGATGATGAGCTGTATCGCCGAACAATTAATGGGGTACTTTTGAAAAGTTTGAATGCCCATCAGAATAAACTTGTTGTAGGTGAAGTACATGAATGTCTTTGTGGTACTCATCAGTCGGCCCATAAAATGAGTTGGATGCTCAAAAGAGTGGGTTTTTATTGGCCGACTATGACTGAGGACTATTTTAATTATTACAGAGGATGTAAGGCATGTCAAAGGTTTGGTAATATTCAGCTCTCTTCTGCGTCTTTGCTTAATCCTATTATCAAACCATGGTCATTCCAACGTTGGGCCTTGGACTTCATCGACCAAATTTATCCTTCCTCTTCAATAGGGCATTGGTTCGTGTTGATGGCGACTGGATTACTTCACAAAGTGGACCGAGGTCGTGCCTCTCAAGAACATGACGCATAATGAGGTAATTGATTTCATCTTGAAGCACATTATACATTGATTCGGTATCCCTCAAACTCTTACTATAGATCAGGATGCTTCGTTTGTTTCTAAAGAGGTGCGTGATTTTGCCGAATCTTATGGTATAAAGTTGATAAACTCTTCACCATACTATGATCAAGCCAATGGTCAGGCCGAGTCTAGTAATAAAACTATTATTAAGATTATTAAGAAGAAGGTTAAAGAGTTTCCTAGAAGGTGGCACGAAGTGCTTTCTAAAGTATTATGGGCATGTAGAGTTGCGAAGCATGGCGCCACCAAGGTAAGTCCATATTAGTTGGTGTATGGACAAGAAGTCATTTTACCTGTAGAGGTGAATCTTGGCTCTTTGAGATTTCTTAAGCAAGGTGACTTATCGGTCGGCGATTATGAAGATCTCTTGAAGGACAATTTAGAAGAAGTGACCAATAAGAGACTAAGAGCTCTAGAGGCAAGAGAAAGAGACAAAAGAAGAGTGGCTAGAGCTTATAATAAGAAGGTGAAAGTGAAATTGTTTCAAGTTGGTGACTTGGTTTGAAAGACGATTTGTCCTTTAGGCACTAAAAGCCCAAAATTTGATAAATGGTCACCTAGTTGGGAAGGTCTAGGTAGAGTGATTCCGAAGAGCTTTGAATGGCAGGTATTTGAAAAAGTACTTCCCAAGTATGTGGAAAAACGCTTGAAGTGTCGAAAGGCCAATATGGAGTATATTGCCCTTAGCCCGTTGTGCTTTTGGCTCACTAAGTTTGCCAAAAGGCAAGGGGCATGTGTTGATAGTAAAAATTATATTAATGGTCGAAATTGTCAAAATATCAATTTTGGTAATTTGGGCCAAAAATATGCTAAACCTGGCATAGGCCGGTCCAACTAGCCATGTATGCCCGGTCAGACCGGCCATGTAGGCTCGGTCAGACCGGTCATCGGGATCAAAACTTGGTTCCACAAATTCTATAGGAATGGAGAAGAACAGTAAAATAAAAGCGGCGGAAGAACTAAGAAAACCAACGGATAGGAGAAAAATAAGAGGAAGGTCAAAAACTTACATCAGGAACAAAGTCGTTGGTCGCCATGGAGGAGATTGGCTGGAGTTTGATGCCGATGGAGAAAACAAAGGAGCGATGGGCACAACAATCGCAAACAAACAGTAGTAGGCTCGGAAGGCTAGAAGGATGAAGAACATTGTGCGTAGAGGGTGTGAAAGGGAAAAGAAGTGGCCAATGACTACTTGTAGGGAGAAAAGCAACCCTTTGTCATCCTGGTCGAGCCAATCTCGACGGATTTGGTGGGACCACCTCCAATGTTCAGCGAAAGGTAATCATGACTATGGTTCTCAAAACGTCAGAATGTTTGTAGGCCTAGGATCAGGGGAACATGGTCTTCGGTTTAAAGAGTACAAATACAAAACCATGTGGGATGAAGCCTTGTCCGATGCCGCCACAAAGAAATGTAAATGTGTCGGTCCAAGTGACATCCATCATAGGTGTGAACAGCTGAAGAAGAATATGAAGTGAAGTCGATTTCCTGCGTGTTATAGTATTAGAAGATGAAGGGTTTCAGCTACTAGTGGTAAATGATGTGACGACGGATGGGTAATGATGACTATTAATTTCAAAGCATTGGATTTCCCCTTAATGCTCCAAAACTGGGGGCATGTTTTGATGCCAAGATTTGGTAAAAGCCCAGGCCCACGGAAGATACTACACAGTCAACAGAAGTCAAAGAGGTACGGTCAAAGATGGTCAAAGAAACCCGTCCATGCTATTACAACATGACCGGATGCAAAGGAGCTGATGGAGGTAAAAGTGAGAAGATAAAGGTGATCCATAATTGGTTAAGATAGAGTGCTTGGACGGCAAGTCTCCGGACTATAAATATGTACCCCTTAGTTAGATTAAACACACAACTCCGTCAAACAACTCTTCGGCGCATCACCATGCTTGGCTTCCCAAGGTTAATCCCAGCGGGATTCAGCACTCAGAGCTGGGTTGCATCATTCTAATCTCTGGCAAAGAAGTGAGTCCCGACACCCCTGATGATCTTATCGACTAGGTCGGTGTCCTCATGGCTGCATCAAGTTGATCTCTTGAGTCATCGGCTGAAACAGTACGATCGCCGGTTTATCTCGGTGTATTGGCTAGGTCCAAGGCTGCATCAGTTTGATCTCTTAGATTGATGTGATTTGGGTGTGGTAGTCTGAGGCTTCATCGGTTAGGTCTGACATCTCTTTCTATTTTTTCTTCTTCATGTTCTATACCGTTCATCTAAATAAAGCATGCCCGATAATTTGAAGTATTGTTAATTTCATCGTGACTAGATACTATCTTGGTTAAGTCCAATCTTGTTATTGTGATGATTTTGATAATACGGACATGTTATCTGACATGTTTTATTTATTTCTATCGGAGTACAAGCCGATAGGTTATCTTCAATTCGACATCATATCTTATCCACTGTCAGGGAATGCTCATCGGCTCATATGCATGAACCTCCTATCTCATCGGCCAATGGTGCATTCATCCCGATCGCTCTGCCTTGGTCATCGGCCTCGTGGCCGAATGGCGTTATCCGCTCACGATTGTTCTATCCTCACTATAGTCATCGGCTTGGCAACAGATCGGCTTTGCTACTAATGATATTTTCTCTGTTTCCTTATTAGTTGTAAAGTTAAACTGATTGGCACACCTTGAACCCTTTTTCTAAGATTGTAGGACCTACACTATAGTTAAACAGATCTCCTAAGCTACGCGTGTGTCAAAGTGTGACCAAAAAAGATATGAACACCTTCTTAGTGAGGGATTTGGTGGGGTGGTGTGGCTTCTTCCTCTTGTGGCTGACGGCGGTGGGTAGCCATGACTCCACCGGGCACCGACATCATTGTCTAGGCTTTCATGGGTTTTGTTTCTAGGGTTTTGTGGTAGAGAGAAATGGGAAGAAAATGAGGAAAATATTTGTTGTATACATAGCAGGAAAAGTATATACAAAGTACATAGCAAGATGTATACATGGCAAACTATATACACGGCAAGAAAAATATATACATGACAAGTCGTATACATGGTAGAGAAAGTATGTACATGCAAAGTTGTATGTATAGTATGGAAAGTATATACATGGCAAGTTGTATATGTGGTACAGAAAGTATATACATGGCAAGTTGCATACATGACAAGGAAAGTATATACATGATATAGAAAGTATATACATGTCAATCTGTACATATGGTAGGGAAAGTATATACATGGCAAGTTGTATGCATGGTAGGAAAAGTATATACATGGCAAGTTGTATACATGGAAGGAAAAGTATATATATAGCAATATATATACATAACAAGGCTATATGCGGCAAGAGTTGTATATGGCAAGTGTATACATGATAGTTGCTAGGAAGATGATCACTAGCAACTCTAGACAATGATTAATCTATGATTAGTCACAACTAGTCGACTAGTCATCGACCCTACGATTTGAAATCATTGCAACGTAGGGAAGTGTTTACAAGTCATCTTATTAATCATCCTTATCGGTCCACTAGACTCGACCAGAGGATCCAAGGTGACTATGACAACTAGACATCTGGTCATCCGATTAGTCATCGATTAATCGGATGACTAGGGGTGTGGGATCACCAGGTTTGGCTACTGGTTTTTGTTGGGCCTGCTTAGCTGGGTTTAGAAGCAATCTATTGGGCTGGCAATGTGGCCTATTAGGGTTAGAACTTAGCACTCTAACCAAGGCACATGATTTGTTTTGTGACTATGATAGTTCATATCGTTGCCATGCGATTGATTTATTCTATTTAGCTAGAAACTACAATGCATTTTAAGTCATGCACTCATGCTGTGATGCACCAATAGGTGAACTCCACATGAAAACAACTATGAAGATTATAGATTGTAGAATGTAACCTAAAGTCCTAAACTACCTAGGGCCTGCAACATCCAAAATAACTTACCTACTTTTCTAACTAATTGGCTAATTATCCGGTACATAAAAATCTGCATACCAACATACTTGTCTGTGTTGTATGAGTATATGTGTAGATGTGGAATCTCATAGGTAAGTCAAGTTACCAACTAGCCACTAATGTAGTCTTAAACACTTGATTATTGCTTTATTGGCATATACTAATATACTATATAGTATATAAAGATATATATATAGTATGTATATGTACTGAAATATATAGGACAATTATATAGATGACTAGGAGCGACTAGGTTCGACTAACCGATCTGGTCAATGACTAAACATGATTAGTCACCTGGTCAGTCCCATGACGACTAGGGTCAACTAGGCGACTTATAAACATTGAAGTTGGGAATAAAGGATGGCCAAGAGGTGCATAGGGAATCACATCGCTGCCACTGTAGAACTCTTACCCACTCCTCGCTGCTTCCTAGGCATGCCCTGATTGCTTGTTTTGCGAGCTGAGGGCAATTTTGCTATTTAGTAAAAAAATAATGTTGACTAATATTGGCTAATGTTAAAACTGACGGCAGTGGTATAAAAGAACACGAAAAACTAAAGTAGTGACATATATAGGAATAACAAATTTTCAGTGGCATATACATAATCTGGTAAACTTTCAGTGGCATATATAGAATTTTCTCATTAGTAAACATTATGTTATGTCATTTGATGAAACATCATATTTAGAGCGACACTGACAAAAGAAGATAAGTCCATAACAATTTACTATGTTATGTGAATACTGTGAATACCCCATGTCCATATTCGTCTTAGAATCTTATTTCAAAAAAAATACATCAGCTTTGAAGTCGACGATGATAGTAATTACCGGGTATAGATATCTTTGAAGCCTCCTTTAATGTGCTCAAGTTCGTTATATCTTTGGCCTGCAAACCAATATTTGTGTTAGTACACAAAACTTTTAATTGTATTGTCTTCAAGCCTAGATTTACATAAACAATCATTGATACAAAATAATGTAATCAACAACAATATTGCACCTGCTAGTGTAGTACTACTTTTTCCTAATCAACTAGGAGCCAAATAAGTAATTTTGGTGCCTCTATGTTTTAACCAATTGTGAATTTCTACCACTACAATTCACATGCAATTATAAATTCTTAGTAGTATATTTAGTTATATACAAATTTGATCATTTTTTTCAAAACGATGGTAAATTATCATCACATAAAACACCATTTGCTACACCATTCTTTACATAGTTTATACTTCATTGGTATAGTACATTGTAAATTAACTCATGGTAACTAGTGTGTACAAACTAATTAAGTTGTTTAAATGATTAAACATAAAAAGATAGCCATGTGACCAGAAATGGGTGATGGGCCATTGTATAGATTTGTTGAGAGCAACGGGATTATAGAAATCATCACTTTTTGTTGCATCAACAACAAATTGGCAAATTAGTTTGATAACTCAATCATTTTCACAAATTTGTTTTAGAGCCATTATTTTAGTTTTAAACAGGAGTGGTGCACATAAAGAAAATTCAGGAAGGAAAACAAACAAAACTACACTAATAGAAAATAGCAAGCTGTTGTGCAAACCTCTAGAAATGTGATTTTGAGCTGATTTGATGGCTTAATTACCACACTTACAAGTTATGACCTGCATTACAAAAATTAACAATGCAATTCTTTTCTTATAGCTTATTGAATTCGTTCAATAATGCAAATTCTAAACAATTTCATCCTAAAACTACTTCTATTTATAATTCAGACTAATAGAAGCACGATGAATTTATAATATTTATACAAATCTTGAAATGCTAGAGAGCTCGACAAGTGAAATAGGGTCTTACTTACCTACCTATTTAGAGATGCAAAGCATGTAGAGTACGTCCTGGGCTTCACCTTATCATTGTAGTACATCAGCCCAGCATTGAAGTCCTGATTGATAGTAAAAAATCAATGTTAAAACCAAATATTGAGCTTGCCCCATACATTTCCCGAGGAAAATCGAGCACGGTACTAGATGGGTGGAGGAGACGATACCTTGGTGAAGGAACAGTGTCCAAGAAAATTCTGGTTGGATCAGAAGTTTTGATTTGGAATTACAAGTTCCGATTATTTTCTAAATTGGAAACAAAGAGCTCAAATCGAAAGTTCCGATATGGTATCAGAAGTTCTGATATATGAAACCGAGAGCTCAAATCGGAAGTTCTGATATGGGATCGGAAGTTCTGATATGGTATCAGAAGTTCTGATAATTTCTAATTTGAGACAGAGAGTTGAAACCGGAAGTTCCGATTTAGAATCGGGAAAATTGTACTGATCGGAAGTTCCAATATGTGTATCAAAAGTTCTGAAGTGGGCGAAAACATATTGGATCTGTTATGATGACGTGCTGGATTGAGACCAAAAATATCCGATCGGAAGTTCCGATTCAGGATCAAAAGTTCTGACGTGGGTAAAACATATTAGATTTGTTAGTTTCGAGATGCTGGTGACTAGGGGCTCTCATCCCTATATAAAGAGAGGAGGAGGAGGTCTTGCATGAAAAGCTTTTGATAGTTCATACATAGCCACCAAGAACTTTTCTCCTCCCTTTCTTGATCTCAAAAGTTTAGATTGAGGATCTCCCGTTTTCTCACGAGTGGTGCTAGCACGCCGACGTGGGAAGGATCCTATCCCTGGACATGTGGATACCATGGTTCCTTGTGAAAATCTCGCAAGGGCATCATTGCGGGTTCTCTGGTGTGGTTTTGTCGACAGACTGGACGATTTCCTCGGCATGACGGGGCCGAGCCTCTCAAGCGCTGATACCCTTGGTGGTGACAACCTTCAGTGAACGACTTATTGACCAAGCGGCCTTGGCTTGATGTTATGTGGCCGATGATCGTCTTTTTCCCTGCCTTTGATGCCACACCCCGAGCAGTCGTCCATTGATGGCAGACGTAGCCCCTCATTCCAACAAAGCCTGAAGAACTCACAGTTCCAATGGGGGTTTAAACGTGAGTAGTTGTGGCTGTCTTCGCTGTCCACCTTCTCCGTCGACTTCCTTTGGTACTTCCTGATGATATCCAAAGAAGTGATGTTGCTGTCGGCTCACCTGCTCTTCTTTGTATGCCGATCATCAGCGTGGTGCTTGTGTACCATGTTGACTGGGAACGGATGACCGTCGATATTCATCGGCTTCTTCTCTTCATTGAACTTGATTTGGCCTTACTCCATGGCCGATTGAATCTACTTCCTGAATACCTTGCATTCATTAATGTGGTGCAATGGGAAATTGTGCTACTTATAGTACTTTATTTTCTTTAGTTCGTCGGTAGGTGGTGTCACGTGGTTAGGTGACAAGTGAATTTGCTTATCCTTGAGCAACAGATCAAGCCTTGTTGATGTTGAAGTCATACTTATCTTGTTTATCGGTCGGCTTCAGCCAATGCATGCAACATGTTTCTTGTTTGAGGACCATTCGACCAAACCAACTTCTACATCAAATTCACTACCTTTTTCTGATACCTATCTTTCCTTGCTTCTTGGAATCGGCTCTCGTGTGCTGATACCCTTTGCACCAGTTGTGAGAGGCTCTAGAAGTCATGCAATGAAAATCTCTCCTTAATTGGGTTCAGGAGTCCATGGAATGCCAGCTCCAACAACTGGGTATCACTGAGGCTCAAGCTAACACCTGCTCCGTATATCCCGGAACCTCTGGACATAATCCTATACCAACTCGTCCATCCTATGCCTTATAGCTATCAATTCAGTGAGCTTCATCTCATGAATGTTGGCGAAGAAATATTTGTGAATCTTCTTCTCTAAATCCGCCCATCTTCTGATGGAATCCGCCAATAGTGAAGAAAACCACGTGAAGGCCTATCCTGATAGAGAAAGCGGAAAGAATTAGACCCTTAGCGCTTCATTAGCCGATGCCTCCCCACACTAGGCGAGGAAATGTCTAATATGCTCGATCGTGGAGACCGAGTCTTGTCTGGAGAACTTGGTGAAGTCGGGTACCTTGTATCGGCCTGGCAGTGGTACTCGATCAAACCAATTCTGGTACGGTCGCTGATATTGTTGGTGTCTTTTTTGGTCACACTTTGACACATGTGTTGCTTGGGAGATCTACTTAACTCCAGTGTTGGTCCTACAATCTTAGAAAAAGGGTTCAAGGCATGCCAATCAGTTTGACCCTACAACTGATAAGGAAATTGTTGGACCGGAAACGGCGACCAGAGGGGGGGTGAATGGGAGCTTTTAAAATTTCACACTAAAAATAGCCTTCTGTTTTAATTCTATCTTCTTTGGAACAGGCTTCGAACACACCCTTTGAAGTTCTGGTTCGGAGGTATTTTACAGCTCCGAAACCAGGCTTCATAAGGAGCAAAAGTTCAAAGTCCAGAAGACTTCGCTCCACCCACAACTCCAAAAACTCAACTCAGCTAAGTCAATGCAGGCTTCCGCACACTGGGTGCCTTCGAGTAGACTTTGCACTTCACCTTTCGCAAGACAGACTTCCCTCTGAGGACTTCGACCAAATACTCTGCACTAGCAACTGGTACTAGGCTTCGTATTTTGGAGGTCTTGAACGCACACTGAACACACTTCGCCGAGGACTCCAAAAGGGAGGAAAACAGGCTTCGAGTTAACCCAAAACAGTGCTTCGCTAGTAATCAAAGAGGACTAGCCTCAGTTTACACAGAGCGAACACACACTGAGAAAAACACACTTCACACAGACAGACCTCTCACACACTTCTCCAGAGGAGATCCAGCGCACAAACTCAACCCAGAAGAAGATGGTGCACAAAGAAATCAAAGCACGTCGAGCAAAGTAGGCATACAAGTTCAAGCACAAATGAAAATAGAATCAAAGTTTCATTACTTGAACAGGGAACAAAAAAAGAACTCACATGATGAACACAGAGAGAAATGGCGGATAACACAGGAGTTCTACAATGACTGCTCAAAAAGTGTTGTTGTTGCCTAGCTAGCCTCCACTATTTATAGGCACTATTCAGCCCTGTGAGTAGACTACTTTATCCCTAGAGTTTACACTGGTTTTGTCTCATCAGAACAGGGGGTACAGCTGGTAGTCTACTTTATTTGGAGGCTTCTTTTGTCAGCTTCGCAGAGGAGACAACATCCGCTTTTGCAGAGCAGACACGGTCAGCCTTTGCAGTCTTGTAGTCTTCTGAAGCCCCCCTTCGCACGCGAGGGGTGCGGTAGCTTCGGTGAGAAGCCTTGAGCCTGACGGCCTTCGCTTCACCAAAGTCAGCCTTCGATACCGTGACGGTTTTGAGCCGAAGCCGTCAAAGCCCTTGAGCATTCGCACCAACACCTCTAGAGTGGACAACCACAGCTTTGCAGCTTCTCCCAGCTCGAACTCCGTCAGTCCAGTGTACCGAAGCCATGCATGGCCGAAGTACCTCAAGTCGGCCACACTCTGAAGCCTCACCTTCAGAGTACCACCCTTCGAAGTCCCTCCCTTGTCCAAGGCCTTCGCATGAAGCATTCCATGAGCTCTTCTTCGCAGTGTCTCTCCCCGAGCACACTCCTCGACGAACCTCACCCAGACTATGCCTTCGATGCACCTTGACTTCTGAGACCTCCGTTGGGTAAACCTTCGAGTGCCTCCCTCCGGAGCACACTTTGAATGCCTTGCCTCATTGCTGAGGACTTTGTCCACCATACTTCGAAGTCACTCCATTCGGAGTACCCTTAAAAGTGCCTCGCCTCTGAGGACTTCGTCTCGAGGTACCTTCAGCCAGAGCCACACTCTGCACTCTCTGCCTTCGCCTGGCGCACCTTGACCCGAGGACCGACCTCGACCCCTCACTGCCTTCATGACCAAGCTCCCCGCTTGCCTGGCATCAAGCCTCCCTCTTGACCTAGGTTCACTTGCTGCAAACCGTCTCTCACCTACGAAGTCACCTGCACACCACAAACAAATAGACAAGTGTATCCAGTACCCCAGAGACCTCTTCGGGTAAATAACCTCCGGCACACACTCCGGTGTACCGCCCAAAGTACCGAAACCTTCGGTACGACCCAGTCATCGTGTACTATCAGACCCCTCCGACAGGCACACTCCGCTGCAACAGTTGTAGCAATCAGAACCACTGAACCCTTCGGTGAAACAACCTCCGAACCCCTTCGGAGAGACCCCTTCGAATCATAGGATAAAATATGTCAATCACTATCACAGACTCTGAAACCAACCCTTGGTTTTTCAGAAATAGAGAAAAAATCATTAGTAGCAAAGTCGATTGGCTGCCAAGCCAATGACTGCGGCGAGGATAGAACAATCGTGAGCGGATAATGTCGATCGGACACAAGGCCGATGACAAAGGCAAAGCGATCGGGACGAATGCGCCATCGGACCTAACTGATGAAGCCTAAGAATACTCCACCCAAATCACATCAATCTAAGAGATCAAAATAATGCAGCCTTAGACTGAGCCAATACACCGAGATAAACCAGCAATCATAATGTTTCAGTCGATGCCTCAAGAGATCAACTTGATGCAGCTATGAGAACACCGACCTAGTCAATACGATCGTCGGGGCTGGCGTGACTCACCTTTTCACTAGAGATCGGAAAGATGCAGCCCAGCTCTGAGTGTCGCATCCCGCCGGGATTAACCTTGGGAAGCCAAGGGTGGCAATGCGCCGAAGAGTTATTTGATAGAGTTGTGTGTTTAATCTAACTAAGGGATACATATTAAGGGATACATATTTATAGTTCAGATACTTGCCATCCAAGCAATCTATCTTAACCGATTCTAGATCACCTTTATCTTCTCATTTTTATCTCCATCGGCTCCTTTGCATCTGGTCACATTGTAACAGCATGGATGGGCTACTTTGACCAAACCTTTCTGACTTCTATTGACCACACGACATATTTTGTAGGCCTGTGTTTTTACCAAATCTTGGTGTCAACACTTGCCCCCAGTTTCAGAGCATTAAGGGGTAATCGATTCTTTGAAATTATCAGTCATCATCACCCATCTACCATCACGTCCTTTCAAAGTTTTTTCTGTAATGTATTCTCAAATTTACCGCTAGTAGCTAAAACCCTTCATCTTCTAATACCATAACATGCAGGTAATCAGCTTCACTTCATCTTCTTCTTTTCTTCCTCCTATTTTCACATTTTCCTTCTTTGGCCATGGACGACAGTGATGGATGTTGCCATGTCAGACCAAGTTTCATTCTGCATAGTCTAGTACTGGTATCTTTAGGTCGAAGATTATGTTCCCTCGATCCCAGACCTATAAACATTTCGGCGTTTTGAGAAACGTACTCATGATTACCTTTTGCCAAACATTGGAGATGGTCCCATCAAATCCATTGGGATCGGCTCAACTCGGATGGCGAGGGATCGCTTTTCTCCCCGTAAGGAGACACTAGCAACTTCTTCTCCCTTTTGGGCTGTACTTCAGCAATTCCATCAATGGCCACCACGGATGTGATCCCTGAGGTAGGTCTACGACATTCTTTTCATTCCTCATTGCCTTTGGCGTTCTTCGTTTGTTCGCTACTTTTCTTCGTTGCATTCCCTTTTCTTACCGATTTCTTTACTTTCTTCCGTTGTAGAACTTGTGGAACCAAGTTTTGATTCCCATGACCAAATACCTGACGTACTATTTTCTAGGTCTGATGGGTAACCTCGATCCCATTGATATTATAAACGCTAAAACCAATCGGATACCCTTTAAGCATTCCTCCATGTCCCCTTCTGATTGGAACAATAGTTTTAGGGCTTTCCCTTCTACTCTTCCTAGTTGGCGTGATTGCTACCTTAGGGTATCGGCCATCCATCGTCCATCTTGGGATGAAATTGGCATCGACCATTGCATCAGTCTCTTTCTTGCTGATCCCTACAAGAATGAACCGCTTCTTGCCGCCACTTGTTATTTCTGGTTTGATACCCTCAATGCTTTCGTCTTTGGCCATGGTCTGATGAGTCTTTCTTTGATATATGTCTTTTCTTTAACTTCTCTTGATATACTCTCTCCTTGCAACCCCTTTTATCTTCGATTTAAACCGACCCACTGCCTTGACGTGAAATCCACCGGTGGCTGGAGCAAGTACATCTTGAAGCATAATAATAAAATTGGCCTTGTAGAATCATGTGAGCATGTTGCCTTCCTCAACCTTTGGTCCACTCTGGGCCCAACCTTTCATATTCAACCCTTGGTCGAGCATATAGCCGCGAAGAAGAAAATTCCTATCGACCGATACCTCCATGGTGCCACTTATCATCTTCTCCACCAGGTATCGGCCACTTCAGTGGTCCCTGGTGGTTTTTGCAGCTTTGGTTCAATATCTATACTACCGGAGTCATCAACAATCCTCCTCTTGCTCTGATGGAATTTTTGTTTGATTACCTTGAATCGGACGAGCCGACATATCGCCCATGTTCATCTTTGGGTGAGGTAGCCGCCTGTCTCTCCAGCTTCTAGATGTCCTCGATTCTCTAAGTCTTTGCTTTGCGGGGTTCTATTACGGTTTCCTGAATGAAAAAATTATCTGGTTCCCATATGAGTTCCTTTCTGAGTATGAATACCCTCATCGTTTTATGTTAAAGAATGTGAGCTAGGACGATGAATCCATCAGAATTTTGAAAGCTATTACCAGTCCTTGTATTTTTCCCATCAATTTCATCGGACACCTTTAGAAAGCTTCCTACAAATTCTATCATTCGACGGTGTGCTCATGGCAATTGGGATTCGACCAAATTTCACCTCACCTTTTTTTCATCGGCTGAATCCAAGTTCGTGGAGAAGTCAGAGACAGTCTGGAATATGATCATTTTCTCTAGATGCCGACAAGGATCCCTATGGTGACCTTGCCCCTGGTTGGCCTACGGTACTAGCTCCGCTGACTTTGTCTGATGGTGATGCGAATGGAAGTGCCACTTATACAATTAGCACCCGAAGATTTACTACGAGCGGTTATTTTCAGGCTACGTCGACGAGACTCCTGAGGTAACATATCGCTTCAATCTTTTGCATGTTCTCCTATTCTTTTCTTATCCTTTCATCATGTAGCAGGAGATGAATGTTACGTCGATGATTCGGTGTGGCTGGCCAATAGCATATGGGATGATATCGGCCACTACCTCTTTGGGGAGCAGGCCTCCTACCCCACCAGAGTGTCTTGCCAAGAAGCGGGTCAAAACCCTGGTCCACAAGCGCAAAGCATCGGATGTAGTGGTGTGCCGATCCACCAGAGCTTGCCCCAATCAGGTAATTTACCGATTTGTTCCCACCGTATCTGGTGTCCTTTTCTGTTCTTCTTTCGCAAAAATTTTCTAGTGAGGTACTTATTCAATCGCATCCCCTTTTACCTCAGTCGGCGATGCCCGCCTCTTCAGCTGTGCAAACAGTTGACCGGCTGACCGATGACCATGTTGGTGCCAATCGATCCCGCTTGTTGGAGACACTACCGTGGAAACCATCATTGGGGCTGATACACCGAGGGTCATGACTACCGACTCTAATGTATCAACCAATGCTACCGCTGCGGCCATGACGACTGATACCAATGTACCGGTAGATGAGGGGGCGACTGCTGATATCTTCGTCATGCGACTGATGTTGGGGTTCCTCCTGCTCCAAGACCTCATTGGTTATTTTTTCTTATTTTATCTTCTTGCGACCTTCATCATGACTAACATCAGCTTTGAATACATCCAATGCAAGATACTATGGACCTACCTGCCCCAGGGCAGTTTTGAAGAGGAAGGTTCTCATATCCTTCTGGTGGCTATATTGGAGGATGATGCCGCTAATTCTTTTGCCGAGGGTGCTTCGTAATCGGCAACCCCTGCCAGGCCTACTGACATAAATACTTTTGTATCTGTTATCGTGACGTTGTTGCTTCTTGTCTAACTCTTTTCTTTCTTCAATCCTTCACCTAGAAATTCCCCTTTGACGTCAGTCCTTTTCTTTTGGCCAACGAGGATGTCATGGATGCTCCCATGTCGACTGTGACCCAACTCTCCCCGGACGTGAAGGAGGTGCTATTAGACCTGCTGTGTCACCTTGAGAACCCGGTAGAGGTCTTGGTCAATGACTTGGGGCCGATAAGGGGGCGTCTCAATGACATCCTAAACTTGCTTCCCCCGGAGTTGGCTGATGTCCTTACATCGGTCGCATACATGGTGTTCCATCGGCCAAACATGCAGCGGGTGCTGAAATAGATGGCCGACCGAGGCAGTTATGTGCCGCAACGGGAGACAATCGAAGTCCCTGTTACAGTGGCAGCGACCGAGAGCACCCTTATGGATCATCTCCAGGGCAATTTGTTGGTCATACTACAAGATGGAGGAAGCCGATCTAGCCTTGAGGTTGGACAGAGTATGGGCGCAAATCACCACGAAGTAAAATGCCCTAGGCTCCCTTTCGGACTAGATCAAGGCCCAGCGGCACTGACTCACTGGTGTCATCCGCCTTGTGCGGCATTGGTGTCGTGCCCTCCAAGATATCCCTGGCTCCAATGTCGAAGACCGTGCTATCCTTCGGAGCGTCGACGTGATTCGATTGTGGGCGATCGAAGGCATCCGGAGTGCTCTGTCTTGATATCTTCTTGTAATAGTGTCCGATGTAAACATTGTATTTGCAATATATTATCATCGACTCCCTAGCATGACGTTGAGTTTTTTGTGTTTTGTCTATGGGCAATGCCTTCACATTGGCTGTCTTGGGGTGATACCATTGGCATCGGTTGTTTTACGTGTAGATCTTTTAAGCTTCGTCTGAACGATCAAAAAATATTTCCTTAAGTATTTCTCATTCGGCCTCTTCCCATATCTCCAACGTAGTCATCTTTGATCCATTTTTGTTTCACTTGGGAATCTGGGTACTCATGAAGGTTAGCCTCGGTCTACCACCAAGTCTGATGCTTTACTCTTGTAGTTGGTTATGGTGAAGCCTTGACCGAGTCCATCCTTCATTTTGTTGATGTCATCTTTACAAGGTGAGTTTAGGTATCTCTTCATTCATTGGGCTGACCCCATTATCTGATACTTCAAGAAAATTACCATCCCAAGCCTTACCTGATAGACAGACGACTCCTTCCATCTCCCATATTGATAGATTGGTTGTTTCTATGTTAATCGATCTATCAGCGGGAATGATTTCCACTTGGTCGCTAACCCACCACACCAGGATCTGATGCATTATCGAGGGGACATAGCAATTCACATGTATCCAATCACGCCCCAACAACAGACTATAATGTCCTTTTCCCCTATGACGAAACAAGTAGTCGACACAGTCTTGCTTCCAACTGTCAGCTCTGCATTTAGCACTCCCATTGTGTCTAAAGTCCCTTAATACATATTAGTTCTGATGTGGTCCTCTGGTGTTTTCCCCTACTTACGAAAGGTGGTGTAAGGCATCAAGTTGGCAGCAGCCCCTCCATCTATCATCATTTCGGACATCGGCTTCCCGTTGACCAGACCTTTCAAATAAAGAGGTCTAAGGTACTGATGCCTAGGATCTTCCGGTTTGTCAAAAACTGCTGGCTGTAGAGCCAACATTATTTGGGTAATTGTATCGGCTTGTTCTGCATTATCTTCTGAGATGGCTCGATACTCCGCGGGGAGGAAGAAAACCATGTTTACCCCCAAATTTTTCTTATCCTTGTGATCGGCCTCATCCTTCACTTGCTATTCACTTTTGATCTTGCAGGGCCGATCAGCTTCCTCGTTGCACCTTTGTGCCTTCAGTTCTCTCTACAGCAGACGTTGCACCCTTCTCTTTTGGTTCCTTGTGAAAATATTACTGGGGCACCATTTTGGGTTCTCTAGTGTGGTTTTGACATCGTCGGTCGTCTGGCTGACTTCCTCGAAATTGGTGGGGCCGAGCCTCTCGAGAGCCGATACCCTTGGTGGTGACAACCTTTGGTGAACGCATTCTTGACCACACGGCCTTAGCTGGATGTTATGTGGCTGATGATCACCTCGTGTCCTGCCTTTGAAATGTAGCCCCTAGCCATGATTACCTTTTTCCGAATGTTGGAAGTGGTCCCACCAAATCCATCGGGATCAGCTCGACTCGGATGGCGAGGGGTCGCTTTTCTATCTATAACTAGCCGCTAGCCACTTCTTCTCTCTTTTATGCCCTCTGTGCATAGTGCTTCCTCATCCTTCCAGTCTTCCGAGCCTGCTACCATCTGTTTATGATTGTTTGAGATCGTCATTCGCCATCTTCTTCGCCGATTCTGTACTTCAGTGATTCCATCGATGGCCACCACGAAGGCGATCCTTGAGGTAAGTCTTCAACATTCCTTTCTTTCCTCATTGCCTTTGGCATTCTTGGTTTGTCCGCTATCTCCTTTACTGCTTTCCCTTTTCTTACTGGTTCCTTTACTTTCTTCCCTTGTAGAACTTGTGGAACCATGTTTTGATCCCCATGGCCGACCATTCATTCTGCTTCTTTTGGGGGCCGATGGGTAACCCTGATCCCACTAATATTATCAACACTGAAACGAATCGAATCCCCTTTAAGCACTCCTTTATGTCCCCTTCTTATTGGAATAATAGTTTTAGGGCCTTCCCTTCTCCTCTTCTTGGCTGCCGCAATTGGTACCTTAGGGTATTGGCTGCCATCGCTCATCTTGGGATGAGATTAACATAGGTCATTGTATTGGTCTTTCCCTAGCCGAACCATACAAGAATGAGCCTTTGGTTGCCGCTGCCTGCTACCTTTGGTCCGACACCCTTAATGCTTTCATCTTTGGTCATGGTCAGATGAACCCATCTCTTCTAGACATTTTTGCCCTAACCTCTTTTGACATCATTTCTCCTTGCAACCCCTTCTCCCTCCGATCCAAAACAACTCAACGTCTTGATGTGAAATCCATCGATGGTTTGGGTAAATACATTTTGAAGCACAACAAAAGAGATGTCCTCGGTGAGGCCTACGATCATGTTGCCTTTCTCAACCTTTGGTTGGAGTGGTTTGTATTTTGTGGATCCACCCTGGGTCCAACCTCTCACCTTCAGCTTCTAGCCAAGCATCTTGCAGAAAAAAATAAAATTCCAATCGGACGATACCTTCTTGGCACTACCTATTTTCTACTTCATCACGTATCAGTCAAGTTATCGGCTAGAGAATCTGTCGGACAATTCGGTGATCCCTGGTGATTTCTGCAGCTTTGGCTCAACATCTACTAGTTGTTTCTGTAGTTTTGGCTCAACATCTACACCGCCGAAGTTATCACTAACCCTCCTTTGGCTCTGATGGAATTCCTTTCTGACAATCTAGAGTCGGCCTATCCTTCTTTTCAATGAAGCTCCCATAGTAAGTACCTTCAACTTAATTCTTTCTGTTTATAGCAAAAATGGTAGTAATGGTCAAACTAGGCAAATACTGAAAATAGTATTTTTGACCAAAAATATGTCAAACCTGGCAAAGGCTGGATTGACCGGCTATGGTAGGCCGGTCTAACCGGCCAGGTCTGGTCAGACCGGACCCATGGGATCGGTCAGACCGGCCAGGGTCCAGAATATGGATCCGAGTAGGATTCGAGGTATTTTTGTCCACAACTTATCTCAATAGGGTTTTGGCCACATCTAACTCTATCTCTAGCCAGGGATAATCAACCCACCCCCTATAAATATTAGGGTCAAGGCCAATTCAAGGGCTCTCTCTGCAATCCACAAAATCCAAAGCCCTAGCTTTGAATTGCATTTATTTTCTTTACTTTCTGCATCTTCGTGGGTTTGCTTGAAAGCCCTCCATCTGCTGCGTCCGTAATCATGGTAACCCTTGCTGGTTCACTTATGAATCTCCCATTAATCCACGTAATGGATTGTTATCCTTTTTATCGGGTTTTTATCGCCCTACTCGGCAATTCGGCCCTCTAGCCGAATTGTGTTTGATCTCTTATTGTTTTTGCAGATCAATTGTCTTCCTAAACATCTCTGTGAAGTTTGGAGGCGATTGAAGATTATTTGCTAAGGTTACCGAGGTTTAGTAGATTGGATCTGTTACTTCGGTCCGACCGGTGTTGAGATACCGGTCTGACCGGAACCCTTCGTCAGGCTGTTGTCAGCAACGGCCGTTCAGACCGAAGGTGCCACACCAGTCCGACCGAGATACTCTGCACTTCGCCGGAGTCCCTTCGCTAGAGCGTTACGCGCCGAAGCCCACGCACTCCGAAGCTTACCTCATCGGTCTGATCGGGGAGGCTTCGCCAGTCTGACCGGAGCCCTCCGCACCGTGCCGGAGTCTACTTCGCAGCTATCTTCGAGATGCGCCCGAAGCCCCTTCGCAACCTCCGGTCTAACCGAGGTTGTACCTCTGGTCTGACCAGGCTTGAGACCGAAGGTGTCTCAGGGACCCTTCGGACCAGACTCCACTGTAACTCCGAATCGGCCTCCGAATTGGCCGATTCCAGGTATTTTGGTCATTTTGTTACTGATCACATTGTTATTAATTCTTTTCAGCCAATTGGATTAAAATATTAATTATTTATCTGATTGCTTGGCGACTCCAAATCCCTTGTCACTATCCAGGGCAGTCGGAACGCGACGTCGGTATCGTTGCGATACTTTTGAACGTCGAACCGGCCCAAGTGCGGGGGCATATTTCTACGTCAACACACTTTCTGGCGACTCCACTGCGAAAAAACGCCAACCATGACTACTACCTCTACATCGGCAGCGGGTACCTCTACTACGTCTACTTCCACTACATCGCCGATGAACATTATGGGGAGCACGGACATTGATGACCGCAACATTATAACGCCCACCATGGCGGACATATCTTAGGAAGACCGAGCAAAGATTGAAGCAAAAAAGAAGGAACTCGAGGAACTAATGGTCAGAGATTGCATAAAGACACGCTCGGGCTTCATCATGCGCGACAACCTCAACTTAACCCAGGTACACCCATCATCACCCCCTTTATCTGCCTCATAAGTCGACCGTAGAATAGCGGCATCTGTTGATCAGGCAGTTAGTGCCTCGCTAGCCAATAAACTAGAACCCGTAGTTGTCTCGTTAGTGGCAGTAGTGTTTAGAAGATTCGGTTTTACTGATGCCGATTTACCAGCACCAATCACTAGTATTCCGCCAGCACGACATATTTATAGCAGAACCGATGGTAATACTGGAAAAACCATCACGTTTCCGGCTACTTCATCCACAGCCGAAACACATAACTACGCTTATGGCCAAGCAAACCCAGCTTATCAAGTACAACCGCCGCCTGCGCCCATACCTGCTCTACCGTTGCTCGCATTGCACACTCCCACACCACAGCATAGGCCATAGCATGTCGATATACCACCACGCGTCCCGCCACCACATGAAAGACGCGCGCAAGCATTAGATCACAATGATATCGAGGAACATATTCGCGCGCTATTTAGGGAATGCACCGACTTTGCACCTCGGGATAGAGCTAGGGTTTATCGAAAACCATATCACGACCACTTTGACACCATTCCGTACCCTCACGTTTATAGAGTCCCAGATTTCACGAAATTTGATGGCGAGGGTAGTAAATCCACATTAGAACGCATTAGCCAATTTCTAGCACAATGTGGCGAAGCTAGCGGATCGGATGCATTAAAACTCAGGTTATTTTCCCTATCGTTGTCCGGCACCGCATTCACTTGGTTTTTGGTGCTTCCATCGAACTCCGTGTAGACATGGGCTCAACTAGAGCAGAAGTTTCATGATTATTTCTACACAGGCAAGACCGAGCTTAGGTTATCACACCTCACGGCGATTAAGCAAAAATCTAGCGAAAGTGTTTCTGAGTATGTTAAATGCTTTAGAGACACCAAGAATAAATGTTTTAGACTAAATGTATCGAAAAGAGACCTAGCAGATCTAGCATTCAATGGCCTACGGGCAGAAATTAAGGAGTGTATGGATAATCAAAACCTCTTGGATGTTAGCCAAGTATTGCAATAAGCTCTGGTCCAGGAAGGCCGGGCCAAAGATAGAAAAATCGTTAAAAATTTTAATAAACTAAAGGCTGAGATCCACACTATGGAGCACTCTGATGAGGGAGAATCTTAAGAGGAAGAGGATCCGGCCAATACGTACACGGCCGAATGGACTTGTAGCATTAAGTCCAGGCTCGTCACCTGCTCCGAATTGTGGTCATCTCCATCTAAGAGTCAGCCTAATGAAATTAGATATTCATTCGACGTAACTAAATGTGATAAGATATTTAACTTCCTATTAAAAAATCAACTTCTACGGCTGTCGAAAGGGCAAGTCATGCCATCCGCCGACAAATTAAAAAAGCATCCCTACTGCAAGTGGCACGATTCACATTCTCACTACACTAACGATGGCAACGTTTTTCGTCGGCAGGTACAATCAGCCATAGAGGAAGGACAATTGAAAATAGAAGCAAATCCAAAGATGAATTTAGACAGAGACCCTTTTCCCATGAACAACGTTCAGCTAGAAGGGAAGAAGGTGCTGATTCGACCAGAGCAGGCCGAGTCGGCTAAAGGGAAAGCAATCATCATAGGAGACACTCGCACACACACACTTGTACCAAAGAATCCAGAGGTAGGGGTGTGGAAAGAAAATATTAAGTCATCATATTTGGCCAAACATCGCAGAAGGTCGAAGGTGACTTACAAAATGCTTTTGGACAAGCACCAGCGAAGGTCCGAAAGAAGAGGTGTTCGCCCACGGACTCCGGGACGGTCGAAGCCCCCTAGGAGGGAAAGCCTCGTGAGTGATGAGTTCGTACCTGAAGGTCTAAACACCCCTTCGGAGTGGATACAGCCTCCGGCAGGGTTTGGACCTCAGTGGCCGAACCCCCCTCTGGGTTGGTCCCAACTTCTAGCAGGGTTTGGACCTTAGTGGCCGAACCCTCCCCCGGCTTGGCCCTATTTCCGGGAAGCTTTGAGACTCAGTGGCCGAACCAACCTCCTCCGGAGGGTTTCTAGCCTCCGGGTGGATCTGGGCCTCAGTGGTTGAACCCACCTCCCTCGAGCGGGCTTCAGCCTCTAGATGGACTCAGCCTCCAATGGCCGGGCCCGCCTCCGCCATGGGCTAATTTGCCTTCATCTTGGTAGGACCCTTCGCTGGTCTGGTCCAAGGTACCATCGATGTGGCCATGCTCCCAACTAGCCAACGGGTTCGACACTCAGTGGGCAAAGCCGCTAGAGCCTCCGATGCTGCTGCCCTACTACTGGACGATGGCTCCGACTTGGCCTCCGCCGCCGGAAAACTTCATGCAATGTCTGGCTACTAACACTTACACTCCTTCTAGTGTCTCCGAGTGGCAGGTTCAGGGGCCGGCGCGGGATGACAATATTGTTCACCACCTATCCGTAGTGCCTCAGAACCGGGCTCCGTGAGATATCACCGGAAGGGATGAACGTGAAGACACCTCGGAGGTTATAGTCATCAGGGTTGGATCCCAGGAGGTCCCAATGCCGAAGGGTGCCCCAATGGGACAGTGCGAAGACTCAACCAAAGCTCGGTCTGACCGGCCCACTGTCACCGGTCGGACCGACCTTACGACGGTTTTCAACACAGTCCTGGTCTGACCAGCCCGCTACGGCCGGTCCAACCAACCAGGAGCAGGAGACCTCTCATGGCAAGCACAAGACATCCGAGGCCGATACAAACAAATCCCCTTTGATCAAAAGTGCTAGAAGCGAGACCATGGCACCCGGCACCCGTCCTCAGCCATCATGGGCACCCTCGGGGATGTCCAAATCACAAAAGAGGAGGTTGCAGCACTTTAGCGCGCAAGAGATATGAGAGGATAAGGCCGACGAGGCATGTGATGCGTTTTTTGAGGAAACCCATCCTCGGCCCACGGTGAAGAAAGTCTGGAGACCTAGGCCGGTCATGGTCAATGACTCGGCCCCCATTGTTAGCTCCGACGAAGACGATTTGCTCGTCGATGACTAAACTCCCATCTCTGAGGGGCCTGCTCCTCAGGCAATGGATATTGGCGTCGTCATGTTTCCTTTCGAATTCGCTCCACTACAGGAGGAGGCCGGGGTCGCTCAGCTAGACTTTGGCCCGCGGGACGCTGTATTCGAGAAGCCCCGAGACACGAACCGTCACCTGAGACCCCTCTACATAAGAGGTACATCGACGGGAAGCCTATATCGAGGATGCTTGTCGATGGCAGCACCACCATGAACCTAATGCCATACTCCCTTCTAAGGAAGCTCGGCAAGGATGACGATCACCTGAAGAAGACCAACGTCACCCTCAATAGCTTCAATGGCGACACGGCGGAAGAAAAAGGGGTGTTGTCACTGGAACTGACAGTGGGGAACAAGACGCTACCCACCGCTTTCTTCGTCGTCGACGTACAAGGAAATTATAATGTATTGCTTGCGCGTGATTGGATCCACGAAAATTAGTGTGTGTCGTCTACCCTGCATCAGCGCCTAATACAATGGGATGGCGACGAGGTCGAGATAGTGTACGCCGATACATCAGCCCATGTTAGTTTGGCCGATGTGTCCAGCGACGCCGCCCATGATGAGATAGAGTGCTTGTTGGGACGAGACCTCTCGGATTATGACTTTGTCAGTGTATCAGAGGGGAGGTTCGTTCCTATTTCCATGAAGCCGGCTAGTGTGGCTCGGTTGTGTCTAAGATAGGAGAATGTCTAGCGCTAATCTTGATTGGCTAAAATCTCGCGTGGAGCAATATCGGTCTTCTCAAGATGGTATCACCGAAGCCATTGAAGATTTTAGTGAGGTAGAAAAATTAGGTCAAGGATTCTCGTCGGTCGACCCTTTAGAACAAGTAGACATAGGAGATGGTAGTGTTCTGAGGCCGACGTTTGTAAATCAGAATCTGAGTAATGATGTAAAAGCCGAAGTAATAAAATTGCTTCGATCGTATGTTGATTGCTTCGCATGGGACTACAGCGAGATGCCCGGGCTAAGCCAAGAGCTTGTTGAGCATCGGCTCCCCATCAAACCTGGGTTTAGGCCTTATAAACAGCCACTGTCACTTCAATTTGGCCATCTATGACCGAGTTAAAGAGGAGCTTGAACATCTATTAGCGGCAGGTTTTATTAGGCCATGCGGGTATGCGGAATGGGTCGCTAACATCGTGCCTGTCGAGAAGAAAGAGAGTGGCAAGATCTGCATCTGCGTCGACTTCAGGGATTTGAATAAGGCTACTCCGAAAGACGAATATCCCATGCCGATAGTCGACATGTTGATCAACGATGCCTCGGGACACAAGGTACTAAGTTTTCTTGATGGCAACGCTGGTTATAATCAAATCTTTATGGCTGAAGAAGACATTTTTAGAATGGTTTTTCGCTGCCCAGATTTTGTCGGCTTGTTTTAGTGGGTAGTAATGATGTTTGGTTTAAAGAATGCTGGTGCCACATACCAACGTGCCATGAACTTAATCTCTCATGACTTGCTAGGGGTTATGCTAGAAGTTTATATAGATGATGTTGTGGTCAAATCGGATGCTATGGAAAACCACCTCACTGATTTGAGAGTTGCTTTCGAAAGAATGCATCAGTATGGCTTGAAAATGAACCCGCTCAAGTGTGCTTTTGGTGTGTTGGTGGGTAAGTTCTTGGGATTCATGATTCATGAAAGAGGCATTGAAATTGATCCTAAGAGGCTTGAGAAAATTAGAGGATGTGTAGCACCGACATTTAAGAAAGATGTGCAGAAACTACTAGGCAAGGATAATTATTTGCGACGCTTTATATCTAACTTGTCTGGCAAAATTGATGCTTTCGTCCCAATACTCTGGCTAAAAAATGAGGCCTAGTTCACTTGGGGGGTAAGCCAGCAACGCGCGTTCGAGAAAATCAAAGAGTGCTTATCGACGCCGGCAGTGGTAAGGGCGCCGAAGGCTAGGATTCCGTTTTAGCTTTATATTGCCGCGGAGGAGAGTGTGATTGGAGCCGTGTTGACTCAGGACATCGAAGGAAGAGAGTACATCATCACCTTATTGAGTCGTTGACTTCTAGACGCCGAGACAAGGTACATGTTTGTGGAGCGTTTGTGTTTATCCCTCTATTATGCGTGTACCAAATTACGTCCCTGTCATCTCCCTAGCACATGTATTGTCACTTGCCAAACGGATGTCATAAAATACATGCTGCAAAAGCCAATTCTAAGTGGTAGAATCGGCAAGTGGGCGTATGCGTTAATCGAATATGATTTGGCTTATGAACCATTGAAAGCTATGAAAGGCCAAGTCGTTGCTAATTTTATAGTGGATCACCACGTAGATGTCAATCGGGGCGATAAAGTCGCTTTGATTGAAGTATTACCATGGAAACTTTACTTCGATGGTTCAGCTTGCAAAAATGGCCAAGGTGTTGGAGTGGTACTCATATCACCAAGTGGTATGCACTTTGAAACCTCGGCCCCTTTGGAATTTCATTCAACTAATAATCAAGCCGAATAGGAAGCCCTATTGCTAGGTATTGAGTTGTTAAACGCCGTGGGTGTATAATATGTTCATGCATATGGTAATTCTTTATTAGTCGTGCAACAAGTAGCCAATCTTGCTCAATGTTTTAACGGTTTGCTAAATAGGTACTTGGATAAGTGTTTAGACTTGATTCCTACCTTTAATGATTTTGAGATTACTCATGTGTCTAGAGAGGCCAACTCACTTTCAAATGACTTGGCTCAACAAGCATCAGGCTATCAAATTAGGAGGGGCAAATTCTGCACACGTGAAAGGCCGATGTTTGAAGATGATGTAGCACCCGAGGGTACTACTATCGGTCTGACCGGCTTTGTAAGCACAGTCCGATCACCCTTGCGTACCTGGTCTGACCGACCATGTCAGGACGGTCAGACCGAACTATGCCAGACAACCGGAAACAGACGGTTGAACCGGGCCAACATGGCCGGTCCGACCGACTGTTGTCAGGAATGTTTAGTGCTGGGGGGGCAGGTCCAAATAGTAAATATTGAGGCCAGTTCTAGTGGGAATTTGGCCATTGATCCTTTGGTCGGTGAGGATGATTGGAGGATCTCAATCGTCCAATATTTGAGAAATCCAAGCCAAAAGGTTGATCGGAAGGTTCGGCGACAGGCTTTCAAATTTGTTTTGCTCGACGATATGTTGTATCGCCGGACTATCAACGGAGTAATTTTGAAGTGTTTAGCCCTCGATCAAGCTAGAGTTGCTGCAGGCGAAGTACATGAAGGGCGTTGCGGTAGTCATCAGTCAGCCCCGAAGATGAGTTGGATGCTCAAAAGGGCAGGTTTTTATTGGCCGACTATGACTGAAGACTATTTTAGATACTATAGAGGATGTGAAGCTTGTCAAAAGTTTGGAAATATTCAGCTAGCACTCGTGTCGGTGATTAATCCTATTATCAAACCATGGTCATTCTGAGGTTGGAGTTTAGACTTCATCGGCCAAATTCATCCTCCATCTTCGAAAGGGCATCGGTTTGTGTTGATGGCAACAAATTACTTCACCAAATGGACCGAGGCCGTACCGCTCAAGGACATGACTCACAACGAGGTAATTGATTTCATCTTGAACCACATTATACATAGATTTGGCATTCCCCAAACTCTCATTACGGACCAAGGTACTTCGTTTGTTGCTAAAGAGGTGAGGGACTTTGCCGAATACTATGGGGTCAGATTGGTAAACTCTTCCCCATATTATGCTCAGGTCAATGGTCAGGCCGAGTCTAGTAACAAAACTATGATTAAATTAATCAAGAAAAGATTGAAGAGTTTCCAAAAAGATGGCATGAGGTACTTTCCGAAGCTCTATGGGCTAGTAGAGTCGCAAAGCTCGGTGCCACTAAACTCAGTCCATATGAGTTAGTATATGGACAAGAAGTCATTCTACCGGTAGAGGTGGATCTTGGCTCACTTAGATTTCTTAATAAATATGGCTTATCGGTCGACGAATATGAGACACTTTTAAAGGATAATTTAGAAGAGGTGACCGATAAGAGGTTGAAGGCTCTAGGGGCAATAGAGAAAGATAAAAGAAGAGTAGCTAGGGCCTACAACAAGAAGGTCAAGGCAAAATCGTTTCAAATCGATGATTTGGTGTGGAAGACAATTTTTCCATTAGACACTAGGAGTTCAAAATTCGGTAAATGGTCACCTAGTTGGTAAGGACCTTTTAAGGTAGTCGGATATTGCATATGTCCTAGAATCTTTATAAGGAGAGTGATTTCGAAGGGCTTTGAATGGTAGATATTTAAAAAAGTACTTCCCAAGTGTGTGGCAAAATTCTTGAAGTGTTAAAAGGCCGATATTGCAAGTATCGCCCAAGGCCCGTCGTGCTTTTAGCTCACTAAGTTTGCTAAAAGGCAGGGGGCGTGTGTTTATAGCAAAAAATGGCATTAATGGTCAAACTAGACAAATACTAAAAATAGTATTTTTGACCGAAAATATGTCAAACCTGGCAAAGGTCGGTCTGACCGGCTATGGTAGGCTAGTCTAACCGGCCAGGTCCGGTCAGACCGGACCAATGGTCTCAGTCAGACCGGCCAGGGTCCAGATTTTGGATCCGAGTAGGATTCGAGGTATTTTCGCCCAAAACTTATCTCAACAGGGTTTTGGCCGCATCTAACTCTATCTCTAGCCAGAGATAACCAGCCGCCCACCCCCTATAAATACTAGGGGCAAGGCCGATTCAAGGGCTCTCTCTCCAATCCACAAAATCCAAAGCCCTAGCTTTGAATCGCATTTATTTTCTTTACTTTCCACATCTTCGTGGGTTTGCTTGAAAGCCCTCCGTCTGTCGCGTCCGTAATCATGATAACCCTTGCTGGTTCGCTTGTGAACCTCCCGTTAATCCACGTAACGGATTGCTATCCTTTTTATCGGGTTTTTATCGCCCTACTCGGCAATTTGGCCCTCTGGTTGAATTGTGTTTGATCTCTTATTGTTTTTGTAGGTCAATTGCCTTCCTAAACATCTCTACGAAGTTTGGAGGTGATTGAAGATTATTTGCTAAGGTTATCGAGGTTTAGCAGATCGGATCTGTTACTTCGGTCGGACCAGCGTTGAGATACCAGTCTAACTAGAACCCTTCGCCGGGGTGATATTAGCAACGGCCAATTAGACCAAAGGTGCCACGCCGGTCCGACCGAGATACTCCGCACTTCACCGAAGTCCCTTCGCCGGAGCCCGCGCACTCCGAAGCTTACCTCGTCGGTCTAACCGGGGAGGCTTCGCCGGTCTGACCAGAGCCCTCCGCACCATGCCGGAGTCTACTTCGCAGCTATCTTTGGGACACGCCCGAAGCCCCTTCGCAACCTCCAGTCTGACCGAGCTTGAGGCCGAAGGTGTCCCAGGGACCCTTCGGACCAGACTCCACTATAACTCCGAATCGGCCTCTGAATTGGCCGATTCCAAGTATTTTGGTCATTTTGTTACTATTCACATTGTTATTAATACTTTTTGGCCAATTGGATTAAAATATTAATTATTTATCTGATTGTGTGGCGACTCCAAATCCCTTGTCACTATCTAGGGTAGTCGGAATGCGTCGTTGGTATCGTTGCGATACTTTTGGACGTCGAACCGGCCCAAGTGCAGGGGTGCATTTCTGTGTCAACACTTTCTTTTCCTACTTGTTCCCCTATTTACGCCTATCCTTCTGTTATGTAGGAAGAGGATGCAGATGCTCAATCAATGAGTCAGAGTGGCCGATTGATAGAGTATGAGCCAGTATCGGCCACCACCACCTTAGGCAACAGAGGTCCTACCCTGACGGGATGTCTCACCAGGAGACGGGTTAAGATCCCAGCTCGCAAGCATAATGCTCTAGACATAGTGGCCCGCCGATCCACCAGGGCTCGCTCCGGTCAGGTAATTTGCTAATTTGTTCTTCCCGCCCCTGATGCTCTTCCAATCTTCTTCCGCAAGAATTCCATGTAACATCTAAAGGAAGTATGGCCAAGAAAATTATGGGGATCGGAAGTTCTGATAGGGGTATCGGAAGTTCTAATTAATTTCGGGACCCAAGTCAAAGAGCAAAACCAACTTCAGAAGTTCCGATATGGTATCGGAAGTTCCGATGTTGGATTCGCGACTTAAATCAGAAATTCTGATTTGGAATTGGATGTTCTGATTATTTTCTGCACACAAGTTAGAGAGAAAAAGTTTCTTCAGAAGTTCCGATATGCTATCAGAAGTTTCGATGAAATAGAAGTTATGATTTGGAATCGAGAAAATTATACTGATCGAAAGTTCCGATATGTGTATCGGAAGTTCCAAGGTGGGTGAAAATAGATTGGATCTGTTACAGTGTCGTGCTAGATTGAGAGACCGAAAATACCCTATCGAAAGTTCTTATATGGTATTGAAAGTTCCAACGTGGTTAAAACAGATTGGATCTGTTAGATCACAAATTGGTTGTAACCGAATTTTTGGTTTCTATATGCTTTCGACTAGGGGCTCTTCTGCCTATATAAATAGAGGGGGAGGAGGTCTTGGAGAATTAGCTTTTGATAGTTTAGACCTATCCACCAAGAACTCCTCTCCTCTCTTTCTTGATCTCAAAAGTTGAGATTGAGGATCTCACGTTCTCACATGTGGTGCTAGCACGCCGTCGTGGGAGGAACTCCATCCCTGTACGTGTGGATACCATGGAGGCGTTGCTCCAATAGCGATGCTCGTGGACTTCATCATGTGAACAACTACGTCATCTTCACCAATTGGATTGGCGAGGAATGGTCGGGATGAAGCGGGGATAGGTAAGGACGTGCTTCCTCAACATTTCTTCCGCTGCACCTAGCGCGTCTTGTCCTAGAAGGTACCAATCTATGATCTCACACGCACATGTTTCTTGGGATTTGGGGCAAATTTTTGAATTTTCCGGCTAGTGTAGATTCCTCTTTCCCCAACAGTGGTGTCAGAGCCTACGTGTGTAGTGTTCGATCTAGATCCCTCATGTATGGAGATACATGGTGGAAAACATATTATATCTGTTTCTGCCCATGGAAAATCGGAAGTTCTGATACTGATCGGAAGTTCTAATGGTGGATCGGAAGTTCCGATAATGATCGGATGATCTGATGTCGAATAATGATTCAATATAGAGAGCAATTGTTGCTACCAGGAATTCCGATATTGATCGGAAGTTCCAATGCTAGATCGGAAGTTCCGACCCACCCAAATTTGAAATTCTGAGTCTATTGAGCTAGGTTTTTCAGATACAGATTTCAGTCACTTGTAGATTCTTCTCCTAACTTTGTTTTTCAAAGAATATTGTGACTGGCATGGCCATGGATAAATTTGTTGTATGAGATGCATGCATTGAAAGTAAATTAAATATGGCCTATCTGTCATGGTTATTTGCAGTCCAAGGCTGATGTAAATTAAATACGGCTTCCATGTCGTTTATGTGGTGCTTCAGCCCATGTAAATAGTATGGGATATGTGAGATAGACTAATACACTTCATGGAGGCCAGGAGCACACACTCAATGAGGGGATCCATGGAGATGGAGATTGCCATGTGACGAGGGTCATGCTATGTCATAGTTAATATGATTGCCTGTGATGCTTTCCTATGTTCATGTTATACTATTCTTGCATGTTTCGTGCGCGCTAGGGACGTTACCTTGCTAGAATAGTTTTCCCTCAGAAAATTAAGTATTGATGCTATTTTCAATAGATGCACCCACCAAGGATGTCGATCATCGATAGTGGGTCTGCTAAAGCAGGGTGCTATCTTTTATCTTGACCAGTTGGGGTGGAAATCGAACTTCTGCACGCATAGTATTGGTTTGCTTAACGGGGCTATCAAAACAGTTTTGGGCCTTGGAGCATAGAGTTGGCGTAGAGCATTGGATGCTTATCCAACAACAAGAGTCGCATACGATGTGATTAGCAAAACGTTGCTTACCTATGTCACCTAGATTCTAGCATTGATGCCAAAGCTCACTAGGAGTTAGGATGCATATGGACCTTGCGCCACTATTAGTCATTAGAGGGAAAGTGATTGTTTTTAAATAGTGGAACATCTTTTATTGGATAGAAGATAAACATTGCATAGTGTTGAATCTTGCATTTAATCTTTTGTAGATCATGGCACCTACTACTCCTATTAAGAGAACTCCAAATTTTAATTTGTGATATATCCTTGAACGTGAGAAATTATCTAGAACAAACTTTATGGATTGGTACCGAAATTTGAGAATCATTCTTAAACATGAGAAAAAGGATTACATTCTAGAGGAACCCCACCCCGATGAGCTAGGAGAGGATGCTTCTGCAACAGATAAGCGTGCTTATGAGAAGCATGCTAGTGATTCCGTGGATGTCAACTGTCTGATGCTTGCCTGCATGTCCTCTGAGTTTTAGAAACAATATGAGGAACGTAATGCTTATGATATGATCGTAGGTATTAAGGGCATATTTTAGAACTAGACATGGGTCGAGAGATACAATGTGTCTAAGGCCTTGTTTGGGAGTACGCTGGCTGAAGGGAGCCTAGTGAGTCCTCATGTGATCAGGATGATTGGTTACATTGAGACTCTTGAGAGACTGGGTTCTCCACTGGATCCATACATAGCTATTGATGTCATTCTCAAGTCGCTCCCACTAGGCTATGAGTTGTTCATCATGAATTACAGCATGGTCAGACTAGAGAAGACACTAGCTAAGTTATATGGTATGCTTAAGACTTCTAAGGAGAGTATCAAGAAATCTCCAAATCATGTCCTGTTGGCTCTAATGTGTGTCACCACTGCCACAAGACTGGGCATTAGAAGCGCAATTGCAAGGTATAACTAGAAGAGCAGAAGAACAAGAAGGGAAGTCTGACTTCCACTTCAGGTATTAATGTTATTGAAATTAATCTTGTTACTCGTCCAAACGATTCATGGGTATTTGATACTGGATCGATGATTCATACTTGCAAATCATTACAGGTGCTGAGTAGAGTAAGAAAGTGTGCAAGTGGCAAGTTAGATGTACGCATCAGGAATGGTGCAAAGGTTGCAGCGTTGGTCATCAGTGTTTATTCACTGTCAGTACCTTCAGGACTAGTTTTGGAGTTGAATAATTGTTATTTCATTCCTGCCTTAGGCAGAAACATTATCTCTTCTTCATGTTTAGAGGAAAATGGTTTTGAATTCATAATTGTTGGCATAAAAGATTACGCTAACAGGTTCTCGAAGATTAAGAACTAACAAACAGAAAGTTTGTGTTGAAAACTATTTCGAGCCTCCGAATAGGATAATAGCTCAAAGTAGTCCAAAATTGTTTATTGAATAGCTGAGTATTCGATACCTATTATAGGGTAAGAAGGAGGGTATTTATAGGCAAAAAGTCTATGGAAAAGACCTATGTACCCCTCAATTACAACCGACATAGTGGAAACTATTCGGTACCCTGAATAGGGCTAAAATAGTAAAATCTATCCAAAGAAGGTAGATAAGGCAGACGTCTTATCAGTCTGGCTGTTTTTCACTGTAGATTCGGAGCCTTCGGAGAATGCCTTCGAATCATGAAGCCGAAGCATCCTTCGGCTTAGAAACTTCATCACCTCCGGAGATGAATGCAAGCTTTGATGCTGATAAGTTATCTTTGACTATTCTCTACTATTATAAAGCCTTCAGATTTCCGTTTTCCGTCCGCTCCGTGCGCCTCCCGTCGCTTAAAACCATTCCCCATAAAAACCGTCCGAACCGGTTCCGTAAAAACCGGGTCGAATCGCGCGGTCCGCCCGCCTGCCCGGCCCATCAAACTCTCCGTCCGATAATCGCGCCCGGTGCGAAACCCTAGCGTCGCGCCCGCGCCGCGGCGCCCCTACGCGCCCCCCTCGCGAAACCCTAGCGCCGCGCCCCTAGCGCCGCCGCGCCCCCCACGCCCCTAGCGCCGCCGCGCCCCCCGCGCCCCCCACGCAAAACCCTAGCGCCTCCATGCGACCGGGCGTCGCCCCCCCCCCCCCCCGCGCCCCTCGCGCCATGCCCCCCGCGCCCCTCGCGTCGTGCCGCCCGCGCCCCCCGACGGCGCGTGCGACCCGCAGCCACGCCGCCTCCTCCCTCCGCCTTGCTCGCTCCGAGCACCTCCTCCCTCGCCTCCTCCCCCGGCCAGCCACATTGCCTCCTCCCTCCGCCTTACCCGCTCCGAACCCCGTCGGATGGCGTGTTCATTTCGCACCGTCCCCGCCCTGCTCCGAGCGCCGACGCGTGGAGCGCCTCTCTCCCTCCGCCGTTCCCGCTCCATCGCCCGTCGTCGGTCTGCACAAGATCTGGCAACTGCCATGTTGTTGACCACGTCGCGCACGCCGCCCGCTTCCCCCGCAAGACTAGACACCGCCGCCATCACGCCCAACTGCCCACCATCACCATCACTCTATTTCAGCCATCCCCTACATCCCCTACAGCTGCTCATCTCACACATCCTACAGCTAACCTGCTCAACAGAGGGTGCTCGAAGCTTCATCAGGTTTGTACATTATTAGGGTTCTTCATTAGCACTCCTATATTCTGCTAATGTCTGTACATGAACTCAATGTATTTCCTGGTCTGAACATTCTGCTGGTGTCAACTGTATTGCTACTAAATTTTGTTGCTCAGATTTGATTCATATACATGTGACTGATTTTGTTTGTGTGGATGAAAGAGGTTCATGATTGAGGATGCACATATCTAATTTGTTCACTGAATTTGTTTGATCAGTTTAGTATGAATTTTGTTGCTCGGATTTGATTCATATACATGTGACTGATTTGGTTTGTGTGAATGAAAGAGGTTCATGATTGAGGATGCACATAGTTGACATTTGGTTTGCAACAGTAGACATAGTTTGAAAGTCAGGAATTTCTATCATGTAGAAACAAGTGCCAATTAGTGCCAATTAGTGAGTGCTTCACTTTGATTTGGTGGCTTCGGCCACATATCTGCTTCGATTTACATTTGATTTTCATATCCTAATGGCTGTCCTGGTTGATGTTTTTTCCATGTTCCAAGATTTTCTCAACCAAACATAGTCAGTGGCCTTATACTTGTGTTTGCATGAGTATGGTTCTTTTTTTTAAGAACCATGCTTTGGTTTGCTATTTAGGATATATATATGGACTCATGGTTTTCCACTGACTGCAGAACTCCCACACTTTTGGGAACTTCTGAATAGAGTGGTTTGATTTATGCTCGATGTTAAGTTCATTTCTTTTTCCTGATACTTGAGCTGGTCTGCCTTGATTGATTGTGTTGATTCTAATTTAGATGTCTAAACATGAATGCTTAATCTTGGTCTGATACTTGAACATGCGGAATTCACATAATTGGCTTTACCTGCCATTGATGAAGAGGCCATCTTCTCCTTTTGTTCGTTGCTGAATGATGATGAGTCCTTTTGTGCCGATGACATTAGGGCTATATGGTTGGTGTATCACCTTTGATACTGGCTTGGGATTGTCCTTTGATGCACTGGAGTCTTTCAGTACTCAAGAGAATCGATGTTAAGTTTAGCTCTGATACTTGTGAAAAAGACTTTCTTTTCACCATGTTCATAGCTCTCTTGTATGCTGTTGTGCTGGAGAAATTATGGACATGCGAAAATCCCAGCGCTACTGATTGTGATTGTGACGCCGGGAATCGCTTTGGGTCCACATACCAACTGATCGTTGCCTGTTACTGTGAATCTAGAGTTTCATCATCGACTAATCGAAGATGACCTAATAGGCAAATTATTTGTTACTTGAACTGGTCTGCCATATGTGTCCGTGTGTAGTGTGTTGGTATTTGTTTGCCAGCAGAATCTCTACAAGTGATTGGTAAAATGCAGTTAATATGTATTGAATGAATAAGAACCAGCTTAAGTAACAATAAATTGTTCTTTTGAATGTTGATTAATTTGAAGAAAGTCTGTTTGGAAGAAGCCTGTTTTTGAGAACTACTGACAAAAAGAAAGCCAGTGTAGAAACTGTTGAGGGGCCACTGAAACATATAGAGAAATAGAAAGTCAACATAATCCTGTTTGCAATCACAGCTTGTAAGAGCCATTGCAATTATACATCATCTGTTCTCTCAGAATTAGTGCCAAATCATGTAATAGCACTTGTAATTACGGATAAGAAAATATAAATAATTCATTTATAGTTTAATAATCTCGTACCGTGAGCGTGTGATGTTGTATGGATCACCGGACGACCACACATTTGAGATGCTTCCTCCGTTAACTTTTAAATGATGTCATTGATTTTTATCATAAACTTTAATCATTTGTCTTATTTATAAAATTTATGCAAATATACAAAAATATAAGGTATATTCAAAATACCTTCAAACTATAACAAAATAAATAATATTTCAAAAAGTTTTTTAATAAGATTAATGATCAAAACTTGTAATAAAAATCAACAATACCGTTTAAAAGTTAATGATGCATTATTTCATATCCTCCGTGACCTCGTTGCTGTTGTCGTATGCCAGTTAAATAAGTTCGTCGGTCTGTACACGACGGCTAATTGTGGTCAGAAAGTCCAAGTTCACTGTGAACTTATATACAATTAGCTGCTAATGTATAAGGCAAGTTCACTGTGAACTTGTTATCTATATATGGCAACTAATTGTGGTTAGAAATTCAAAGTGCCAAATTTGGATAACTGTATGTCAAGTTCATTGTGAATTTTTTATTATCTATATATAGAAGCTAATTGTGGTTAGAAAGTCAAAGTGCTAAATTTGTCTAAGGATCTGTTTGGATCTAAGGGGCTAAAACAAAGTGACTATAATAAGGGTTAAAATTTTAATCACTCTTATTTGGATCTAAGGGGCCAAAAAAGGCTAAATCATTTATGATAGGTGAAAAGTAGGCATTTTAGCCCCTCTTAGCTCCTCCTTGAGAGCTAATGGACAAAAAAAATTAGGCTCTTTTTAACTTTGTTGTTGGATTTTTAGTCTAAGTGACTAAATTTTAGCCTCTTATTTTACCTCTTCGATCCAAAAAAGAAGCTAAAATTCATGGCGGCAGAGGTATATTCTATTTGTCAAATATATTTAGAGTCACTGTTTATTTTTTTAATATCCTTCTCTGTTTATCATTTTCCCTGTTTATTTTTTTACTATTCCTGTTTATTTTTTTAATATTTTCTCTTATTTATTTTTTTACTATTACCAATTTAGCATCATGTCTTCAATACTTTTTTTACTTGCATGTGGTTTATATCTATCTATATTTTGTTTGTCAAATATATTTAAAGTCCCTGTTTATTTTTGTTAATATTTTTCCCTGTTTATTTTAATTACATATGATCTTACCTCTATTTATATTCTGTTTGTCAAATATATTTAGAGTCATTGTTTATTTTTTAATATTCTTCCCTGTTTATCATTTTCCCTGTTTATTTTTTTACTATTCCTGTTTATTTTTTTAATATTTTATCTTATTTATTTTTTTACTATTACCAATTTAGCATCATGTCTTCAATACTTTTTTTATTTCTTGTGGTCTTACGTTTATTTATATTCTATTTGTCAAATATATTTAGAGTCCCTGTTTATTTTTTTAATATTCTCCCATGTTTATTTTTTTAACTATTACCAATTTAGCATCATGTTTCAATACTTTTTAATGACATGTGATCTTACCTCTATTTATATTCTGTTTGTCAATTATATATTTAGAGTCGCTGTTTATTTTTTTTTAATATTCTTCCCTGTTTATCATTTTCCCTGTTTATTTTTTTACTATTCCTGTTTTTTCAAGATTTTCTCTTATTTATTTTTTACTATTACCAATTTAGCATCATGTCTTCAATACTTTTTTAATTGCACGTGGTCTTATATCTATCTATATTTTGTTTGTTAAATATATTTAAAGTCACTGTTTATTTTTTTTAATATTCCCCCTGTTTATTTTTTTAACTATTACCAATTTAAAGTTTTGAACTACCTAGATATATTAAATGGCTGGCATGCGAAAGAGAACTTACGCCGACCGTCCAACTCGTAATGCGGTGGTACCTAGGTGAGCCTATATTACTAAAAACCAACTTTCCTGCAACGATGAAAGATGTTCTAAATTTCATTTTTTGTTAACGTTTATGAAATTTGACGAGATAGAGTTCGAGCACTTAAACTATGCATGGAGTGTCGTCGCCAGAGTAGAAGTTAAGTTTCTCCCTGATGAATATGGAGAAAAACAACGATTTATTTTAATGGATATTACCGTAAGTTGCACACAATTTGGACTAAATTTTACATAGTAGTGAACATGTGAACTATTCTAAACCCTAATATTATACGTAGGGTGCTAAAATAGAAGTCATTGCATGGGAGCGGGAGGAAGTTCATAGGTTTAACATTCTCCTAAATGAAGGACAATGTTATACTATTCATTGTCTATATTTTCAACCTAATCTTGAAGAGGCATTGTACTATCGGAGCATTGCCCATGCCTATGAAGGTTCTCTTCGAAGAAATACAACAGTTGAGCCATACATTCTTCCAATTCAATTCCCTCCCTATCCAAAATATCTATTGACGTTTCATGACGCGTGGATTCGTCCGAATAAAACGTTGTGGGTACGTACGTAAATTGAATCGGCGATGCATAGTTTCAAAAAAATAGTTGTCTTACTTATAGTATGATATGATTATTTGGACAGACATAGCTGGAGTGGTTGTCTATTGGGGGAAATTGGAACGACTTGGAGGTCTATATAGGGAGATAACACTGATGGACACTAGGTAATTCATAAGTTAGATACAACCACTTATATCGTCATAAACAATCACATTGTTTTTGCAAATCAAAAGCTAATGAGAATTTGATCTTTTTAGCTTGAACATGATGGTTGTTGGAATTTGGGGTGACTCCCTCACTGATCACATCTCTGAATGGACAGAAGCTCATCGTAACAACCACATTGTTTTAGGAACCATGCTTCGACTTCACAAGAAGCATAGTAATTTAGTCCTAACCCATTTTATCATTAATAAAGATATAGTGATGAATTACACTAATATTTGTTCTACTTGGCGATAGGATGTTTAGAGACTTCAGAACACACTACAGTCAAGTTTAATCCGATTCATCCATCCACACTACCTTTGCAAAGTAAGTAGTTCCAACAATACAAACACAAGCTAAGAATAATGGCAATACATCACATAATATTATAGATATTGTTAATTATTTTTCTTTGAAATATAAATGCAGACTTACGGCAACGTGTGAGTTCAGGAACTATGGATCTAAGCTTTGTGAATCGGTTCATGGAAGCTAGATGGAGATATTTTGCAACGATTTATGGATCTGACTGTCCATAGTGTTACAGTCTTGTGTGTATTGTGGTGTGCGTTGTTTATGTACTTCCTCATATTCGGATGTTTTGTGTTTATTTCTATTGGGTACACCCTTTGAAGTTATTTGAATGTAATATTGGTTCTTGTGTTCATTTCGTTTAATCTATTGTGTACTCCCTTTGAAGTTATTTGAATTTGGTATTTGGTTTTGTGATCATTCGTTGAATCTATTGTGTATTCACTTTGAAGTTATTTCAATGTAATATTTGTATTGGAATACATGTCTCAAATTCAAATACGCTTATTTACAAAATGAAAACATCATTCACTGTAATACTCTCATTCCTAACCTTGAAGAATATTTTCTTTCCTCTAACACAATCTCCAGATCCAATCTTGATTAATAATCATCCAATGCCCTATTTAAATAACAAAGTTGTAATCCTAACCCTCAAAATAACCCTTTAATCCAAAACAAGTATTCTAAATCACTCTTTGGTACCAAGAAAAATAAATTAAAACACCCAAACACTTATCTGAATTAAAATCATGTTCCATCTATAATGTTTCCACTCAAGTATCGTTTGTTTGGTGGTTAAACAGGTCGCTCGACGCCGCGAGAACAAAGCTATCAACCATGTCAGAAAATATAGTGAGGAGAGAGGGGAAAGAAGGTTATTTTATTTTATGCGCCTAATTTATCCTGTTTATTTGTCTATTGAGATATTTGAGCTACAACATTACACTAAAATTATTGTCTAAAAATGTGTACTCCTTTCAAATTTTTATAGTCGTCGATGGTCGTCATAGACAAAAGAGAAATCGCGGTAACAATTTGCATCACGACCCTTCTGGAATTTGTATTCGACAACCATCACACACTCCATCAGAAAGTTCATCGGACAGTGAATATGTGACATGTCGACCATCGTCCTCATTTATTATTCCTACACGCAGTACCGTTACATCATTGGGATTATTTCCAGGACAAAGCTCTAATGGTATGAACTACTACTAAGTAATTTGTGCAATTACTAATAACATAATTTATGTCTCATGTGATTACATAAACATTGTTCAGGTGCAAAATCTGCTACGGTACCAACTGCAACTATCGACTCACAAGATCAACAATCAATTCTCTCTGTTCAACAAAACCCTATTGACCGATCGGTAGATCGTGCTGAAATAAGACGAGCACGTGAAAGATCACGATATGCAAGGTTGACACCAGAGCAACGTAATAACAGACGTGCAAGTGACAAAGCTAGATATGCAAGTATGACAGATGAGCAAAGGAATGTGATGCGAGAACAAAATAACCAACGATATGCAAGCTTGACACCAGAGCAAAGAAACAACAGACGTGCACGTGACAGAGCTCGGTATGCAAGTATGCCGGATGAGCAAAGGCAGGTGAAGAGAGATCAAATGAACCGACGAAATTCTGCAAGACGAAGAACTCTTGATCCAAATTGTGTTTATGCTAATGCAACACATGGCTCCACTAATGTTATCTACCAGAACCTACCTGGTAGCACTCACTTATTAAAGACTCAGCCAGACTGTCGTCACTGTGGTGCGAAGAGGTTTGAATATGAGCCACCAGGATTTTGTTGTATGAATGGCAAGGTAAAACTTGAAATGCCTGAGCCACTTGAGGAGCTTCGACAGTTGTACACAGGTGAAGACATTCAATCACAACACTTTATGGATAATATTAGATATTTCAACAACCATTTTTCCTTCACCACAATGTACTGTGATTATGACAAGAACCTCGCAAGTGCAAGGGATGGAGTGTACACATTTAAAGCACATGGGCAAATGTACCATAACATACACTCTTTCGGGAATGGAGGCAATGAACCTAGCCACTTGCAGTTGTACTTCTATGATGATGATCCTAGCTTATCACATCGTTTCCGTCGTGCTCGAGATGAGATATATAGAGAAAGGGACATATCTATTATTAGATGTTTGGTACATATTTTGAGAGATAATCCCTACTCTGAAATATTCAGAAGCCTAGGACAAGTTGAAGACATGGACGAATATCGTATTGTGCTAAATATGGACTACAAGCTAGACCAGAGAACTTATAACAGACCATTAACATCAGAGGTTGCTGCTGTGTGGGTTGAGGGGAATGATATTCACAAGCATTTTGATCGTAGCATCACCTTGTTTGGCAATAACAACAACTACTATTCAATTAGACCGAGTGATGGGTGCTACGACCCTTTGTCATACCCCCTATTTTTTCCAAGAGCAGAGCTCGGTTGGCATTCTGATATACCGAGAGAAGGTATTGACATTAGTCAGATAAGTACAAACCGACAAAGAAATGCTGACAACTCAGGTTAGCTAAGTGACACATATTCATGTTACTACGATATTATTAATCCATATGCTAATCACCTAATTGATTTCTCTTTGCTTTGTAGATACAACCAACAAGTTTTTTGTTTCGATGCGCGAGTATTATTGCTATAAATTTCAGATGCGTCGTGGAATCTTCAACACGGTCTTGCATGGGAGACGTCTATTCCAACAGTTTGTAGTTGATACCTACATAAAGATCGAAACGTCTCGACTGAATTACTTCTTATACAATCAGAAGAAAATTCGTGCAGATCTTTACCAGGGCTTGATGGATAGTGTATCTGTTGGAGAACATAGAGCCAGCAGATTGGGAAAAAGATGGGTCCTACCTGCATCATTTATCGGTGGCGGGAGGGATATGAGACGAAGATACATGGATGCTATGGCCTTGGTGCAGAAGTATGGAAAACCCGACATATTTATCACAATGACTTGTAATCCTAATTGGGAAGAGATAAGTAGGGACCTTGCACCTGGCCAAACACCACAAGATCGTCCTGATCTTGTTGTGCGTGTATTTAAAGCCAAGCTAGAGGATCTCAAATTCCAGCTATTTCGTAAACATATCCTAGGAATCATTGCAGCACAAGTCCATGTAATCGAGTTCCAAAAAAGGGGTCTACCACATGCACATTTCCTCCTTATCATGGAGTCAACATACAATTGAGTTGTCCCGATGAGTTTGATAATGTTATATCAGCAGAACTTCCAGATAAGGATATATACCCGGAGCTATATGAAATGGTAGTGAAACATATGATGCATGGCCCGTGTGGCCCACTAAATAGGAAGAGTCCATTCATGAAAAATGGTAGTTGCAAGTGCTATTATCCACGCCAATTTAGTGACACAACTATCCAAGGCGAAGATTCTTACCCTATCTACAGGAGAAGGGATGACAGACAAAGGGTAAGAGTGAGAGGTCATGACTTAGACAACAGATGGGTTGTTCCATATAATCCCATGCTTCTAAGAAGGTATGACTGTCACATCAATGCAGAAGTTTGTTCGAGTATTAAGGCTGTTAAGTACCTCTACAAGTATATTTATAAGGGTCATGATAGGGCGTCTGTGTCCGTCAATGAAGCTGATGAAAACCGCGAGATTAATGAGATCAATGAATATAGGGATGCTAGGTGGGTAACACCACAGGAGGCATTGTGGAGAATATTTGGATTTGATCTTAGCGGGATTTCGCCACCAGTGCTACAGTTACAGCTCCACCTCCCAGGAATGCATCTTGTGTCCTATAGAGAGAATGCTGATGTACGTGAAGTTCTCGACCAACAGGGTGCCTCAAGAACCATGTTGACTGAGTATTTCAAGGCAAATCAAGAATTTACGTGGGCACGCACATTACTTTATAGGGATTTCCCACAATATGCAGTGTGGTTGCCTGGACGTAAGCTTTGGAAAATAAGAGAACGAAGCACGCAGGTTGGGAGGATCATCTCAGCACATCCAGCAGAGGGAGAGAGATACTACTTGAGGGTGTTATTAAACCATGTGGTTGGTGCTACTTCATTTGAGAATTTGAGGACATATGATGGTATTGTATACCCTACATTTCGAGAAAGCGCTGAGAAAAGAGGTATTATTGAGTCAGATAACAGCATTGATGAGTGCCTCTCTGAAGCTGAAGTTTTTCATATGCCTTCATCCCTCCGAAGGTTGTTTGCTACAATATTGGTTTATTGTGAACCTAGCGATGTGCGTGGACTCTGGAACAAACACTTCGAAGCAATGTCTGATGACATCCGACGATCCCAGATGAATGCATATGCAGTTGAACAAATGGTGTTATTGGAGATAAGAAAATTGCTTCAGTCAATGGGTAAAGAGATAACATCATTTCCTCTTCCAGAAATTGATGAATCATATGACGCCATGGCAGGTGAGGTGAGGGAGATTTGTGAAGAGTCCTCTATACAGGTGGATAATGAGCTACTAGCAAGCACATCCTCTCTTAATGCTGAACAGAGATATGCTTATGATGTTATACTATCATCCGTTGACAACAATAGTGGAGGTGTGTTTTTTGTTGATGGTCCAGGAGGAACAGGAAAAACCTTTCTGTACAAAGCTTTATTAGCAAAAGTCCGTATCGAGGGGAAGATAGCTATTGCTACTGCAACATCTGGTGTTGCTGCTTCCATCATGCCTGGAGGTAGGACGGCTCATTCAAGGTTCAAGATACCACTAAGCATACAAGATAATGCAGTGTGTAACTTCACCAAACAAAGTGGTACTGCGAAGCTTCTTCAAAAAGCTTCGCTCATATTATGGGATGAAGTCTCCATGACAAAAAGACAGGCAATTGAGGCGTTGGACAAGAGCATGAGGGACATAATGGAAAAGCCCAATCTACCATTTGGAGGCAAAACAATGGTTTTTGGAGGTGACTTCAGGCAAGTTCTTCCAGTTATACGAAAGGGGAACAGGGCTCAAATTGTAAACGCAACATTGCGTAGATCTTACCTATGGGATAACATGCATCAGTTGAGACTTGTCCATAACATGAGAGCTCGATCAGATATATGGTTTTCAGACTACCTGCTACGGATTGGCAATGGCATTGAAGAAACCATTGATGATGACTATGTAAATTTACCCGACGAAATATGTGTACCCTACACTGGTGCAGAATCAGACATTGATAGTCTTATTGACATGGTATTTCCAATGTTAGGTGCAAACATGACTGATGCAAACTACATCACATCTCGAGCTATTTTGTCAACGAGGAATGAGAACGTTGATGCAATAAACATGAAGCTTATCGAACGTTTTCCTGGTGACGAGATGATTTATCACAGTCATGATCGAGCAGTCGATGATCCATGCAACCATTATCCGTCTGAGTTCTTGAATTCATTAACGCCAAATGGGTTACCTCCACATATATTAAAACTCAAGGTTAATTGTCCTGTGATTTTGCTCAGAAATCTTGACCCGGCCAATGGTCTGTGTAATGGGACTAGGTTGATAGTCCGAGCATTTCAAAGAAATACTATCGATGATGAAATTGTATTGGGACAACATGCTGGTGAGAGAGTCTTTCTTCCACGCATACCCTTGTGCCCCTCCGACGATGAGATGTTCCCCTTCAAGTTTAAGAGGAGTCAATTTCCTGTTAGGGTGAGTTTTGCAATGACAATTAATAAAGCACAGGGGCAAACAATACCACATGTTGGAATATACCTCCCGAACCCGGTGTTCTCTCATGGACAACTATATGTAGCTCTGTCACGAGCAACTTCTCGTAGCAACATCAAAATACTCGCCGCTCCCGAGAAAAATAGTGGAATCAATTCAACAAGCACGCTAACGAAGAATATCGTCTACAAGGAAGTGCTCACTGAGTAGATAAAAGAAGATGTGCTCACTGTATATTATATTGTACGATTTTATACCAGATCTGTAATTATAAATATTCAATGACACTTTATATAGAAAGCATACTTCTATGTATTGTTTTGAGGAATAATATATTGCATTGTTTCTTATCATCGCAATATTACTAAACAAATGTGTTCGGCAAATATATCATGTTCTAAATATATTACCGTTAACATTATGCATCCGTTGCAACGCACGGGCCTCTCACTAGTAATCTCTAAAGCCCTAAGGATGAAGTATTTTCCCCCAACAGTAGCCTCTCGAATACGCTTCTCCGATTTAACCTGTATGGTAGGAAAGCAATATACGCAAGGAATATTTTCATATTCAGGGACTTAGAGAAATTTGAAGGTGTTACAGCTATCCAAAGGGTATTTGACATCGAAGTATTCCCGATGAAAGATTCGAACTGGGACTGCTGTGTGAACACTTCGCAGGAAAGGGAACCATTACGGAGGCAGAATGTCGTGGAAAACCGTCAAATTTAAGCCGTTACCCTTCAAGTAGCCGTTATGCTCCCGAAAAAGGTAACGGTTGAAATTTTATCGTGGGTTCACACCTTTTCACTTCCTAGTCCCACCCATCAGCGGCGGAAGTCAAACCTGTAGTGTGAACACGATCAAAGCGCAACATCTAGCAGGAAGGCTATAAAAGGGGGTCGAAGCCCACAAAAAATTTTTACAGAACCTGTCTTTCGGAGCTCACTTTCTTCAACCTTCAAATCTCCCCTCAACTTCCTGAGCGATCGACTCATGGCGAGGACCATCACCACCGTGCCAGTGGCAGCGATCACTTTGGCGCAGAGGCAAGCTTGGGTGGCTTCGGCAGCAGCGGCCATGGTGGGGGCTCCAGGAGGTTCTTGGCCCAAAAATCCTCGGGAGATCTGCCCTCCATCCAAGAAGCAGATCCCACAAAGCTTCCTCATCGGCCAGTCCACAAGCACTGCGAAATCCATCAAAGAGGCAGTGGCTGGGAAGCTGGGCCCCAGAATGAGGACTCGAGTCCCTAGAACAGAGTCGACCCCAAGGTCACGAAGCGGAGAAGTAGTAGTCTTCGAAGCATTCTTCGAGGCTGGTCTTAGGCTCCCTGCCATCAACTTTTTATCAGAGGTATTAGAAATGTTTCACATTACCTTGCCTCAATTGTCCCCCAATGCCATCGCAAGGCTGGAGATCTTCGAGTGGGCTCTTCGGGCCGAAGGATGCGAAAGAAGGTCGAAGATCTTCACCGCCACCCACGAAGCCACCTGCCAACCAAAGCCACAAGACGGCCCTGGAGACACCATGGTGTTGACAGCCTTTGGAAGCGTCAACTTCCAGTTGCGGAAGGAGCATGCACAACATTTCCCAACAAAGGCCATCAACGACCGGTGGTATACCAATTGGATCCTCCGGTGGATTTACGCTGAGGTCGGAGAAGACTCCAGCTTCGTGGGGCCCCTCCAACAAATCTGGTTCCAGAAGGAGGTCGAAGTCACTCCGAACCCAAGCCTGCTCTCAATGCGGATTGGGTTACTCTCCTCGATAGCTAGCCGCATGAGCATGCGGGATCTAGTGGAAGAATTCATCGCCCTCCGGATCCCGCCTCTCGGAGCCGACTGGCCGATAGCGTTCCAAAACGCTTCGGAGGGAGAACTTCAAAGTCTAGATAAACCTTCGATCTTCCTGCATTAATGTATTAGGAAAGAAACAACATACTTATAATATGCTACCTTTTTCAAGCGGCCCCTTTGGCGCTAGCTCCGGAGCAAATAGCGAGAGCCACCGAATGTGTTGGACCGAAAATGGCGACCAGAGGGGGGGTGAATGGGAGCTTTTAAAATTTCAGACTAAAAATAGCCTTCTGTTTTACTTCTATCTTCTGCGGAACATGCTTCGAACACACCCTTCGAAGTTCTGGTTCAGAAGTATTTCACAGCTCTGAAATCAGGCTTCGCAAGGAGTAAAAGTTCGAAGCCAAGAAGACTTCGCTCCACCCACAACCCTGAAAATTGAGCTCTGCTAAGTCAGTGCAGGCTCCGCACACAGGGTGCCTTCGAGCAGGCTTCGCACTTCACCCTTCGCAAGAGCGGACTTTCCTCTGAGGACTTCGATCAGCTCTGCTAAGTCAGTGCAGGCTCAGCACACTAGGTGCCTTCGAGCAGGCTTCGCACTTCACCCTTCACAAGAGCAGACATCCCTCTGTGGACTTCGACCAAATACTCAGCGCTAGCAACTGGTACTAGGCTTCACACTTCGGAGGTCTAAACGCACACTTGAACACACTTCACCGAGGACTTCGAGAAGGGAAGAAAACAGGCTTCGAATCAGCATAGAGACAGTGCTTCGCTAGTAATCAGAGAGGTCTAGCCTCCAGTTTACACAGAGCGAACAGACACTGAAAAACACACTTCACCCAGACAGACTTCTCACACACCTCTCTAGAAAAACTCACAAGAAGATGGTGCACAGAGAAATCAAAGCATGCAGTGCAACACATAGAACAAGTTCAAGCAGTGAAATAAGAACAAAATCAAAACTTCATTGCATGAATAGGGAACACAAAATGAACTCACAGGATGAATACAGAGAGTGTGGCGGCTAGCACAGGAGTTCTACAATGGCTGCTCCAAAGTGTTGATGTGACCTAGCTAGCCTCCACTATTTATAGGCACTATTCAGCCCTGTGAATAGACTATTTTACCCCTAGGGTTTACACCAGTTTTGTCTCATCAGAATAGGGGGGTACAGCTGGTAGTCTACTTTATTTGGAGGCTTCTTTTGTCAGCTTCGCAGAGGGGACAACACCAGCTTTTGCAGAGCAGACGCGGTCAGCCTTTGCAGTTTTGGACCCTTCTGAAGCCCCCCTTCACACGTGAGGGGTGTGGTAGCTTCGGTGAGAAGCCTTGAGCCTGATGGCCTTCGCTTCACCGAAGTCAACCTTCGATACAGAGACGGTTTTGAGCCGAAGCCGTCAAAGCCCTTAGGCCTTCGCACCAACACCTTCGGAGTGGACCACCACTGGCTTCGCAGCTTCTCCTAGCTCGAACTCCGTTAGTCCGTGTATCGAAGCCATGCATGGCCGAAGTACCTTAAGTCAGCCTCACTCCAGAGCCAACCTCACTACGAAGCCAGCCTCACTCCGAAGTCAGCTTCACTCCGAAGCCAGCTTCACTCTAGAGCCAGCCTCACTCCGAAGCCCAACCTTCAGAGTACCACCCTTCGAAGTCCCTCCTTCGTCCAAGGCCTCCGCATGAAGCATTCCATGAGCACTTCGTCACAGTATCTCTCCCCGAGCACACTCCTCGACGATCCTCACCCGGACCATGCCTTCGATGCACCTCGACTTCTGAGACCTTCGTCGGGTATACCTTCGAGTGCCTCCCTCCGGAGCACACTTCGAACGCCTTGCCTCATTGCTGAGGACTTGGTCCACCATACTCTGAAGTCACTCCATTCGGAGTACCCTTCGAAGTGCCTCGCCTCCGAAGACTTCGTCTCGGAGTACCTTCAGCCGGAGCCACACTCCGCACTTACTGCCTTCTCCTGGCGCACCTCGACCCGAGGTCCGACCTCGACCCCTTCGCAACCTTCATGATGGAGCTCCCTGCTCCCTTGGCATCAAGCCTCCCGCTTGACCCAGGTTCACTTGCTACGAAACGTCCGTCGCCTCCGAAGTCACCTGCGCACCACAGACAAACAGACAAGTGTATCCAGTACCCCGGAGACCTCTCCGGGTAAGCAACCTCCGATACACACTCCGTTGTACCGCCCAAAGTACCGAGACCTTCGGTACGATCAAGTCATCGTGTACTGTCAGACCCCTCCGATAGGCACACTCCGCTGCAACAGCTACAGCACCGAACCCTTCGGTGAAACAACCTCGGAACCCCTTCGGAGGGACCCCTTCGAATCAGAGGATAAAATCTGTCAATCACTCATCACAGACTCTGAAACCAACCCTTGGTTTCTCAATCTCCCCCTTGATGAGTGCACTGACAACCAAATTCAAGTTCAAGAAAATTTGAAAAATTTCAGCACACAAGTGACCATAAAAACTCAGAGACGAGCCAAACCATGTCACTTGACAAAAGAATTTTCCTCCCCCTTTTTAAAAGAGTAAAAGCCCCTTCGCCAAATATTTCCCTTTGCAAGATAAAACTCCCCCTGAGTTATTTTATCCCCTTGCTGTAGAGAACTCAAAAATTTCTCCCCCTTTGGCAATGCAAGCATCAAGGAGCATTTAAAAGATGCAAAGCTTCGAAATGAGTATAATTGCAAGGACGTATAAAGCAAAAATATGCCAACTTTAATACCAATAATCATGTGCTCAGCTCAATTTAACATTCTCTAAAAACATGATGACAGCATGTGATTTTATCATTTTGAAATAAAAGCATCACCACTCAAGCAAGGTAACTAGACAAGTAAAAGTAGGGACTGCGCAAAGCTAGTCAATTTCTACTCTAGACAGACAAGTCCAGTTCAAGAGGAGCATTGAAAACAAACTTGATGATCAATTAATTTGTTGTTCTTTTCATAATGCCAGGGGTTATTTGTTTGTCTACCTTATACTTTCCAATCAAGCCAAGCCTAGGCATGAAAGCCATCAAAAGCTTAAGGCGGTGATTTTGGCATACACTACACTATCTCAGTTCAGGCCAATGTGCAATGTTAAGCAGTCTAGAATAAAGTAGTGCGTCAAACAAACCCACCTGGATCTTTTTGATTTGAAGCATGCAAATCATGGATTTTTGGAATTTTGATTAAGTGAACAAATTGTTTAGAACTTGATGAATATCCATGAGTATGTAGAACAATTTTCAAGTTGCAATGTTTAGCATCCAGAGAAAAGGAGTCTTGCTATCAAGCAGATAAAAGATAGCTAGAGCAGTCCTGCCTAAACATGCTAGATTCAAGACTAAGCAGTGAGCATGATTTGATTTTGGAAAGAAGAATCATGCACATAATGTTTCAGACATATTAAATAGAGCTGAGTTGACATGATTTCATGAATTAAAATCAGGCATATAAGTGCAAAAGATGTAAATGCAATTTCACACGTAATGAGCATATGTAAGACAATCAAAATCTGCTCCCCCTCACAAAATGTCGTAAGGGTGACAAACACCAAGTTCCCCACACAAGTAGGCAAAATGAGAAGCATCAAGGGGTTTTGTGAAAATATCAGCTAGCTGGTGTTGGGTATCAACATATTGAAGCTCAATATCACCCTTCTCATTATGATCTTTGAGAAAATGATATCGCACATCAATGTGTTTGGTTCTAGAATGCTGAACCGGGTTGTTTGCAATACAAATAGCACTAGTGTTATCACAGAGAAGTGGAACACTCTTATAATCTAACCCGAAATCCCACAAAGTGGAAACCATCCACAAAATCTGAGAGCAACAGCTAGCTGCAGCAACATATTTGGCCTCAGCCGTCGATTGTGCAACACTAGACTGTTTGCAGGAAGACCAGCAAACCAGCGAAGTACCTAGAAAATGACAAGTACCAGATGTACTTTTCCTATCAATCCTACACCCAGCAAAATCCGCATCGAAATAACCTCGAAGACACAAAGAGGAAGACGCAGAATACCAAATGCCAAATTCAAGGGTATGTTTGAGATACCTAAGAATGCGCTTTACCGCTTGGCGGTGCGAAGCTCGTGGTGAAGCCTGAAACCGAGCGCACAGACACACTGCAAAGTGTATGTCTGGCCTCGTAGCAGTCAAGTAGAGGAGGGAGCCGATCATGCTTCGGAACTCCTTCTGATCTACGGCTTCTCCTTCCTCATCAGGATCAAATGCTATCGAAGTAGCCATCGGAGTAGCGAGGGGCTTCGCATCAGCCATGTCAAACTTCTTGAGCAGGTCCTTGGTGTATTTTGTCTAGTGAACGAAGGTACCTTGTTTGCTTTGCTTGATTTGCAAACCAAGGAAAAACGTGAGTTCGCCCATCATGGACATCTCGAACTCCCTGCTCATGGTATCTGCAAACTCGGCAACCAAAGCATGAGAAGAGCCACCAAAGATGATATCATCCACATAAATCTGAACTAGGAGGAAATCTTTGCCCTGCTTGAGAGTGAACAAGGTTTTATCAACAGATCCCATCAAATACATCCGCTCAAGCAGAAAAGACTTAAGTCTATCATACCATGCCCGAGGGGCCTGCTAGAGTCCATAAAGAGCCTTATGAAGTTTAAGGACTTTATGTGGGTATTTGGGGTTTTCAAAACTAGGGGTTGTTTTACATAAACATCTTCACCTATGAAGCCATTAAGAAAAGCACTTTTGACATCCATTTGATAGAGTTTGAATCGCAAATGCAAGTAAAATCCTAATGGCCTCAAGACGAGCAACAGGTGCAAAAGTTTCAGTAAAATCAATCCCTTCTAATTCAGAATAACCCTAAGCTACAAGTCTATCCTTGTTTCTAACTACAGTCCCATCCTCCCCTTCTTTGTTTTTGAAAATCCATTTTGTTCCAATGAAATGAACATTTGGTGGAGGATCAACTAAAGTTCAGACTTGGTTTCTCTCAAAATTTTCAAGTTCTTCATGCATGGCATTGATCCAACTAGAATCAGAAAGTGCATGACTAACATCTAAGGGCTCGAAAGAAGTAACAAAAGTGGAATCAATGAAATGAGCATGAGAACGTGTTACCCTTTGATCAAGCTCACCAATGATCTGCTCGGGATGATGCATCCTTTGAACATGATGTGGAGCCTCACGACGGGATGCAGTCTCCCCCTCAACTTGTGCATTGGAGTGGTCCAAGATGACCGATGTCGAGGTAGTTGCTTCGGGACCTTGTGCCGAAGTGGTCGAAGCGGGGTCGGCTTCGGGGGTCGATGTCGAGGGTAGTAGAGGTTCATCCTCGAAATCTCCGGGATCTTCTTCTTCGAAGATGGTCTGCTCCATGTCGTGTTCATTTGCCTATTCAAAGGTAGAACTAACAGAGGGGGTTAATTCATCAAAAGTCACATCACAAGACTCGATGGCAGTGTTAGTTTCCAAATTATAAACACGATAAGAATGACCATGTGTAGTGTAACCCAAAAAGATCCCGTCAGAAGAGCGCGACTCAAATTTGTCCAAATTACCACGTTTTAGGATAAAGCAACGACAGCCAAAAACTCGAAGATGAGTAACCTTGGGTTGTCTCCCAAAACATAGCTCATAAGATGTTAAGTTCAAAATTGAGCGCAAGAAGATTCGGTTTGAGATGTAACAAGCAGTGTTCATGGCCTCAGCCCAAAATTTCCTAGGAGTCCTGTGCTCATCAAGCATCGTCCTAGCCATCTCAACCAAAGTGTGGTTCTTTCTCTCAACAACACCGTTCTGTTGAGGAACTCGCGGAGCAGAGAATTGATGTTCTATGCCATGCTCCTTGCAAAAGTCAACAAAGAGATTGTTCTTGAACTCAGTGCCATTATCACTTCGAATGAATTTCAATGCACCAGGGAGTTCAGTGAAAAGTCTCAAAGCTAAGTTTTGAAAGTGTGAAAACACTTCATCCTTGCTGGCAAGAAAGAAGACCCAAGAGTAGCGAGAGAAATCATCGACAATGACTAACACATACCACTTCCCGCCTAAAGAACTAACCCGAGAAGGACCTATAGTGTCCATGTGGAGAAGTTCTCTGGGTTGTTCAATCATCACTGTGGTGACTGGCGAGTGCAAAGCGGCAATCATTTTTCCATGTTGACATGGAGCGCAAACTAAATTCTTCTCAAACTTGAGCTTGGACAATCCTCGGATCAGACCTAGGGCACTCAGACGAGCGAGCAACTCAAAGCTCATATGCCCTAGTCTCCTATGTCACTTCCAAAGCTCAGAAGTAGAATGTGCAACAAGATAGTGAGAAGAACCAGATGACTCAGAAAAATCAGCTCCAAAAACTCTCCCAACTCTAAAGATCTTACAGACCACAACACCATCAGAATTGAGTACTTGCGAAGTATTGTGATGGAATCGCACTTCGAAGCCCTCATCAAGCAATTGAGATACAAAAGCAAATTGTATCCCAAGTTTTCAACCAAAGCAACATCTTTGAGAGTGAAATTCGAGTTGATTCTTACCACACCTTTACCTTTCACTCTACTCCTTCGATTGTTCCCGAAGGTGATATGTTCCCTTTGCTTGGTTGTGGTGAGGCTGGAGAACCATGCTGCATCTCCGGTCATGTGGCGCGAACAACCGGAGTCCATGATCCACGTGCCCTCCAAGCCTCGATCTGGTGCCTACACATGATAATAAAATCTTGATCGCTCAGTGCTGGGGGTGAGTGAATATATGACGAGGCATCGAGCACTGAGTGATACGAGTAGTAGGCACAGTAAAAGTAGACTGTATATGCACAGGATAATCAGAATGATGCAAAGTGCGAGGTCTACCTACATGCTGAGATCTAAAAGCATGACGAGGTCTCCTACTCTGACGAGGTACAAAGATACTCGCCCGTGGTCTACCACCATATGGAACATGGTGAACACCTCGAGGAGCAAAACATCTCCGAGAAGCACGAGGAGCCTCGAAAACAGGACGTGAGTACAACTCAGACTCATGCATACCTCGAGATGGGTAATGCATGTCCTAGAAACTCATCGCCTGAGAGCATCGCTCATCCTTGATGCGACGAAAACAGAACCCAACCAAGTGACCCGCCCGCTGACAGTAGGAACAATGAAAAACTCTCCTAGGGGCACTCTCATGGGTCATAGGAGCAACTCTCACTGGCTCCTTGGGCTTCTGCTGAGTGGTTTTCTTGGGAGGAATTTTCTTTGCAGAAGGAGTGGTTTTCTTTGGAGTTCGGGTAGGCTTTTTGGTTGATGGAGTTTCTAACAGAGCTCTCTCTTTCTCTAGGGTAGTGGGTGAGGTAAAAACAGTTTTGTTCTCACTTTCTGAGGGAATCCTCTCAAAACCCAAACCTAGAGCTAACCCTGCTCTATCAGCACACATCTTGGTCTTGGCCAAGAGCAAGTCCATCCTACCCTTTCCCTAAGTGCATTTGTTGACCACAGAAAGAAGGTACTCATTCTAAGTCATAAGGTTTTTAGCTCGCTCTCTAATAGTGCCTAGCTGGTCCTTAAGGGTTATGCAAGTGTAACACACAGGTTGCACATCCTTAGAACTACCAGCCCTCTCCAATCTAGCCTCTAAATCATGAACATGCTTATCACGTAAATTAATGCTCTCATGTAATAAAGGGCAGTTCATGCATTCAATTATATCATGAGAACTAGAATCAACCATCAAAAGTTGCTTCTATGCAGTCTCAAGCTCAGAAAGAGTTTGAGCATGCACAGAACGCAACTGAGCAAGCTCACCCATGACAACAGTGCAAGATTCACATTCAAAATCATTAACCCTAGACTTAAGCATGGCATAATCAGTAGAAACAGATTCTAGCCTAAGTCTAAGGTTTTTTCTATCTCTAGTGGCTTGCACAAGTAATCTATCCTGACCAAGAACTACTTCATTCAATTCATCTAATTTAATTGCAAGATAGTCATAGGATAGAGGTACCTCAGATGAGTCAAGCTCATCACCGCTGTGTTCTCTGTCGGCCATGAAACAAAGGCCGGTGAAATCTCGTCCCTTCTTTTCCTTCTTCTCCTCCTTCCTTGGAGACTCCTCCTCCTCAGAGCTCGACTCCTCAGTTGAGGAAGTCTCGATGTCGCTGAGAGCAGCAACAAATGCTCTGGAAGCGGCTTTGGCTACTCTCTTAGCCACCTTGTCGTGCTTGCCCTTCACAAAAGGCTTCCTCTCCTTTTTGTGGTATTTGGGGCACTCACTCTCATCTCTCTTCTTGAGTTTAGGGCAATTGGCCTTGATGTGAGAAGGGTCGCCACACTCAAAACAACCACTAAAACCACTTCTCCTCTAATCCTGTCTCTCATGATGAAAACGGGTGAACCTTCTGGCAATGAGAGCAAGCTCATCATCATCCAGAGTATCCACCTGCTCCTTAGTGACGGAGACCAAGGAGGACAAAGCAAAACCATATGCAAAAACACAAGTGCCTGATGTGCTTGGTTCTGCAGTGGTGCCACGGCTAGTGCTAGAAACTAGTGTCAATGGTTGTGGCAAAGAGTTCCTATGCACTGCAATCTCTGTGGACTTCAGCTTGCTGAAGAGCTCATCACAGGTCAATGTGTCATAACCTGCGGACTCCTCAATGTTGGATATCTTCACTTCCCATATGCTACGATCAAGAGCATAGAGAAGCTTGATAGCCCTATCATGATCATTGTAAGCAAGCGTCCCGTTGGACCGCAAGTTACTTACTATCGCATCAAAACGAGAAAACATGGCATCTATAGATTCACCAGGTGCCTACACAAACAACTGATACTGTTGATTGTAAGTGCTTTGGCGCCTGGCCTTAATCTGTGTAGAGCCCTCATGAAGAATAGTGAGTGTAGTCCAAATCTCCCTAGCTGTCCTAAGGTGTTGCACCCTATCAAACTCACTCCTACTCAAACCAATGAACAATATATTTCTTGCCTTGGAGTTGGCATTATACTGATCCTTCTCTGTTTGAGAGGTGCGAGTTTCAGGGATGGAGTATTGTGAGTCCACAATCTCCCAAATTGCATTTCCTTGGCTTAACAAGTAAGCCTCCATGCGCACCTTCCGGTATGCAAAATCTGTCCCATCGAATAGAGGAATTTTACTTACTCTGTCCATGCCGCCAAAAGATGACAAAACCGGTTAAGGTCAACTGGTGATCTTAACCCGCTCTGATACCAATTGTTGGACCGAAAATGGCGACCAGAGGGGGGTGAATGGGAGCTTTTAAAATTTCAGACTAAAAATAGCCTTCTGTTTTACTTCTGTCATCTGCGGAAAAGGCTTCGAACACACCCTTCGAAGTTCTGGTTCGAAGGTATTTCACAGCTCTGAAATCAGGCTTCGCAAGGAGTAAAAGTTCGAAGCCAACAAGACTTCGCTCCACCCACAACCCTGAAAATTCAGCTCTGCTAAGTCAGTGCAGGCTCTGCACACAGGGTGCCTTCGAGCAGGCTTCGCACTTCACCCTTCGCAAGAGCGGACTTTCCTTTGAGGACTTCGATCAGCTTTGCTAAGTCAGTGCAGGCTCAACACACTGGGTGCCTTCGAGCAGGCTTCGCACTTCACCCTTCGCAAGAGCAGACTTCCCTCTATGGACTTCGACCAAATACTCAGCGCTAGCAACTGGTACTAGGCTTCGCACTTTGAAGGTCTAAACGCACACTTGAACACACTTCACCGAGGACTTCGACAAGGGAAGAAAATAGGCTTCGATTCAGCATGGAGATAGTGCTTCGCTAGTAATCAGAGAGGTCTAGCCTCCAGTTTACACAGAGCGAACAGACACTGAAAAACACACTTCACCCAGACAGACTTCTCACACACCTCTCTAGAAAAACTCACAAGAAGATGGTGCACAGAGAAATACAAGCATGCAGTGCAACACACAGTACAAGTTCAAGCTGTGAAAGAAGAACATAATCAAAACTTCATTGCATGAACAGGGAACACAAAATGAACTCACAGGATGAATACAGAGAGTGTGGCGGCTAGCACAGGAGTTCTACAATGGCTGCTCAAAAGTGTTGATGTGACCTAGCTAGCCTCCACTATTTATAGGCACTATTTAGCCCTGTGAATAGACAACTTTACCCCTAGGGTTTACACCGGTTTTGTCTCATCAGAACAGGAGGGTACAACTGGTAGTCTACTTTATTTGGAGGCTTCTTTTGTTAGCTTCGTAGAGGGGATAGCACCAGCTTTTGCAGAGCACACGCGGCCAGCCTTTGCAGTTTTGGACCCTTCTGAAGCCCCCCTTCGCACGTGAGGGGTGCGGTAGCTTCACCGAAGTCAGCCTTCGATACAGAGACGGTTTTGAGCCGAAGCCGTCAAAGCCCTTGGGCCTTCGCACCAACACCTTCAGAGTGGACCACCACAGCTTCGCAGCTTCTCCGAGCTCGAACTCCGTCAGTCCGTGTACCGAAGCCATGCAAGGCCGAAGTACCTTAAGTCAGCCTCACTCCGGAGCGAGCCTCACTCCGAAGCCAGCCTCACTCCGAAGTCAGCTTCACTCCGAAGCCAGCCTCACTCCGAAGCCCCACCTTCGGAGTACCACCCTTCGAAGTCCCTCCTTCGTCCAAGGCCTCCGCCTGAAGCATTCCATGAGCACTTCATCGCAGTGTCTCTCCCCGAGCACACTCCTCGACGATCCTCACCTGGACCATGCCTTCGATGCACCTCGACTTCTGAGACCTTACTCAGGTATACCTTCGAGTGCCTCCCTCTGGAGCACACTTCGAACGCCTTGCCTCATTGCTGAGGACTTGGTCCACCATACTCCGAAGTCACTCCATTCGGAGTACCCTTCGAAGTGCCTCGCCTCCGAGGACTTCGTCTCGGAGTACCTTCAGCCAGAGCCACACTCCGCACTTACTGCCTTCTCATGGCGCACCTCGACCCGAGGTCCGACCTCGACCCCTTCGCAGCCTTCATGATGGAGCTCCCTACTCCCCTGGCATCAAGCCTCCTGCTTGACCCAGGTTCACTTGCTACGAACCGTCTGTCGCCTCCGAAGTCACCAGCACACCACAGACAAACAGACAAGTGTATCTAGTACCCCAGAGACCTCTCCGGGTAAGCAACCTCCGATACACACTCCGGTGTACCACCCAAAGTACCGAGACCTTCGGTACGATCAAGTCATCGTGTACTGTCGGACCCCTCTGACAGGCACACTCCGCTGCAACAGCTGCAGCACCGAACCCTTCGGTGAAACAACCTCCTAACCCCTTCGGAGGGACCCCTTCGAATCAGAGGATAAAATCTGTCAATCACTCATCACAGACTCCGAAACCAACCCTTGGTTTCTCAGAATGGGTGCTCGGAGTCCCTATGGTGGCGGAGAGGCAGAAGCGGATAGAGCTGGTGGGAAGCTGGGAGCGCTTCAACATAGTATGGAGGGCTCTCAAAATGGAGCCCCCACCTTTGCCAGACTTCGACTCGGCTAGAGTGGCCCTACAGAAAAGGAAAACCACCGCCGAGCCTTCGAAGAAAGACGTCAGGACCCCAATCAAGAAGGGGAAGAAAACGATGAAGCCTCTTCCTCAGCCAACTCCGGTGTCCTCTGCTTCCTCCTTTGGCATTCGGAGCTCATCTTCAAAAGACTCTAGAAACAAAGGCTCCGAAAACAAAGGCTCTGATGTCCAAATGGGAAAGACCCTCGAGAATTATCTTCTCGATGACAGCGAAGATGAAGCCGTGGATGTAACCGGAGTTCCTTCTCAAGAGACTGCGGCGGCTGACACAGCGCGCTCTCCCAAGCCCGTCATCGCGAGTTTAGAGCTAGAGGCGGTTATCCCCAACTCACCCGTGGCTGGGGTGATAGTGCCAGAGGTCGAGGAGCCTACAGCCGCTACACCGGAGAGGACTTCGGGGGACGACCTCGACGAGTACCTCCATATGTACAAGGTCTTGGAGGACCCTGCAATTCTACCTCAAGGCACCAACAAAGGTATACTTCGAAGCTTTTGACTTTACAATTCTTGTAATAGTTATTACCCACAAATATTCATCAAGTACCTTAATGTTGTAGTTGTGTCGAGGAGTAGCATAGCTCCGATCACAGATGGAGCTCCATCTTCTCTCAGAGTTGAGGCTCCGGCAAACACAGCAGCTCCGATGACTGGAGTCGTCTCGGGCGAAGCAGTTCCGGCCGAGGGGGCATCAGTTGAAGGAGGATCTACCTCCGCCGGAGTTGCTACTCCGGCTTTCGTGCCTGGGGAGAGGAAAGAGCATGACGAGCCTTGGGCTCCTCCCTACTTTGACGGTGACGCCTTCCTCCAACGATCCTTCAGCAAGTAATTCGGAGGAGGAGGTGACCGCGGATGATCGCCAGGCTTTGTCCTGGCTCTCTTTGCTGGCTCCATTCTTGGAGCAGCGAACGGGCCTCCAGGTGCTTCTGGAGCCTTTGGCGGAGAAGGGCCAAGAAGTCATAAACTCTGACTTGGTCTCCGTTTTGAGCGAAGCCAGAGCCCTAGAGCTAAATCTAGCCATCGAAAGGGCTACCTTTTAGGTATGCATTGTACCACTGGAGGAGGAGCTCCTCGAAGAACGAAGGGCTAGGACCGCCGCCGACGAAGCACTCCGGATTGAGCGGGAGAGCAGCACTGCACTCCAAACTTCGGCCCAAGAAGCTGAAGCTGAATGTTGGTGCTTAGAGCGGAGGTGGAGAAGCTTCGGCAAGCAGCAGCTACTTCAAGCACGCAACTCGTAGAACTTCAAGACTCACTTCAATAGGCCATGGATCAGAAAAGTGCTCTGCTATCCAAAATGGACGAAGTGTCTGCTGCTGCTGGGCTGGAGGCGGCAGAAGTGAAGAATGCTGCAATAGCGGAGCATACCTTGGATGCCCTTAGGGTACCTTGGAATACTTCGGCACAATGTGCCCTTCATCTTCAACTGTGGCGAGCGAGCCCCTCGACCGGAAGCTAAAAATGATTCAAGTGGCGATGAAGCTGATGATGGGCTCTAGCGTCCGGTACGGAGAGATCTCCGGACAAGTTGCTGGAATTGGAGTCCTCCGTCACCTTGAAGCTCTTGGGATTTCAGTTGCTCCGGTTGGGGGTTCGACGCCTACAGGCTTTGCCGACGAGGGCTTGTTACGTCCTTCGTAGGATTTAGCTTCTGTCTGGAAGCTTTCCGGTCAATCTAGAAAATAGACCATAAGGCTGCAGCCAAAGCTTGGATCGACGAGGCTCGCCGACAAAACCAAGCACAAATGAGGCCTTCACTTCGAGCTTCACCAGCTCCGACGCCCCCTGCTCCGCCAACCGACCCGTAGGTCTAGTCTTATAGGGCGCTTAAGCATGTACAAGAAATCTTGTAAAGCCCCTTATATTAATGAATGAAAAGTTTATAAATGAGGAACTTGTTTGGATGTTTATTCTTTTAGGTTTTGCCATGCACTTCGGAGCTTGACTTCGAAGTATTGGAACTTAACGAAGGGCTCCTTCGGTAGTGGTCTGTCCTCGAGAGCTTAAGGCCTTATCGATGCTCACGCTTCTCTGTTCCTCGCGGAGATCCAGGGGAGATAGCTCCCGAAGTACACCGTGAAGTCTTTGCTTATATCAAAGAAGATGAAAAGGAAGAAGAATCTTCGTCCTCCGAGTACGTAAACTGGCCTGACTCGGAGTATCAGGCCAAAGATCCCGTAGAGGCCAGCTCCGAAAGGCTTCTGTCTTGGGCTGAACTTCAAGAAGAGCAGAAAAAACTACGAGCTTCGAAGAAGAGAAGCACTTGGACTAAGAAGAAAGTCCCGAAGGCTTCGAGCTCCGAAGGTCGAGGTGGTCATAGGAGTAGCTCTAGAGGTCGGAAGGGTCTTCGTTTTTAGCTAGGCTTAGACCAAAGCTTCTCTTGATGTAAAAATATGATTATCCAATTAATATGAATTGCTTCGAAAGCATCTTTTGTTGTTCCTTACTCCCCTGTCCCTCCTTGTGGGTGGGGGACCGTACGCGTTGCGATAGGGTCCATCGGACACAATGATTTACATAACAATCTGATGCTTCGCACAACACTTGGTAATCATACTTTACTCTTTCGTAGAGTTCTTCGAACTATACGTTCGTATTATGATGTTTATAAATTTCGGAGCTAAGTTTATACTTGTAAACTCCCATAGCAGTCGCTAAGGACTTTTAAAAGTGTTTCATTGTCCGGAGCCTTGAAATCTTATTGCTTGGTCACCTTCGACTCTTTTACAGATGCTTCGAATCCAGAGGCCAGAAATCTGTTCTTTTAAAGTCCTTAGACTCTTCTATGAATCCTAACAAGCCGGAGCTTGGAATCCGTAGGCTGGGCACCTATGGCTCTTTTATAGATGCTTCGAACCCGGAGGCCAGAAATCTGTTCTTTTAAAGTCCTTAGACTCTTCTACAGATCCTAACAAGCTGGAGCTTGGAATCCGTAGGTTGGCCACCTACGGCTCTTTTACAGATGCTTCAAACCCGGAGGCCGGAAATCTGTTCTTTTAAAGTCCTTAAACTCTTCTACGGATCCTAACAAGCCAGAGCTTGGAATCCGTAGGCTGGCCACCTACGGCTCTTTTACAGATGCTTCAAACCCAGAGGCCGGAAATCTGTTCTTTTAAAGTCCTTAGACTCTTCCACGGATCCTAACAAGCCAGAGCTTGGAATCCGTAGGCTAGCCACCTATGGCTCTTTTACAGATGCTTCGAACCCGGAGGCTAGAAATTTGTTCTTTTAAAGTCCTTAGACTCTTCTACGGATCCTAACAAGCCAGAGCTTGGAATCCATAGGCTGCCAACGGAATCCTTGAACCAATGGTTCGAAGGCCATTGTCCGGGTTCTTTGAAAGATGCTTGACTCCGCAAGCATCTCCGTTCTCCTGATGCGTCCACCAGGTGTAGGGGATATTTGAAGAGTAAACAAAATTTGAACGTCCATCTTTATTTAGAAAGGCACTTTTATAATTGATTACAAGGAGCCCGTAAGCGTAATAACGTTTAAGGTGCTCTGCATGCCATGCATGCTTCAACTCTTCCCCTTCTAAATTAGCTAATTTAAACGAGCCGGGGCGCCCTGAGCGTAGGATAATATATGGTCCTTCCCATTTATTTCCTAGCTTCCCCGGAGCTATTACACTTCGCAATACCAAATGACCTGGTTTAAGCTCGTTCAATTTTATCTTCGGGTCATACCATGTCTTTGTTTGGTCTTGGTACTTCGTCAGATTGGCGACAGCTTGAAGCCTTGTTTCTTCTGACAAGTCCAGCGAACTGCTTCTCTCGTCTTCATTTCCAGGCTCTACTACGCGAAGGGATCCACCCTTGAGCTCCGTAGGAGTCATGGCCTCATCTCTGAATAGCAGCCTGAATGGGGTGAAGCCTGTGGACCTGGCTTGAGTGGTCCGAATGGACCATAGAATCTTAGGAAGTTCTTCGGTCCACAGCCCTTTGGCCAGCCCGACAATCCTTCGATTTAGACTGGAGAGAATATTTCCATTGGCTCACTCGATGGCTCCGTTGGATTATGGATGGAGAACTACTGCGAAGCATAACTTGATGCCCAGTTCTTCACAAAATTCTTTAAATGGTTCGGCTTCGAACTGGGTTCCATTATCTACAGTTAGCTCCCTTGGCACTCTGAACCTGCATATAATATTTTGCTAGAAGAATTTTTGCACATTCCTTGAAGTGATATCAGTTAGGGGTTCAGCTTCGACCCATTTAGAAAAATACTCAATTGCTACCACTGCAAACTTCAAGCTGCCTTTTGCCATTGGAAAAGGGCCAATCAGATTCATTCCCCATCATGCCATTGGCCACACCGGGGCAATAACTTGAAGTGGTACTAGTGGACGGTGGCTCCGTCTACCCATCCACTGGCATTCGGTGGCTTGCTGAGTACGATTGTACTCACCCCCATTGACTTACACCACCAGAGTCCGTCTACTACGAGGAGGATGAAGGTCTAGAGTAGCGACCCAGTCAAGGCAAGACTGGAAAGAGGCGTTCATCTAGGACCCTTATTTTATTAGTTTCTCTTTACTTTAACACTTTTGTATTAATATGGTCTACGAACCATGAATGCTTGTCGTATTGTACGCGGTCGTGTGATGAACGTCTTGTTTTATTGATTTTCTATGGAATTTAAATAAAGGTCCGGATTTATTAAATCTGGGTGTTACAAGTGAGTCTTGGGATATCTCTGTTCAGGAGTCATCTTACTCCACTCCACTGCTCGGCTAATGGCACTCTCAAAATCAGCCTTGGTATAGGTGTAACCTACCCCAAACCTATCCTGCCACTTGAACTGTTGGATCATCATGCCGACGGAGGTAAAAGTTCTCGTTCTACCATTAGCTAGCTCCTCTCTCAAGAAAGCTAACACCTCCACCTGAGACAAGCAGATCTCACACTCTCTATCACCTTCGACAGACTTCTCAGCTTTTAGCTTGATCAACTCCAATCTCAGAGACAAGCAGTTCTCACAAACAGTGGGTGGAACTGACAAGGTCTCAAGCTCTACCTTAGTCTGCTCCAACTCAGCTCTCACTCTAGCTAACTCGCCCAACTGCTCATCACTCTTGGCTCTCGGCTCAGCTATACTAGCTAAATGGGATGGGCAGTCTACACATGGCACGATGACAGTGGCATGAGCATTTTTTAGCTCCAGCTGAGCGCTTTCAAGCTCAGTGGCTATAGCGTCTCTCTCATCTACTCTCTCTGTGTACCTGGACTTCAGAGTCATCAGGTCGCACAACAACACCTCACAGTTAGGACACTCACTACTACCACCCAAGTAAGGGGAAGAAGACAGACTCTCAATCTTGCCATTTGCCATGGCAAGCTCACTCTCAAGCTCATCTATCCTCTTTTTAGCCCCTCTAAGCAGTTTCTCCCGATACATCAACTCCTAACGATTTTGTTCTAGTAAATTAACAACTTCGTGTTCATAGGAAGATACCTTTTCATCGTAGTCGTCATCGGAGTTGCTGGAGGAGCCCTTTTCTTCCTTATCCCCAAGAGCCATTGAACAGAAGCTCTTGTGGGGTCTTCAGCTATGACGCGAGCGACTCTTCGACTTGTCCCCGAAGGCCATGAAGCAGAGGCCCATCGGATCATCCCTATCCTTCCTCTTCTTGATCACGAACTCTTCATCACTTGAACTCGAAGATGAGGAGGAAGACGAAGATCTCTTGGAGTAGCTTTTCTCCATCTCAGCGAAGAAGACCTTGTCTCGCTTCTTGTTCTCACGCATGTAGTCCTTCAGAGCCTTTCGAAAGAATATTGTCTTGGGCTTGCCCTTTGTGAAAGTGGAGTTGTCGTGCTGGACAGAGTCGTAGGAGCTACCGTCGGTTCCCTTCTTGTAACTCTTCCACTTGGGGCAATCGGCGATGAAATGACCTGGATCACCACACTCAAAGCATTCGGATTTTGTGTCGTGTCTTTTAAGCATTCGTTTATCATAGACATGTCGCACCCGGTTCTTAAACAAACATAGATCATCATCTCCAAGCAAATCAAGCTGATCCTCAGAGATAGACATCAAAGAAAATGCAGTACAACTCAAAGCGATAGGATTAGCAGACAGTGTCGCAAGGGCCAAAGTTTTTGAGCCAAAACCAGTGAGATTTGATCTCAACTGGATATCAACCTCTAAGGCGTTGAGCTTACTAAAAAGTTCTGCGACAGTCAAGGTATCATAGGAAGCGCTCTCAACAATAGAAGAAACCTTTATCTCCCAGATCTTAGGGTCCAAGGTATGAAGAACCTTGAGCGCCTGTTCATGATCTGAGACCAGCTGACCACGATCGGCCTTGTTGGCCTGAAGCTTGTTAATGATCGTTTGAAAACAACCAAACAAAGCCTCAACGGTCTCACCCGGCTTTTGTGAGAAATTTTCATACTCACGCCGGTAGGTCTGATAGAGCCTAGCATTGACCTGAGATGTCCCCTCATGGTGTGCCTGGAGGGTAGCCCAGATCTCTCGAGCAGTGTCGAGATGGCTAACACGCTCAAACTCACTAGGACATAGACCAGAGAATAAATGTTCACTGCTTTGCTATTGTTTTGATGTTGGGCGATTATATCAGGAGAATCACGCTCAGCAATAGGAAGTATAGTAAAAGTAGGGTGAGCACAAATATCCCAAATGTCCGAGCTCTAGCTCATAAGATAGGCTCGCATGCGAGTCTTCCAATAAGTGTAGCCAAAAGCTTCAAGGATGGGATTTTACCAGAGGAAGTCATGATCACTACCTGGGTTTAGAATCAGTTAAGGTATGGAAAAACCCTAACCTTGCTCTGATACCACTTGTAGGACCGAAAGTAGTGACCAAAGGGGCGTGAATGGGAGCCTAAAAAAATTCTTCCGAATCAATGAACTAATCCTAATACCCAACGAACCTCGACAGACAAATAACAGTAGCAAAGCAAATCACAGGAACTAAAGTTGTCTAGCCTAAAAATGACCGGTGTCCTAATTAAAATGATACTTAAAAATAAACTAAACTAAATAAAAATAACTGCAGTAAATAAAATGTGTTCTCAAAAATATTTAATGGCATAGGGAAAAATACCTAAATATATCAATAAATATTCAGATTGCAATCTAAAAATAAAATACTAATCAAATGAATAAAACATGGATCATCCAGAAATTAATTCAGAAATAAAACTAATATATTGCACGTAAATCAAGAATAAACAATTATTACTGTGACTAATAATTTTTTTCTTTTTATACGAGCAGACTAAAAATACTTAAATAAATAATAGGTGAGCACTAATAAAATTTTTGCAGATAAAAAAATTAACTACGAAATTACTAACCGGATTTGCATGCTAATTAAAAATAGATAATTATTGATTTAATTAAACTAACTAAAAAATAGGAGATTAGATTGAACTTACCAGATCCATCTTCTCTGCTGCGTGTCGTGGACTTCTTTGCGCCTGGGAAAATCGTCGTGTACACCGAGATTGCCGCCTGCCGCTGCACCAGACGTGCACTCGTTGCGGGGCTCGCTGATGCAGGCCCGCTGTCTCGGCTGCCCGCAGTTTGCCATGCCAACACTGCCGTCGAAAAACTGGCCATGGGCCCCATGCTCGTGATGACGCAGCTCGGTCGCCGAGACCTGTGCCAACGAAAAGACCAGGTGCTGTCGTTGAAAGGAACAATACCGGGGCTCGTTGTGCACTGCGTTGAGGAAACATGCCAAAACTGCTTTCTGCGATATGTCATGTAGCCGCCGGCTAGCTGCGCTGGCTAGGATCGCTAGGCGCTGCTGCCTATGTGGCTAGCTGCTGCCGCACGTAGCTGGCCTAGGCAGACGCGCATGCATTGCTTGCTTGCGAGACGGTGGCGATTTCCAGAGACGAAGAAAAACACCGGTGGCCAGTAGAGGAAAAGAAAACAGACTGTAGATTAATCTCCCAAAAACAGTCAACCCTAACCCTAGGGGGTTGGGGCCTATTTATAGGCAGCCCACTAATAAAGGGAAAAGACTAATTTACCCCTAGGGTAAATTACACTGACTCTAAAATAAAATTGGAAATTACAAAAATACCTTTAGAATATTCAACTGACTCGAATAACAAATAGTGTGGACTTAAATACTGAATATTAATATCCTAAATAAAGATAATCATCGGTTGTTAGTTTTGCGCCGAAATTGACAAAGCGTCCACCGTCTTCGCACCGGGTACCTGGATTGGGCCGACCCGATCCCGCAGCTTCCTCAGCCCGGCAATCGCTCGCCGCTAGTGTACCTAAGTCAAACCCCGGTCAACAGACCAGTGGATCCTTTGCCGCTCCTAGCCCATGTACTCAGATTGGGCCAGCCCGACTCCGCGGCTCCTCTTCCTAGCTGTTGCTCACTGCCCGTGTACCTTAGTCACACATGCCCTAGATACGATAGGTCTTCACGTCTCCTCTTTGACTTTCGTTGACAATCACTCATCACATCTGGATCCATAAGACCCATGCTCTTCAACATGGTTCCTCAATGCCACACTCCGTGGACCTTGGGCGTAGGCGAGATCAGGTGAGGTCCTCCAAAGGCCACCGGTGTAGTGGAGGTTGCCGCTTCTAGGTGCTGGCACCCCACTTCGTGAAGCAGCTGCAGCACCCCTTGGCCGGCCACCCATCCTGTCGTCAGCGCGAATCTTATCAAGGTCTCCTCTGTTATAAGCGCGGTCGTCTGGAGAAATTCAAGACGGTCCCCGATCGGGTCCTGGTCGCTGAAGTTCGGAGCTTGACAGCTGGTCCCCAAATTCGCCAAGACTCCGGTCAAGGTGGAGGTGACCTCACCAACACCTCAGAAAACAACAGCCTCCAAAGCTTGTCTGGCGGTGCGAAGATCGGAGTTCTCTGTTGTCAGCCTCTCGGCGGCTTCCTTCGAAGCTTGCTTCGCGAAGCGGAGCTTGGCGTTCTCCACCGACAGCTTCGTGCTACCCTCCTCTGAAGCTTGGAGTGCTTGTCGAAGCCTTTCATCCTCTGAAGCCATCTTCTTTAGGGCTTTAGTTGCCCTGGCCACTTCGGCCTTCATTGCCTTGCCGCCTCTTTGGCCTGCCGCTACCATTGGGCAGCTTCAGAAGCCTAGCACCGGAGGTTTTCAACTCCCTCTGTCATGATGATCTCCCGTCAACCCGCAGAGGCAGCGGCGCGCGTGAATCAATGCGAAGGCCTCGCAAGAACAAAAGGAGCCATTAATATCAAGGAAATATAAGAGGAGTGCACAAACCCCTTGCGAAGCCCAGCCTACCTAGAGTAAAGCTTCCTCGGCATTTGTAAAGAGGTCTTCGTGGCAATTGCGGCTCAACTACGCCACCAAGTCGCTCCTCGACAGGGCCTTGCTGCCATCAAAATAGGCGAACACCACCTCCTCCACGGTTTCTCCCGACGTAAGGAGGGGCCTTATCATAGGCGCTTGACTTAAGGATGACTCTAGGGCCAGGCGCCGGTCCACAACCTCCACAACTTCATCTGAAGGCTCCGGCAGAATAACTTCGTCCAAATTAGCCCCTTCGTCATCCTTATCCGAAGAGTCCCCTTTAGACTCCCCGTCATTGCCATCACTGCTACCGGAGGATTCCTCTGCATCGGTGGCCTCAGGTCTCGCATCCTCGGGTCCACTGGCATCTAAAAAGAGATCTAGAAGCAAGTTAGCATGGAAGCACGAGGAGGAGGACAAATCTAGAGGAATACCTTCGCTCTCCTCTTCAATGGGAGAGAGTTCTGCAAACTCTGAAGCCACGAAGAGCCCCCAGTCTCTTCGGTGGGCTTGTGAGCCCTCGGACTCCGAGCCCACGGAGGTCGATTCTAGAGCCACCGCTTCTGAGTCCGCGGAGACCGCCCTCGGTTTTAAGCCCGTAGTCACCGCTCCTAGCTCCAAACGTTCGTCCTCTGTGCCTAGAGCTGTGGCGGATCCCCCTCCGAGCACTGAGCTCGAAGGCAGCTGCCCCGCCACATCAAGGACTTCGGCAGCCGAAGGGGCTTCGGCATCCATGGCCTACGGAAGATTCCCTAAAGGATTCGCATTCTCCAAAGAACCCTCATGATGTCTAAGAAAAGAACCCTTCGGCTCACCATCGTCTGCTCTCTTCCGCTTCGAGCCCTCACCCCAATGCGCTGGGTCCACGAACTCCGGTAGGTCCTGAACTCCTTCGACACAAAGCTAGGTCCATACCCGGTTGCTCCATTCCCATGACCCCACCAAGGCGAGCTTTTGGCTCCGCTCATCTGGTGTCGGGGGCCCCACGACACGTTCGGCCGCTATGATGACTTCCTCTAGCGCCCACACTTCGTGCGTGGCTTCAGCAGCGAAGACCGATAGTCAGTCACAAGCATCAATAAAGATAAGGACATCTCGAAACCTTACCAAGGAACTCCGAGGATACACCTCTTAGGTCGCTCGAGTCGGAGGCCCCGAACAAGTTCTTCGACTAGGAGAACGCGAGGGGACTGATCCGAAGGGTGATGAACTCTTCGACCAAGTTGAGAAACCAAGGGTTGGTTTCGGAGTCTGTAATGAGTGATTGACAGATTTTACCCTCTGATTCGAAGGGGTCCCTCCGAAGGGGTTCGGAGGTGGTTTCACCGAAGGGTTCGGTGGGTCTAGTTGCTACAGCTGTTGCAGCGGAGTGTGCCTGTCGGAGGGGTCCGACAGTACACGATGACTGAGTTGTACCGAAGGGCTCGGTACTTTGGGCGGTATATCGGAGTGTGTATTGGAGGTTGTTTACCCGGAGAGGTCTCCGGGGTACTGGAAACACTTGTCTGTCTGTCTGTGGTGCGCAGGTGACTTCGGAGGCGACGAACGATTCGCAGTAGGTGAACCTGAGTCAAGCGGGAGGCTTGATGCCAGGGGAGCAGGGAGCTCCATCACGAAGGCTGCGAAGGGGTCGAGGTCAGACCTCGGGTTGAGGTGCGCCAGAAGAAGGCAGTAAGTGCGGAGTATGACTCCGGGTGAAGGTACTTCGAGACGAAGTCCTCGGAGGCGAGGCACTTCGAAGGGTACTCCGAATGGAGTGACTTCGGAGTATGGTGGACCAAGTCCTCAACAATGAGGCAAGGCATTTGAAGTGTGCTCCGGAGGGAGACACTCGAAGGTATACCCGACGAAGGTCTCAGAAGTCGAGGTGCATCGAAGGCATGGTCCGGGTGAGGATCGTCGAGGAGTGTTCTCGGGGAGAGACACTGCGACGAAGTGCTCATGGAATGCTTCATGTGGAGGCCTTGGACGAAGGAGGGACTTCGAAGGGTGGTACTCAGAAGGTGGGGCTTCAGAGTGAAGCTGACTTCGGAGTGAAGCCGACTTCGGAGTGAGGCAGGCTTCGGAGTGAAGCTGGCTCCGGAGTGAGGCTGACTTGAGGTACTTCGGTCATGCATGGCTTTGGTACACGGACTGACGGAGTTTGAGCTGGGAGAAGCTGCGAAGCCGTGGTGGTCCACTCCGAAGGTGTTGGTGCGAAGGCCCAAGGGCTTTGACGGCTTCGGCTCAAAACCGTCACTGTATCGAAGGCTGACTTCGGTGAAGCGAAGGCCGTCATGCTCAAGGCTTCTCACCGAAGCTACCGCACCCCTCACGTGCGAAGGGGGGCTTCAGAAGGGTCCAAAACTGCAAAGGCTGACAGCGTCTGCTCTGCAAAAGCTGGTGATATCCCCTCTGTGAAGCTGACAAAAGAAGCCTCCAAATAAAGTAGACTACCAGTTGTACCCCCTGTTCTGATGAGACAAAAATAGTGTAAACCCTAGGGGTAAAGTAGTCTATTCATAGGGCTGAATAGTGCCTATAAATAGTGGAGGCTAGCTAGGTCACATCAACACTTTGAGCAGTCATTTTTGAGCTCCTGTGCTAGCCACCACATACTCTTGTGTTCATCCTGTGAGTTCATTTTGTGTTCCCTGTTCAAGCAATGAAGCTTTGATTCTATTTTCATTTACTACTTGAACTTGTATGCGTACTTCTCTTCATGCTTTGATTTCTCTGTGCACCATCTTCTCGTGAGTTTTCTGGAGAGGTGTGTGAGAAGTCTGTCTGGGTGAAGTGTGTTTTTCAGTGTCTGTTCGCTCTGTGTAAACTGGAGGCTAGACCTCTATGATTACTAGTGAAGCACTGTTCGAAGCCCGTTTTCTTCCCGTGTCGAAGTCCTCGGCGAAGTCTATTTAGTGTGCGTTTAGACCTTCGAAGTACGAAGCCTAGCACCAGTTGATGTCGCTGAGTATTTGGTCGAAGTCCACAGGGGGAAGTCTGCTCTTGCGAAGGGTGAAGTGCGAAGCATGCTCGAAGGCACCCAGTGTGCTGAGCCTGCACTGACTTAGCAGAGCTGATCGAAGTCCTCAGAGGGAAGTCCGCTCTTGCGAAGGGTGAAGTGCGAAGCCTGCTCGAAGGCACCCTGTGTGCAGAGCCCCTGCACTGACTTAGCAGAGCTGAATTTTCGGGGTTGTGGGTGGAGCGAAGTCTTCTTGGCTTTGAACTTTTGCTCCTTGTGAAGCCTGTGTTTGGAGCTGTAAAATACCTCCGAACCAGAACTTCGAAGGGTGTGTTCGAAGCCTGTTCCGCAGAAGACAGAATTAAAACAGAAAGTTATTTTTAGTCTGAAATTTTAAAAGCTCTCATTCACCCTCCCCCCTCTGGTCACCGTTTCCAATCCAACACAAGTCCCTCATGCTCATCCTCTGGACCACCCTCCGCGGCAATTCAATCCAAGACTGGATGGTCCTGGAGTCCGACACCACCTTGGCTTGGATTCCAGGAGGCCTCACAAAGGGGGCTCCGCGCCAACTGTAGGATAGAACCACTCCTGGTCCCACTTTGAGTACCAACGGTTGTTCACTTCCCTCGCCGGGAAGACGTCCAGGAACTCCTTGCAAAGCTAAAAGTTGACGCTACCGAAGGACAAAGCCCTCTCCACGTCATCTGCCCCCTCGTTCCTCTTTAGTTGGCAGCTGGCATCGTGAAGAGACGCGAAGACATCCGCTCGTCCTTCGCACCCCTCGACCCTCATGGCCCACTCGAAGATAGCAAGCCGAGCCACAACATTCGGGGACAAATAGGGGAGCTCAAAGTTGTACATCTTTAGCACCTCGCGTAGCATACCTTCAGTGAACCTGTTATATTTTACCAGTCACATGAGATGCTAATCTTGCCACATCACGACTCATGAGGATTTCACTGTTTAGTTTCTCTTTTTAAGATTTACTTTTGGTTTTTGTCTTTTTGATATCTCTAATTTCGTATGTTTGTGTTATTACAGGAAGTGAAAGTGGGTGGTCAGCTGCAGGAGTCAGGTGAAAATGTATTTGTCGGTGACAAGAACCGTTGGAAGTAAGCAAGCTTGTTAATCTTTTACATCATCTCCAGTACAGAACTGATGATGTATTTTGGCCAAGTTAATGTACACGAAAACATGTCAAAAATTAAGGATTAAATGCTTGTTCTATGTGCATAGAGCTAAAACAACATATATCATGTGCCAGAGATTGTACTATCTTGCTCAATAAATCACTTTGGGAACTGTGGTGGCCACAATTTCCTATCTTGGTTTATTTCAAGGAGACCCAAACAAAACCTGAAGGGCAAATTCATTTCTTCCCTGTGATATTTGTAATTCCACGGACTATTGTAAGATAACTAATTTCATTGTTCTATCTTGGGATTTGATTTGGCATTTGAACGCAGAATGGGCGACAACTTTATGATGCTATGGTGGAGCGTGCTGGACCTTCGGAAACCAGTGGTCCTAAATAGTGAGAACTTCACTTGGCAGCAATGAGCTGAGCTCCATGGCCTGTGTAGTTTTATTGATGTTCTAGAAGGGCAAAAGCTATCATGATGTACAGTGTCACAATATGCATTTACATTGAAAAATGATGATTTGTGTTTCTAACTATCTATAGTACACAAGAAGCTGATTTAATACAACACACTTCAGTCGGAGGGTGCATTTAGTTCTGCTATGAGCTATAAAAAAGTTATTGTAAGATAGCTGCTGTGAAAAAATTGTTGTGAGTTATATGTTGTGGAAAAACTGAAAGTCGTTTGATTGAAACTGTTATAAAAAGCTGTTATGAGCTGATTTTTTTTAACTGATATAATTTTCATCATTATAATATTACATACATATATATAAATAAGAAATAGTTAACATTGATGCAATTAAATAATTAGAAAATATATTAGATAAATAAAAAAATTATAGTTCATCTCATAAATTAATCGATAATTAGCTATCTAATGAAATTATGTAATGCAATATAAATCATAATGATGTTAGATCAATTAAAACACCTTGAATTTATGCTAAAAACAGAAAAAGCAAAATGTAAGATCTAAACTGTTTTCAAATTTGTACTAGAAAAAACTAATTTTCGTAGAAGAAGCATATTTGTTAAATCCGGTTACTTCAACTTCTGCGGAAGTAGATTTCAAAAACACACCCAAACGCATCGTGAGTCACTACAGCATGACTGTATTGTATTCTGTAACGCACAACTTCATGGTTATTTCGTGCCATTTGCGACGGCAATGCGCAAGTAATCTTTACTCCTATACGGTGCCACATGGCAAGATGGTGATTCTGTGGTTTAGCAAAACTGAAAGTGCAATGGACACCACTATTCAAAGTACTGACATTTTGCAAAGCAACAATTCCAGTGAAGGTTGGAGAAAGAGGGAAAGCAAGGGAGCAGAATAGCTGGTCGTCTGCAGTGTGGCAACCAGACATGGCTGTCCACGCTGGCACAGCACCTTATCCGGCTCCAGAATCCCAGCCACCCAATCACAATCCAAGCTACGAACGCCATTGCAAACGAAAATTCCAAAACACAAAGCAGAAACAGCAGAAACTCTAGCGATCACAAGCTCCTCGGAGCAGCAGCGGCAGCCGGCAGCAATGGAGACACTCCTTTCCCCCTCCACATTGCTCACCCCTCCGCGCGGCTCCAAGAAGCCGGCGCCAGCCGCTTTGTCGCCCCGTTCCGTCGTCTCCTGCGCGCTCAAGAGGCAGCAGCAGGCGGTCGCCGCTTGGCGTGGAGACGGCCGCGGTGGTGGCGTCGGGAGTTGGGCGTCCTTCTTGCAGCACGGCCTGGCCGCGGCGGCGCTGTCGCTGGCCATCAGCCTGGCGCCGGGGCCGGCGCCGGCCGTGGCGTCGGAGTTCGACGTGTTGAACGGCGGGCCGCCGGAGGACTCGTACGTGGTGGACGACGCCGGCGTGCTCAGTCGCGTGACCAAGTCCGACGTGAAGCGGCTCATCCGCGACCTCGAGTCCCGCAAGAACGTCAGGATCAACTTCATCACCGTCCGCAAGCTCACGGTACGTACGTAGTGGCGTAGTGCGCCCCCGCCCACGCGTCACACCGCCGCCGGCGACGGCTCATCCTGATCATAATCGCTTGCATGCCACCTTGCAGAGCAAAGCTGACGCGTTCGAGTACGCGGACCAATTGCTGGAGAAGTGGTACCCCACGGTGGAGGAGGGCAACAACAAGGGCATCGTCGTGCTCGTCACCAGCCAGAAGGAGGGCGCCATCACAGGCGGCCCGGCCTTCGTGAAGGCCGTCGGCGACTCGATCCTCGACTCCACCGTCTCCGAGAACCTCCCAGGTAAGCTAGCCTCGCCAGCCAGCGTGCTGTGCTGTTCACGACGACAGAGCTTAAGCTTGACATGAGCTTGCATGCAGTGCTGGCGACGGACGAGAAGTACAACGAGGCGATCTACACGACGGCGAAGCGGCTGGCGGCGGCGATCGACGGGCTGCCGGACCCCGGCGGGCCTTCGTTCAAGGAGAACAAGAGGGAGTCCAACTTCAAAACCAAGGGGGAGACGGAGGAGAAGCGCGGCCAGTTCACGCTCGTCGTCGGCGGCCTGCTCGTCATCGCCTTCGTCGTGCCCATGGCGCAGTACTACGCATACATCTCCAAGAAGTGATCAGCCTACTGCTGCTGCAGTGTACAGTAAAATTGCTCAACATAAGAAGCTTAAAATTCTCTCGAATTTTCTGTCGAAATTTTAGAGGCGAAACAGAGAATTATGATGAACACATGTGCACCACCGTGCCGGTTAATTTTTATTACAGTAGCACAACTGAGCAATTAGGTGCAAATCAGCACTTCCTTCCTCCCAATTCCTCTATAACTAATGATATTTTCTGCACTGTTTAATCTTTAATTCTTCCAGGCTTATAAATTTCCAGCAACACTGCAAGTCTGCAATCTGCATCGTTCTTGCAAAATGTGCCCGGGTGCAACGGGTGGGATATTATTTTTCTCATTGTTACTAGCTAAAACCCCCATGTTTTGCAACAGATGAAAGAAAAATATGCCACAATATTGCCTAATAAAATAAATATTTTTATATGAAACATTGTATTAGCTTATTTTCTATAGTGTTTACAATGAGGACATATGCAGCAATTTATTTATATTGAATTGTGCAATGGGTTGGGGAGTTGGAGTGATGCAGATTCACCACCACCATATCATTCTAAAAAGGAGTAAAAAATGCTAAAAGCATTTACCTTCAGTTAACCATGGCTGAGGTTTAGAGGAGTTGAAGTATAGAACACATCGGGTATTTCAGGTATAACAAGCTATGGACAAGTGAAATAAGCTATATGTGATTATTGTCTATTGACAAGTAATAAATACAGCATTTGTGATCAATACAACATCTCGGTGGTTCATCAAAGCGAAAATAAAAACCCGCTCATTAGAACTTTGGTTTTATGAGAAATGGCATCTTGTCAACGAATGGAGGGTCAGAGTATCTCCCTGTAAGAATCTGCGATGTGATATGGAAATTTGCAGCTTCCGTGTAATGTATCCCATCCCAGTTGACATGTTCTGTACTATCACTACACCCTTTTGCCGTTACCAGATTACCATTCAGAGAAGTTGTCTGCCCACAAGGTGCTCTACCGTCGTAGTTCAAGGGTGGCCCTCCATATCCACAGCATGCTTGTATGGGATGCTCGAATCCTGTAGCAACACACAAGCAGAAATTTATATTGTTACTTCAAATTATTGTTTTAAAAGCCAACTGCTTAATATTCTGTTTTTTTAAAAGATAATGGCTCAATATTCTGACCACCTTTTTTAGGTAAAACCAGTAGTAGAGGCTCCTATTGAGGTGTTATAAATTAAAGACACAGGTCACAGTACATAAGAGCAGAATTGAGAGGAGGATAAAAAGAGACACAGGGAGGAAGAGGGCAGGAGAGGGATTACAATGAATGGAGCCAAGAGACAACGGTTACATTGGTTTGAAAGTTCATGTCTAAAGGTGCCCAACCAGCTAGTTGTAAAAGGCCTTAAGCTGTGAAAGATAACTTTGTTGTGAAGAATCCACAAAGACTAGGAGTCAACGATAAGGACTTCCATCAAGAAAGTCAAAGGTAGCGTGGTAGAGGGGCAGGAGACCCATGTACATTGCTATGCAACATTGTTCCAGCCACTCTCAAAATCCGTGGTACAAGAAGGCCAAAGAAGAGAAATGTTGTTTATGTGTAATGGTGTAGGTGGAGTGAGCAAAGAGCAAAAAAACTAAAGCATCTTTATTTCCCTCAAGTGGGGTTTATAATTGGAAGCACTTGTTCAGGAATAATGGTGGCAATTCATCCAAAAGTCTTCTACTTGAAGCATGATTTATATTCTTAAAAAATCCCAGTATTATAATGTATTGACAATACAAATGAATTTTTTGTATTAGATTTCATGATAAGGTAGCCACAAAATGACGAAACTGGAAAGTGTAGTTTCATACCATATCGGGAGTAATTAGCGATCAGGCTGTACTTGATGGTGTATATGTCAATGTAAGTGATACTAGCCCCAGTGAATTCACCTCTTAACTTTGTGCAAAGTGCATGCAGCTGTACGTTGAAAAGCTTTGCAACACGATTGTGCTTTGCTACACAATGAAGTTCGTCAAGCTGAGATGGATCTCTGCCAAAAATAGCTACGTTTTGAGGTAAGCACCCAAGAGGGCCTGTGTTGTGGATCCAGAATTTCCTGGCACCTTGCTCGTATAATTTCTGAAAAAGAAGGAACATGGCCTAGAGTAAGATTTTTCACTCAAACCGTATTTAGTTGGAACAGTATGGAAAGATAGCAAACACATCATTTCAAACACCTATATGAACTCACATCATTTCAAACACTTATATGAACTGCATCGGCACCATTCATGTTTCACCTCTAAAATGAATGACTAAAAGCCACTGAATAAAAAAACAATCCCATGCACAGAAAAAAAGCTGTAAGAATGAAAATACTCTGTATATCTTACAAACCTTCAGACCAGTTTCAAATTCCAACAAAATAGTAGGAATGGATGCAGCAACTTGGTCCTCTGTTTTTGAGTAGAATTCACCAGCAAGGTCATTTTGACCTATATCAAACATGTAGAGTCCCTGTGAAAAGTAATCCATCTGAGGAATATATTGCCTGTACCTATCTCCTGAAAAAAAGATTCATCACTAATAAAGTTGCACAGTCTGGTCTGTTTTCAATCAAAGGCATTATGTGGTTAGGTTAATGTAGATGATAATATCTTTGATATATGTTAATAGCATAATACAACCATGAAAAGCTTCTCAGATCACTCAGACAGCACAATAGCCTATCCCCAGATCTATTTAGTTATTATTACAATGCCAAGCATTAAAATTTAGTCGCTGCAGGATTCCTTTTTTATCATTGCTAATGAGCAATGGAAATAATAGAAATTTCTACAGTCTTCCAGAAACACAATATTGACCTAAATGGCTAAATGTTTTGAAAATTCCATTCCTTGCAATTTACTCAACTTTGTCTCCTTTAATTCATTTTGAATTTGAGGGCTCGCCCATTAGCCTGGGCAATGGCCATTTGCCTCAAGTACCCATGTGCCAGGACATGTCGCTTCTTAAACAAATGGTGCCAATTGGTTTGCCAGGAGTATTTGCTAGGTGCTGTTATTTTTCTCCATTAAGTTTGTTTTTTCCATTAAGCCTTATCAACAACTGGCCAGGCACCTCCAATCAAATTTCAATAGGTCTGCATGACTGCACATGAAAGGTTGAATTCTTATGGCTATTGGAACATACTGTAGAAGACATTTTCCATTTTGCTTTGTGATCCACAACATCCAAAGTTGTGACATACAGAACATGTCATACCTTTAGATAGAAGCTTAGTAACTTTGTCCTTTAATGCAAAGAATTGCTTAATCTGAAGACCAAAAGAAAATGGGCTGACAGATGTTGCAGTTGCTGGAGTAATCGAACAGCCAGCTTGAGCAAAATTAACACCCGCCCGTAAGTTAGGTGCACCAACAGAATCCAAATATGCATTGAGGAATGGCATATCCATCGAATCCACTGTAGGAAGAAGTTTATAAACATGCGTCAGATAGGAGACCACACAATTTTCTTCTGTGCAAAAGTGTAAAAAAAGAACTTTGTAGTCATATTAGCAAACACACATAACAAGCATACTCTCAATACAGTTGCAATTCAAGGAAAAAGGAGAATGGCTTGTCGCTCTCACACCCCCCCCCCCCCCCCTCTCCGCTCTTCGTTCGTCGTCATCGCTCAAGCTTTGCTCATGGCCTCCCTTGAGCTAATTGGGTTTGCTTGTCTTCCCGTTCCACCCCTCTTCCTCTCTCTCCCCCCAATTTTCTCTCCATCTGCAATGGTGGTCCCTTCTTTTGCTTTTCTTGAGCTTGACCAGGAACCGCCTCTTAAGCTTTTAGTTGATTCATGGGATTTCTCGAATGGACATCTCTTTCAATAGATAATCCTTTCTTTATTTGGATCCCCGGTTCATTATCCCTCCTCCTCGCCAGATGGTTCTTTCTTTATGCTAGCAGTCTTTAGGCGCTACACCTTCCGCCTCACTGAAGTTTCGGTCAGTTTAGCCCTCCATGCCTGCCTTGGAGGTTTGCATGCAGTTTTTCAAGTCCAATACTAATGTGACAGACATTTTCGCTTCTCTGTGGCCTCAAAGAATTTGTGTTTTCTTATTTACAATCTCAAGAGGATTATCTCCAGCAGCTTTGATATCTACTTTCATCTTTGGTGCGATGGTGGTGCCAACTGGCGCTCAGAAAAATACAAATGTGATATTGAAGATCACAGAAGCTGGATTCTAATCAGCAGTCACAACCGCAAGCGTTCTATCTCAAAATCAAGGAAAAGGGTTTCATTCGACGATCAGCTAAAGGTGTTGAAAATTGGCCCATGAGGTGGCCCAATTATTTAATTCCAAAGCATGTGTACATGATTAGTCCCATATTGCTTATTTAGTGGGATGGAGACCCACTTATAAGGTGGAGTTATCTCTATTTATTAAATAGAGAAAATGCATGAGGACTTGGCTAAATCCACACGCACGCGCGCGCGTATTCGCGTATTTTTCGCGTGAGATACCGCGTGACTTGTGACTTGTGACTTGCGACAGCGTGCGTGGTAGCAAAATAACACCAAGTCAATTCAGCATTTTTTGGACTTTCATGTATACATTATCTGTACTGAATGCATTGGTTTAATGTGATTAAAACCGAAATTTGAATAGCCATTAAACACCAGAATAAACGTTTCAGTTACAGGTCGTTTTGAATTCCTGATTTAAAACTTCCGTTACTAGTATTTGTGGCCAGATTTATGTGATATGAATTTGGCAGTTACTAGTAATAATTCTGTAACTTTATTCTGGCATGGATGGTTGTCTATAAAAGATTAGAGACGTCCAATCTGATGAGCGCTTTTCGATCCCCATTCTCTCGTTCTCCTTCTCTGCTCTACTGCCTTGAGTCTGTTGCGCTGCTTAGACTTCATCGACTTTCTTTCCGGCGTGCACCAGATTGGAAGAAGAGCGGGATCTCCGAACCATTGCCGCAGAGAACACCTGCACGGGGCGGCAATCAGGTTTCTGGGCAGCGCTTTGCGCGACCGCTCGTGTGAACCTCGACGCGACTACTTCCTCTACGTGTTGTCTTCTACTACTTCGTTGATCAAGTAAGTAGTTCATATGTTTATTGACAGCATGTGTTTTTTGAAGTACATCAAATACCTGGTAGTATTTGTTTATGCATCATTGTTCATCTATGAGTTTTTCCTCCAAATAAAAATTGGAATTAAAATATTGCACATATTTCTAACAAAAGGTTCACACTTATGTGATCAATTCCCCGCCGAGCTTCGTAAGCACAAGTTCTTCTCCGCCAAGAACACCTCAAACTACCCCCACGGTGTTACCGACAGGGATTTCGGGGGAATTGGAAGCAACTAAACTTCTTAAATTATATAGAAAAGAGGTAGACAGTCGAGGGCCTGGACCTCTCCATCGCAGCGGCTCCGTTGCGGCGACGCGGTGAAGAGGCAGGGATACAAGAAGGCAATAGACAAACTGAACTACTCGACGATTTCCTCTAGTGTATCAGCCCTGTTTATATAGACACAGAGCTGATCTAATCTAGCAATCATAATCTTAACTACTTTAACAGAAAATAGGAAACATAATCTAATCCAAACTCCTAATCTGATTTAACCTAATCCAAACTCTAACTTGGGCTGACCAAGGCCAAGGCCATAAGGGCCTGCCCTTTATCCCCTGTGACACTTCTCCCTCCCTAAAAATGCAGCTCGTCCTCGAGCTGCTGCATTATCGTCTTCGCCTTCCTGCACCACTTCGATGGAGAAGATATGCTTGCACTGCAACTTGTGGTCGCTTGTAAACCGCTCATCATAATGGAAACACTTCCCCTCCTTCCGGCGCTGTTCAATTTCCTCTGGTGAGAGACGCACTGTGTTGGATGATGGCTTGTTGACCGAAGACGATGATGATGTAGCAAGCCCTAGAGAAACCGTCTCTAGCGACGGAATGGTTGAATAGTTGAATCTGTTGGGCCTCCGTCAGAGATGTGTCGCGGTAGGAGAGGGCGATGAAGCGCTTGCAGAAGTCATCGATGGTCTCGGTTCGCCGGAGCATGGCCAACTCGCCGATCGGACTGTCCGTGAGGGTCGGCCCAAAGCGCGCATTGACCAACTGAGCGAATTGTGACCACGTCGGACGCCCACCGTTGAGTTCCATCCAATGAAACCACAATTGGGCGTCGTCGAGGAGGTAGAACACTGCGAAGGCCACCATCTGGTGATTCGGTGTACGGCGGACGTGGAAGTACAGCTCACACCGGTTGAGCCAAGGCAGCGGGTCGCCATTGCCGTCAAACTTGGGAAATTTGAGTTTGTGGGCGGTTAGCACAACATCACAGATCTGGTCGTCTCCGTCTCTGTCTCTGAACCAGCGAGGGTGCTGGCGCCCCCTCCTAAGCGGCGCGGCAGCGGGTCCCCCTGGCCGCCGTCATCGTCGGTGGCGGCTTGGCGAAGGTGCTGCTGCCCTCCTCCCTAGTGGTGCGGCGGCGGAACCTCCTTGGTGGTGGCTCGACGAAGGTGCTACTGACCTTCTCCCTGGTGGCGCGGCGGCGGCTCTCCAAGGTCGCCATCCTCGTCGCTGCCAGCTCGTTGGTGGATCTGCCACCCTCCTCCCTGGTGGCACGGCGGTGGATCGGGTCCCAGGTCGCCATCCTCGTTGATGTAGACTCGACGGCGGCTCTTCCGCCCTCCTCCCTGGCGGCGTGGCAGCGGATTGGGTCCCAGGTCGCCGTCCTCGTCGCTGCAGGCTCGACGGCGGCTCTACCGCCCTCCTCCTAGGCGGCGCGGCGGCGGATCTAGTCCACGGAACTTGTTGCAATAATGGTCCACGGAACCCTCATGGCGGAGAAGAGCTAGTGCCCCAATTGGGCTATCTGTTAGTTGCGGTCCGAAGCTTGTATTCACTAGCTGGACGAAGCGGGTCCATGTTGGAGGGCCGCCATTTAAATCCAACCGATGATACCACAATTGCGCGTCATCCAGTAGGTGGAAGGCAGTATACGCAACTCTCTTATGATCCGGTGTGTGGTGGACGCCAAAATAGCGTTCGCATCGGTTAAGCCATGGTTGCGGATCCCCTGCACCATCAAATTTTGGGAACTCTAATTTGTGCGATATGGGAAGGAAATCGCCGCCATCGTCACCCTCATCTACTCCTGCCCGTCGATCTATTTGGGGCACACCCTCCTGGTTCTATTTCGACCGATCTGCGTTGAGGGCTTTGGGTATGCGTTGAAGCAGGTGGACGATGTCTTCAATAGCCTTGAGTCGCCAAACGATGTCGGTGAGGGTGACTACCTCATCCGTGCCAGATCTGACCCTAGAAGTCGTGCTCATGGTGGGCAGCCAACCTGAGCGCTCTGATACCAAGTTGTCACGAGTCAGACTTTCAATGGAATTGGAAGATATGAATCTCCTCAAATTGTATTTAAAAGTAGTGGGTCAAGGCCCTAGACCTCGTCGGCACGGCAGAGCCGTAATGGTCGACGCACCAATGAGGCAGGGGTTACAAAGAAGGCAAAGCCTGAGCTGAAAATACTCGACAACTTCGCTAGTGCACCAGCCTTGTTTATATAAGCACATGGTTGATCTAATCTACAATCTTATTCTATCTGAATTAAACTCGTAACTAATCTGGACTTGGACTCCTAACAAATATGATCTTAACCAACCCTTGCGGGCTAGGCCTGGTCTGCTACAGTACCGACGGTAATGTTCACGGGCAGGGCAGGTTAGGCCCAATACTCTACTGATTTATTCTAAACAGGACTCTTTTAATCTAACAGAGACAAGACTCTTTTAATCTAACAGAGACATGACTCTTTTAATCTAACACTTGTCTCTTAATCTACTAGGATAGGACTATTTTAATCTAACAGACTCTATCTTTAACTAGATCTATTCTTTTAATTAATCTTTCCATCGGGCCCTATAGGAGGTTGGGCCTGGCCTGTTGGCTGCCCCCATGCCAGCCTCGTCCCTAGCACATGACAATCAATGATTCATGGTCTCACATTTGGGGGACACTTGACTACAGCTCGAAAAGGTTCTACCACATCCCCTTCAACAATCTGGTTGCCCACCAAAGCATTAGGAAGCTTTGGAGCTGCAAATGCTCCAACAAACTACGTGTATTCTTCTGTCTCCTCATTCAGGACAGACTCAACACTCGGAATATGCTAAGGCGTAAGCAATGCCACCAGGACACCTATAACTCTGTCCTCTGCGCGAACTCGATCGAAGAGACTGCCTCCCACCTCTTCTTCTCCTGCCACTTCAGCTCGCTATGCTGGCACCTCATTGGTTTATCATGGGACAATGCCCTTCCACTCAAAGACCTAATCATCCACCCCTCTGCAATGTTCCACAAGACATTCTTCATGGAAATCATGGTTGTTGGCTCCTGGTCCCTTTGGCTCATCTGCAATAATGCTATCTTCAAGGGCTCAAGGCCCTCTGCTACGAGATGGCTAACCACCTTTAAACAAGAACTCTTCACCCAGTGTAATCACTTCCCTGTTAGGAAATAAACCTGACTTCCTTTTTTGGAGATTACGTTGATCTTGTATGGAAATAGATCCTTCGAGCATATCTTTGATTTGTGATTAGGATGGTAGATGCTTTCCTTGCTACTTTTATTTTCTATGTTTCAGGAGTAGCTTTCCTTTTAGGTTTTCCTTCCAAGTTTAGTCTCTTTCATGTTTAGCTTGGAATTTACACTATAAATATGTGTCCGGTTTAGACGATGAGAATAACAAGAGAAGCGCAATAGAGTTGTGTCCACAAATCTGTTTGTGTGTGTCTCTGTTCTCGCCGGAGGGCTCAGCTGAGGAGAGCTCGGTTGAGGGCTCGGCTAACATTTGGTATCAGAGCGAGGGACGAAGATGTTCGGCACTCCGCAGAAGCCCAGCGTCACGACGGAGCATGTCGCCTTCAACACCGGTGAAGTTGAGCTGCCGCTGCTGAACCAAGACCAACTATCAAGAGAGCTTAGAGACGTTGGAGCTCTGGGATGCTGTGGAGGCCATTAGCGTCGAGCGTGCCAAGGATCAGCGGGCGTTGGCCGCCATCTTGCGCGCGGTGCCATCAGAGATGAAGGCTGGGCTCGCTGTAAAGACGTCGGTGAAAGAAGTATGGGATGCGGTGACGACGATGAGGGTCGGCGATGATCGCGTGAAATCCGCGAACGTGCAACGTCTCTTGAAGGAGTTCGAGAACGTCACATTCTATGATGGGGAGTCCGTCGATGACTTCACGATACGCATCAATGGGCTTGTCGCCAGCCTACGTGAGCTTGGCGTGGAAATGAAGGACAGTCGTGTGGTGAAGAAGATCCTATGCGTGGTCCCAAAGAAGATGAAGCAGGTCGCGGTGGCGATCGAGATGTTTCTTGATCTCAACACCATGTCCATGGAGGAGCTCGTCGGACGGCTGCGCATGGCGGAGGAGTCCCGCGGCGTCAATGAGGAGACGGGGGGTGTTGGGCGTTTGCTTCTCACTGAGGAGCAGTGGGAGGAGCAGGCGACGTCAGCGCGATAGCAAGGAGCGAGCGTGCGGTGATGATGCACGCCGTGGTAGTGGCAGGAAGGGCGCTGGTCGTAGTAGCGGCTATGACAAGGATGATGACAATGCAAGCACGTGCTCGGGTACTAGCCGATGTTCGGAGCGCCGCAACCGAGGGAGGTGCTACAACTGTGGTGCTCGTGGCCACATCGCTAGGAACTGCCCAGAGCCGAAGAAGGAGAGGGCCCTCCTCGCGGATGCCGACGAGGATCCATGCCTGTTGTGAGTCGGCACACATGGTAATGTCAGGTTAGGGGTGATTGTTAGTAAATAAACCTGACTTCCTTTTTTGGAGATTACGTTGATCTCGTATGGAAATAGATCCTTCGAGCATATCTTTGATTTGTGATTAGGATGGTAGATGATTTCCTTGCTACTTTTATTTTCTATGTTTTAGGAGTAGCTTTCGTTTTAGGTTTTCCTTCCAAGTTTAGTATCTTCCATGTTTAGCTTGGAATTTGCACTATAAATATGTGTCTGGTTTAGACGATGAGAATAACAAGAGAAGAACAATAGAGTTGCATCCACAAATCTGTTTGTGTGTATCTCTGTTCTCACTGGAGGGCTCGACTGAGGAGATCTCGGCTGAGGGCTCGGCTGACATTCCCAACTGTAAGCCAAGAAGCTATTGTCCCCTGGCTTCGTACTTTGTAGCTCTAGAAGCTTCTTTGTTCTACTTTCCCCTTTGTTCCCCTTGTTCTCCCTCCATCGTGTCAATCCCCTTGTACATTGATTCATGTTGTTTTAATTAAGGGAAAATTACTCGCATGCTATTATAATTTTCAGAAATTGCCTATATGCCACTGTCAGTGACTGTGGCGGTCCCCATCTGTCAATGACACACCAATGGCATATTGGCAAACCTGTAAAAATTATAATGGCACAGAAAAAATTAACCCTTTAATTAAAGCCCTAGTAGAAGCCTCTCTTACTGGTTTAGTCTAAAAATACAGTTGCAATTCCGGCCAAAATGTAATACATTAGTCCCATCAAGCACCTACCTATGTTTAGAATCTAAACACTAGACTTCAGATTGATTCACTAGATATATCGTTAAAAATAATTTCAGAATATTGTAATTTTATAAATTAAACAAAATTGCAAATCACATAGCTTAATTGTTAAAGACGCATATAAAAAACAGAGGAAGTTTCCCTGCAAAAGACAGAGAAAGTTAATAATGTGAAATAATAAAGAAAGGAGGCAGCTTAGGCCAATAGCTTAAATATATGATAACAAATGTACAACATCAGTTCAGATGCTGTTTTCTACAGCTAAAATTGTGCTAGCCATTTGGATTCGCTTCATAGTTATCCCTTCAACTCCCATGGTCTCTTAGGCTATTCATAGTGGTGGGTTTCATAATACTGTTTCTTAGAAGTCCACATCAGCTTTGTAAACTGAATGAAATATCATAGTGGAAAATTTCATTTCATTATTTCCTAAATTAATCAGTGTAATTAAATGCAACTAGGTTTCATAAAATACCCTCTCTCTGATGAAACAATTTGGTTCTCAGTCGGTGTTTCATTTCATTTCATCTGTCTTGGAAATGGGTTAGCACCATATCATAGTGATGACACTATTTCTTCTTTTCCTTCATTAATTAAATGTTATATCAGCAAAAAATTAATTTGTCATAGTAATTAATACTATGAAACCTCCATTATGAATAGCCTTAGTGACACCAACTTCACTGCAAAGCATTAGCATAGTCATAGTTGGTAGGTCTATGTTAGTACACCCAGGAAATTAGGCACTAGTCAGCTGGACTGTGACAAATCAACCGCAAGTTAAGCATGTAAAGAACAGCGATCCAATTCCCTCAACTGCGATGAAACCGCATCAAGAAACAGCGCCTCCTTTCCTGCAGATCTACCAAAATCAAGTGCTGCAAGGAACAGAGGGGGGCATTGGCAAGAACTGCACAAACTAGACCACCCACATCCAGCGTAATCCCTACAGCCGTGGAAGAACAATGTCCACCGCAATCAAGGACTATCTGCATTCGGCAATGATGCCCCAATGTCCACCGCAAATCTTCTAACCACCGACCTGACGTTTCTGGCCTCTTTGGCAAAGAACCGACCTAACTAATTCGGCCTTTTTCCCAACCACCGCCCGGACAAATGAGCACATTGCCTTCATGAATCGATGATGAACCATATCGCCCCTACGCCGATTCTTCTTTTCTGGTAACACTCAAAGGGCACCAAGAACCAAGTGACGACGCCTGACAGTTCAGGAACCAACGAAAAGAACTGTTCTTTTCGTGCAATTCAAGCAGAATTGCAGAAACCACATCGCCCGTACCCCGATTATCGTGGCGCGATCCAGATTGCAGAACGCGGCGTTAACGAGACACATCCACTTGTAGGATCGATGGAAATGGTCAAATGGACGAGAGACAGAGAGATGGTCGTACGGAGGAAGTCGATGATGAGGCGACCGTCGCAGAACCGGCCGGACGGGCTTCCGAAGAAGGTGGAGCCGTAGGGAGGCGCGATGGACTCGAAACCAGCGGCTACGCGTCCTCCGGTGTCGGAGTTGGAGTCGCCGAAGTTGAACACCGCCGGGTAGTTGAACTCCGACGACGCCTCCGCCGCGCCGCCGAGGCAGATTACGGCGGCTGCGGTGACGAGGATCACCGCAGCCGCAGGCGGTCGACGCATGGTTGCTGGAGCTCCCTACTCCACTCGCCGCCTCCAAGTGAAGAGGAGGTTGCTGGTGCTTGAAGCGGCTTCAGCTGGATGGAGATTTGATTTGAGTTCGGACTGTCAACGGGAGACAATTAACGATTATTAAATGTAGTGCCACTCTGCCAACCTTTTTGGTGTACTTTTGTTCTTTAGCCCTTGTTCTATTGGAATTTTCTGGTAAGGTTGTAGAGTGTGGGCACCGTGGAGAACTAAGCGTCAATTAGAGAGATTTGAAGGGGTATGCATGTAATTGATTTCTGAAATTGTAAGCCAAGAGAAGTGAGCTGGAGAGCCTATAAATTATTCCAAACTCCTATCTTGAGTAAATAACTGTGCTCCCTGCACTGCACGGAAAGTTTGCCATTTTTTGTTGCTGCTTTCGTGAGAATCGGACCTAATAGGTTAATACTATAATGTTTGCAGCGCTTCTCCTTTTTCTAAAAATAAGATTCAAAGCCTCCTTCTAAAACACAGAAATTCCGTACAAATATCATATACTATTTATTATTATTGATATAATAGTTACGATTAATAAATGTGTTGGGGGAAAATATCTCATCTTCGGGGTTATTGCCGAAGCCATATAAAGGCAGTCATCAGGTTCGAAGGTTCTCAGATGATCATCTTCGAAGACACCCGGAACCCCGTTCGAAGCACAAGATAGGCATTGGTTCGAAGTATGTCTTCGAACTAAAGCCCTTCAAGATCTTTTCTGCCAGCTAAGATGGAAGACTTATCTTCTTTTTATTAGATTAGTCTTTTACCATTTTAGCCCTATTAAGGAAACCGAATAGTTTCCTTAATGTCGGTTGTAATAGAGGGGTAAATAGGTCTTTTCCTTAATGTTTGGGCCTATAAATACCCTCCATTTCACCCTGTAATGGGGACCGAATACAAGTTATTCAATACACATTTTCGAACTATTCTAAGTTATTATCCTTTCGGAGGCTTAGAACAGTTTGCTTCACAAACACTTCGTTTGTTAGTTTCTTTTCTACAGAAACCTGTTAGCGTAATCTTTTACGCCAACAAGTTGGCGCCGTCCGTGGGGAACCTAGTCCGAAAAACTTCGTTCTCTACCAATTTCTTACATCATGCCTCCTAAGCGGAGCGCACCTCGCAATCCCACTCGGAGGTCCTCTCGGATCTCCGGAGAGATACCCTTCGACACAGTTGAAGTCGGATGGTCTTCGACTTTCCCTCCACAAACTCCGGAAGGGGCTTCTATCCCTCGAGGATACGAAGCCTCTCCGCCAACCCCTTCCATACTCCGACAGCCCGGAGTCACTTCTCCACCCTCCATTCCGATTCGAACTGATCCTACCAGTTCTCAAGACCCGGAAGGTCCTTCCGGAGGAGATGAAGATAGCCTTGGAGATGTGGCCACTCAAATAGCCAACCTTCAAGCTGAGGTAGCAAGATGGCGACAAGAAGCTGCGGACAGGCTTCGCTCTCAAGCCATCCCAACTATCCCAGAAGTGCCCGAAGACGACGATCTTGATTATCCCGAAGCCCCGGAGAACGCCTCTTACGACAATGAATCTCCGTTGCATCCTGAGCTGCAGAAGGTTCGCTTTGATCCAAAGTTTAAAACTTCGAAGCTCTGCAAGTATGCCGGAGATGAAGATCCCGGAGAGTTCGCGCGTTCTTATGCCCTAGCGATTGAGGCTAGCGGCGGAGTCAGAGACACTATGGCGAAGTGCTTCCCGTTAGCCCTTCAAGGAGTGGCGTTGAGATGGTTCTGGTCTTTAAAACCAGGATCAATCAATTCGTGGTCGCAGTTGAAGAGGAAATTTATAAGTAACTTTCAGGGCACCTTCGTGCCTCCTATGTCAACAGGAAGCCTTTTCCAAGTGAAACAGCTTCCCGGAGAAACATTGAGGCAGTACTTTAAGCGCTTCGCTCATACGAAGTCGCAAATTCGAGGGCTGTCCACATCCTCAGTGGTTGATGCGGCTCGGGAAGGCGTCAGTCATCAAGGCCTTTTGGAATAAACTGCATCGGAAGAGCATCTCCTCAGTGTCACAATTGATGTCATATTTCGAGGAGTATGCGAGGTCAGAAGAGGGTTGGCTTCGGAGGACTGCTGCTACTTCGACAGTATTGCAAGAAGTTAAAGCAGAAGTGAAGACTTCGGCACAGCCGCAGGAACCAGTCTTCGAAGTGCAACATGATCGGAGAAGAGGGCAAAAGCCACCCTCGCTCTGAAGTCTTGAATATTGCACCCCCACCGAAGTTTGCACCAAGAGCTCCACAGTCTACGGGGAACAAGGCCAGCGGCTGGAGGCCGCCAGGGAAAACGGCTGGCAAAGGCCAGACCCTTTTTTGCTGTATTCATGGAGAAAATCGAAGCCATGCAACTGACACTTGCAAGGCTATCCTTACCCTAAGGGGAGAGTACTTGGAGATAACTTCGGGTCGAGGCAGTACCGACCGAAGTCCAGCAGCAACGCGCCCGGACCCTGGTCCAGGCTGTGGCGCGGATAGAAAATTTTGATGCTGCAAGGCACCCTCCGGTGGCCAATGTTATGCCACCTCCGAAGCAAGAGGAAGGGCAAGATAGAGGAAAGAGAGTAGTTCTCCCTATCTCCGGAGGAGGTACCCTCGGAAGCATGTCCAAGAGACAGCGAAGAGAGTACGTTCGGGAAGTAGGTCACATTGGGACTTCGTCATCTGCAGCTGCAATGCCGGAGTGGTCTCATGTTCCGATATCTTTCTCTGCGGAGGATGCAGCTGGTATTAAGTTCCCGCACGCAGATCCATTGGTTATCACTGCTGATATTGCAGGGACTGAAGTCTGAAGGGTGCTAATTGACGGAGGTAGTTCAGGCGGATATCATTTTTGTGCAAGCCTTCGATCAGTTATGCATTTCCAGGAAGCATCTCCTCCCAGCGGCTCGTCCTTGCAAGGCTTCGCAGGACCTCCGCTTGATGCACTTGGCCAGATAGGCCTGGAAGTAACCTTCGGAGAAGGTTTATTAGCCCGAACTGAAGAAGTTATCTTTGATGTGGTAGATGCCCCGTATGCTTATAATGTCATCTTCGGACGGGGCATGTTGAATCAGTTCGGAGCTGTGGCGCATCACAACTACTTGTGCATGAAGATGCCCACACAAGCAGGAGTCCTAACAATCTTCGGAGATCAAGCCATGGCTCGGAGGGCAGAATATGGTCACGGTCCTCCTCTTGATCCGAGGCAAGTAAATAGTGTGCAGGATAATAAAGAAATTTTTTCAGCCTCCTCCGAAGCTTCGAAGAAGTCTTTTCCGAGACCAAGTCCCGAAGGAGAGATTGCAACGAAGATCATTGTTAAAGATGGTAAAGAATACACTTTTCAATTTGGTAAAGATTTACCTCCTGAAGTTGCAACCTCCTTGGAAAAGGTAGTGGAAGAAAATTTGGATGTCTTCGCTTGGTCTGACGAAGATATCACCGGAGTCGATCGGGATATCATTGAGCACAGTTTACTTGTAAACCCGAAGGCCCGGCCTGTTCGACAAGGACTCCGGAAGATGTCCGCAGAGAGAGCTGCTCTAGCTAAGGACGAAGTTGAAAAACTGTTGAAGGCTGGGATTATCAGAGAAGTGGCTCACACAGAATGGTTAGCCAACCCAGTCTTCGTCAGGAAGAAGTCTTCCGGGAAGTGGCGCATGTGCATTGATTTCACATCCCTGAATAAAGCATGCCCACGTGACCCCTACCCCATGCCCCGAATTGATCAACTAGTTGACTCCACTGCAGGTTCGGAGTTACTAAGCTTCCTTGACGCGTATTCTGGTTATCATCAAATATGGTTGAAGCGCGAAGATGAAATCAAGACAAGCTTTGTAACTCCTTCGGGAGTCTTCTGCTATGTAAGAATGCCCTTCGGCCTAAGAAATGCCGGGGCTACTTTTTCAAGATTAGTTGCTAAGGCTCTAGGTCATCAACTAGGTCGCAATGTGGAGGCCTATATGGATGATATTGTAATAAAGAGTGCTTTAAAGCACCAACATAGCCTAGACTTAGCAGAAACATTCAATAGCCTTCGGGCATGTGGGATCCGTCTTAACCCCGAAAAATGTATATTCGGAGCTAAGGCTGGAAAGTTGTTAGGGTATTTAGTTTCAAGCAGGGGAATTGAAGCTAGCCCTACTCAAATAACTGCGCTGCAGAAGATGGCTCCTCCGGAGAATTTAAAGCAAGTGCAAAAGCTGACTGGACGTCTGGCCGCACTTAGCAGGTTTTTATCAAGGTCTGCGGAGAGGAGCTTGCCAATATTCAAAGCTTTGAAAGGGTCCGAAGATTTTGCATGGACACCGGAGTGTCAGAAAAGCTTCGAAGATATTAAAGATTATCTCAGTAATCTTGCTACACTCACGGTGCCTACTGCGGACGAAACCCTACTCCTGTATCTTGCAGCTACAGGTTCAGCTGTCAGCGCAGTCCTTGTCAGAGAAGTGGATTTCAATGGGAAGTTGGTCCAAAATCCTGTCTATTTTGTATCCGAAGCATTGTCAGGAGCGAAGACAAGATACTCCGAACTTGAGAAGTTCGTTTATGCTGTGATAATGGCTTCGAGGAAGCTAATACATTATTTTTTGGCTCATAATGTAATTGTACCAACTTCGTATCCCTTAGGAGATATGCTCCGAAGCAAAGATTCCACTGGAAGGATTGGAAAGTGGGCAGTCGAGCTAGCACCCTTCGGCATATCTTTCTTGGCAAGGACAGCTATCAAATCCCAAGTCCTAGCAGACTTCGTAGCAGAGTGGACTCCACCTGCGAATTTGACTCCGGAGAAATCAAGTGACGGAGTTTGGACTGTTTACTCCGATGGAGCTTTCCAAGCATCCGGAGCAGGCATTGGGGCAGTATTGATTTCACCGTCAGGGCAAAGAGCAATGTACTCCGCAAGACTCAACTTTAAGTCTACCAATAATATAGTGGAGTACGAAGGAATTTTATTGGGACTCCGGAAAGCACGTGCTCTAGGGGCTACAAGAATAATTATAAAACAGATTCTCAGATAGTAGCAGGGCACGTAGACAAAAGTTTTCAAGTCCGGCATCCACAGCTTGCAAAGTACTTAGAAGAAATCCGCAAAATCGAAGCACACTTCAAGGGTATTTCCATTCAGGAGTATACCAAGAGCTGAAAACGTGCAAGCGGACATTTTAGCGAAGGCTGCAGCCGGAGCTGTGGATGTGCCTGAAGAAGCTTTCTATGAGGAGCTCAATATACCTTCGGTGCCACCAATTGCCTCTGCGGAGATTCTTTGCATTCCTAGTGCAGATTGGAAAGATTCGATCATAGAACTCTTGCAAGGAGGAACAAATTTGCCCGAAGAGCCCCAGTTGTCAAGATTAAAGCTCAGAGCAAGAAACTATCAGTTAATCAACGGTATATTATACAAGGCCGGAGTATGTTCCCCTCTACTCCGATGTATATCTCAAGCCGAAGGCCAAGAAATTCTTCGAGAAATTCACGAAGGCCTTTGTGGAAGCCATTTAGCCCCTAGAGCTCTGGCAGGAAAAACACTTCGCCAGGGGCTTTATTGGCTCACAATAACAGCTGATGCGGAGAGCTTGGTCCGCACTTGTCAAGGATGCCAGTGGATGGGTCGACGGAGTCATCGCCCACCAACAGCTCTTCAAGTCATTGCTCCGGTATGGCCCATGGCCAGATGGGGTATGGATCTAATTGGTCCCTTTCCGTTAGCAAAGGGAAATCTAAAGTTCGTAGTGGTAGCTATTGAATATTTTTCTAAGTGGGTAGAAGCAGAGCCCTTAACAGCTATCACTTCGAACAATGTACAGAAATTCTTCTGGAAGAACATTATTTGCCGGTTCGGAGTGCCTAGATATCTCACAGTTGATAATGGAACACAGTTCGACGCAGAACCCTTCAGGAAGTTTTGCGAAGACCTAGGCATTCAACTATGTTTTGCTGCAGTGAGACATCCTCAGTCGAATGGAGCCGTAGAGCGAGCCAATGGAAATATTTTATCAGGGCTAAATCGAAGGATAGTAGGATTATCAAAGGGACTGTGGACCGAAGAGCTTCCGAAGATTCTGTGGTCCATTCGGACTACGCAAACAAGGTCCACAGGTTTTACTCCGTTCAGACTACTATTCGGAGATGAAGCTATGACTCCAACGGAGCTCAAAGGGGGATCATTTCGCAGCACCGAACCGGACATTGAAGAAGAAAGGCAAGCTTCGTTAGATTTGTCAGAAGAAACAAGACTTCGGGCTGTAGCTAATTTATCGAAGTATCATCAGCAGACGAAGACTTGGTATGACCCGAAGGTTAAGCTCAGTGAGTTAAGGCCGGGTCATCTTGTTCTACGAAGCATTATAGCACCAGGGAAGTTAGGCAATAAATGGGAAGGTCCATATCTAATTGTCCGCTCAGGGCGCCCTGGTTCATTTAAATTAGCTAATTTAGAAGGTGAAGAGTTAGCACATACTTGGCATGCGGAGCACCTAAAGCGATACTTCGCATAAGGGCTCCTTGTAATTCGCTTGTAATCACCTCTAAATTAATAAAGCATATGACCCTGATAGTTGCCTTCCCCTCATAGACTTCCAGCTTCCGAGTGGACGCACTGGAACCGCGGGGTCGACCGAGAGGGAAGTGTCATTAAGCTGGGTTGTATTTTCAGACTTCGAACCCATAAAGTTCGAAGCCTCCGACGTGGTGGCTGACATAATCCGGAGCCCAGGCCAACGGCTTGTAGGCATCCGTAAAAGAGCCCAAAACCACATTCTACGGAGTCCAAGCCATTGGCTGGTAGACTTCCGTAAAAAGAGCCGAAGGTGGCCAAAATCTACGGAGTCCAAGCTGCAGCTTGCAGACTTCCGTAAAAAAGAGCCGAAGGTGGCCAAATTCTACGAAGTCCAAGCCATTGGCTGGTAGACTTCTGCAAAAACAGCCGAAGGTGGCTAAATTATACGGAGTCCAAGCCATTGGCTGGTAGACATCCGTAAAAAGAGTCCAAAGAGACCATTGCAAACTCCGAACCATTGGTTCGTCAGAGATCGCAAAGGCAAGCCAAAGGTGGCTAAAGCAAAACAGCATTTGAGCCATGAGCTTCGAATGTCTGTTAACATAAGTCCAAAGTGACAAATTTCTTAAGACACTAAAGTGTCCTGGAAGTTATCTCAATTGATTTCTTTCGTAAAACAAAGGTATTAAGTTACCATTCTTCTGACTGTAAAAAGTCGAAGACATTTCATAAGATTTCAAAAGATCTTTAAATGACAGAGGGGCTCCGAACCCCCAAAAAATTGTACTCCGAAGTTTTTTCTTTGCGCATAACCATCTTTGAATACATTTCGAAGTTGCTTATACCCAAAGAGGGGCTAGTAAATATGGAGACAATTTTAAATCGGCATTCATTATTGAAATAAATGTGTTTACAGATTACACTATGAAAATTGGTATCTATACCAAGAAGGAATCGGAGACCTCTTCGGTCCCGAGAGCTAGGGGTGGAACGACTAGTTCCAACATCGGAAGTTCTAAGAACTTTACGTTTAACTCTCTTCCTCCCCCTCGAAGCTCTAAAATCCTTCTGCTCTTGTTGAAGCTCGGCCCAAGTTCGAAGCCGCTCGGGGCTTCTTTCCCAGCTTCTAAGATCTTCAGATCTTTTATTTTGGGCTTCACCTTCAGTCTTCAGACCAATTAGTGTCTTCAGAAGACGAGGTGTTTGCGTCAACCTCTTTATCTTCCTCTTTAATATAAGACAATACGTCTTTGATTACTTCGGGCGCAATTACGCCGGAGTCATCTCGAGGAATAAGAAATCGAGGACGCTTATAACTCTTTAGAAGTTCGAAGGTGTTCCACAATGAGCGAAGTTCGCTGTTAAGCTCTAACACTTCGATATCTTCCACTAAGAGGCAAAGCCTAAAAATATGACAAACAAGACTTTCATTGATAAATGTTTACAAGCATGAGCTTTACATAATCAAAAAATCCTAAATAATTCCTAAACCTGCGGGTTCGGAGGAGGCTGACTGCTCGAAGCTTGGCTCCGAACTTGCTTCTGGCGTTGGCCTTCATCAATCCAAGCCTTGATCGCAGAACGACCTTCGGCTCTCCATGAAGTTTGAAAGGCTCGCCAGGCGGCAGTCACGCCTTCGGAAGGATTCAAAAGTCTCTCGTCGTCGAAGGTAATGGAGCCCTCTGCGCTCGGAGTAATTATTCGGCCCAAATCCTCATAGTAACGAAGTAATCCAAGGGCAGACACTTGTCCGGAGAGTTCTCCATAACGCATGCCTGCCGTCTTCATTTGCTTCGCTGCTCCTTGGATCCTCTTTAACCGGCGCAGCAGAGTCACATTGTCATCCGAAGGAAGTGATCCAATACCAGAACACTTAGCATCTGTTCGATGACCTCCGTAGCCACCTTCTCCGACTTAAGCTTTTCTTCAATTAGCACATCCTTGCTCGAAGTCGTTTCTGCCAAAACTCCAGAAATCCTAGCGTTTTCCGTAATTAAATCTTTCTTCTGGTTTAGGAGTTGGCTAGCTTCCTCTTGGAGCCTTACAAGTTCGGACCCTAGCATTAGCATGCTCCGACCTCACCTTTTCAATTTCGGCCCGAAGCACGATTCTTTCTGCTTCGAGCTCCTTATTCACAGCCTCCAAGCCCTGTCTGGCCCTGCGCTCCGCTGAAATTACATTGTCCATTTGAAGTACTCTAGCTTCGGAGAAAGATAAGTTGCGTTTCAGAGCTTCATTTTCTTCCCGAAGCTGAGCAATTTCATTTTCGTTCGATAAGGCTGCAGCGCGGGCCAAGACCGCTTGCTAAGAAGAGAAAAAACTGAAGTAAGAAATTATTCATTTATAATTTGCTATTGGTTCGAAGATATACTTCGAACCCAATATAATTTACTAAAGATATCGGTTCGAAGGTGCTCCGTACCTGATAAGCTGCTCGTTCCAAAGCAACATTAAGCTCCGAATTCTTCGCCTTGCTTAATTTTGCTACTAGCTCTATCTCCCCGACTTCCCGACTCACTCGACCTAAAGGTTTGAGCAAAGTCCGAAGCCCTCTTCTTTGTTCCAAAAAAGGAGTTAAAAGAGGGAGCAGAGCCGAAGCCTTTTGATCTTCCCTGCTTGGCGAAGCTCCGGAGTGTTCTCCTGAGGTCCTTGGAACTTCTGAAGATGGCCCCCCCTCAGTTGATTCACTTTCATCTGTTGACTCAGACGAAGTCGATCCTTGAGGAGGAGAGGCTCTATGTGCCTTTTACCCCTTCCAGGCCCCTGTTGAGTAACCTCCGAGTGTGGCTCCGAAGTTGTCGAAGGCCTTTGAATTGTATCTTCGTGATGTACTTCTACAGCGGGAGGCTCTGTAAAAACAAAAATATTATACATTGTATAATTTCGCAGAAAATGATAAGAATTATGCGAAATTTACCTTCGACATTCTCCGGGAGATCGAGCACCGGACTGCTCGGAGGATCAAAGGTGAAGTCATCATCTGAATCCACAGTTAAATTTTCTGCTGTCGGAGTATCTCCGTGAGCAGTCCTTCTTTCCTCCATAACTGAAGTTGTAGGAACTTCAACTTCATCTTCGCCCATAGGGGCTTCGATTTGCTCTTCTTGAGTATCCGGAGCTCTCACTTCTTTAATGTTAGCTTGAGGCTCCGGTATACCTGCAGTATCTTCAATGTGAATATTTCGTTGAGCTGCATCTTCATCAATCAATCTCACTAATAATATACCTTCATCTTCTTTAGAACCAGAGATTGAGGTTCTTGAGCTCGAAGGCGCAGGATTCGAAGGTGCGAGATTTTTTGGCTTCCGAGCCACCTTCTTCACCGGAGTCCTTGCGGAGCTAGAAGCTCCGGCTTCAGCCATTCTTTTCTTGGGTCCTTTCTCCAGAGGCACCCAGTCCATCAGAGGGGGCGGAGTTAACTCCAACATTCCCCATACTCTGTTAAACCTTTCCCAACTCCCGACCAATTTAATTCGCCATTCTTTTTCAGTCGGAGTTGGGGCACCCAAAATCTTCTCCGAAGCCCTTACAATTTGTTCTGAAGTAATAGGGGCTGAAGAAGCTAAAAATAATTCAAGTTAGTCTTTCTTCGAAGTAAATATGTACAATGCATGCTGGTTTCGAAGTTACCTGCAGGGCTCGAAGTAAAATTGATCTTGCGAACACCGCCTTCCGAGTCATCCTCGAAGATGATAGGCCAGTTGGCCATCAGCGGAGGAATTTGCAGTCCGAGGAATTCTTCGGCTAAGTCCCGCATGCTTAACCTTCGGCTAATTTTCTGAAGCAGGTTAAGGCGAGCTTCGAGCTGGCCTTCGTCAGGCTGCACTAAGGCTTCCTTCCGGAATTGAATTTCTTTGAGGGGCCCAGCCAGAGGACTGCTCGCTCCAACTTCGGCATAGAACCACCTCAGGACCCAATCAGTATACCATCTAGCATTGATGGCCTTGGCAGGAAACTGAAGAGCATATTCGTCCCGAAGCCTAAAGTTGATAGAGCCGAAGGATACTACCACTTTTTCACCCCCGGAGCCTACGAAGGTCTTCGGCTGGCAAGTTGCTCTATGAAGTGCAGCGAAGATTTCTGCCCTCCCTTCACAACCTTCGGCTCTCAGCGCCCATTCAAAGATAGCTAACCTAGCTACTGCATTCGGAGATAATTGGGGGAGGGTTACATGAAACAGATCCAATACCTCCGCCAAGAAGTCTACAGCAGGAAGGCCCAAGCCAGCTTCGAAGAAAGCTTCGAATACTACTACTTCTCCGGGTCTTGGTGATGGAATCGATTCTTTTCCCGGCTTCCGAATCATAACTCCATTACTAATTTTTCCCCCTGCTGTGATTGCCAAAGACTCTCTCTTGCAGGTAGAAGGCCCCAACTCAAAAGACTGATCCAAATACTTGGTCGATGGCGGGCACAGACCTTGGTCATCGGCGATTTGGGGATTTCTCCCCCCTGCCGCCATGGATGTCGCCGCCTGCATCGGAGGTGCCGCCGCCAACGCTGCCGCCGCTGCTGCTGCGGCCGCCTGTTGCCGAGCCAAGGCCGAAGGAGGCGCAGATCCCTTGGTCTTCACCATCACGATCGCTGGATTGCTCTGAGGAAATGGAGGCTAGGGCTCAAGAACTCAAAGGCTAGGGCTCAAGAACTCAAAGGACTCAAAAGTTTTTGATTGCTAGAATGCGGTGAAAAGGTAACCGGGTAACTTCTAGGCCCTTTATTTATAGCCTAGACTTCACTTTCTTACCGTTAATCCGTGTCGTTTCGCATTCCTGCCGTTACTTCTTTTACGAAATTAACGCCTGCTACAGTTTCCGTTGGAAACAGAAACTAACGGCTATTTCTTCTAAGTCTAAAAAGACTTTCGAACTTCCTAAGTCAGTTCTAAGATAGTTCGAAAAGTAATTACCTTAAGATTGATTCGGAGTTCATATCTTCATGCATTTCGGAGATAAAATAAAAACCAATAACCCCTATGATTGGTTATCTTTTCCTTTCGTATACTGCTTTCCTAACGTTACAGGTCAACGGAGAAGCGTATTCGAGGGGCTACTATTGGGGGAAAATATCTCATCTTCGGGGTTATTGCCGAAGCCATATAAAGGCAGTCATCAGGTTCGAAGGTTCTCAGAAGATCATCTTCGAAGACACCCGGAACCCCGTTCGAAGCACAAGATAGGCATTGGTTCGAAGTATGTCTTCGAACTAAAGCCCTTCAAGATCTTTTCTGCCAGCTAAGATGGAAGACTTATCTTCTTTCTTATTAGATTAGTCTTTTACCATTTTAGCCCTATTAAGGAAACCGAATAGTTTCCTTAATGTCGGTTGTAATAGAGGGGTAAATAGGTCTTTTCCTTAATGTTTGGGCCTATAAATACCCTCCATTTCACCCTGTAATGGGGACCGAATACAAGTTATTCAATACACACTTTCGAACTATTCTAAGTTATTATCCTTTCGAGGCTTAGAACAGTTTGCTTCACAAACACTTCGTTTGTTAGTTTCTTTTCTACAGAAACCTGTTAGCGTAATCTTTTACGCCAACAAAATGAATTTGACATCTTACCGCTTGTAAGGTTATCACCATAATCTATATGGATTTTTACCTCGTAAAAGATAATACATCACCTTATTTTTTAACAAATGACTAAGATTAATTATATCTCTTACATATTTATATATAAAATAGGTAAAGGTTATAATTAAAAATCTAATGTATATTTCATCTGAAATTTCTTACCAGAGTGTCGAAATCTTGTATATCCAAAATTGCCCGTAATTGCCGTGGAAACATCAGCATTCACCAGTCACCACTCACCACGGAGCCAAACGAATCCCGAACTGGTCGGGGCGCGGAGCAAAAACTTTCAGTAGAAAAAGGTGGTTGGTGTGGTGGCAAATCGGGACGTGGGCGTGGCAGGGAGGACAGTAGTAAACAACGGTGAGTGGTGGTGGATTGGTGGGCGAGAGCAAGTGACTTGCACCGGCGGCGTGTTTGGCCAGGCACGCATGCTCGAGGTTTTGTTTATTGCGCGCAGCTTTTTCCCTGTGTCGCGACACGCGCGAGAGCCAAATCCCGCATGACCGGTGCAGGCGTGCAGCGCCGTTCCTGACATTCTTCATTTGCCGCCACGCCTGCGGCCTGCGAGAGATTAATGGCTAGATGCCATTGAGAATTGCAGATGCTATCGATCCATCGGGACCAGCCAGGCCTTTTGAGGAAGGATCATATTATAAGAAAAACAGGTGGTACATGATAAGAATTTAAAGAAAAAAATAGTGTTTCATAGCTTTTGAATATTAGTTTAAATTTTCATGAAACGGAACGAGAATATAGACAATTTGAAGAAAATAAATCTAATAGTTGTTGGTGCGGCTAAAATCCCCAAAGTTTTCTTATGGCTGCCGCTGAGAAAATAGAACAGGAAGGCTGCCACGAGTCTCGATTCTCGAAGATGCAAGCTGCCAGAGCAGATATTTTGGAGAAAAATAGGTGGGAATATCTTGTTTTCGTGAGATTTTTTACCTTTATGCCGTTTTTCAATAAAAGTCATTATTTATCTCCGCTTTTGAACAAAATAGTTAGCATTTGCCAACATTTGGCATGATTTGTTTTGACATCAAACCAAATGTATCTGTAAAAGCAGATCCATGCAATGTTGTACACAGAATACAACGACTGCACCCGCAATGCATTTTGTATAGTTTCAAACAATTAAATTCTGGTATGAACTGATAATATTATTGGTTGAATCATCCAGCATGTACGTGAGGCGGTGATTAAATATGTGTAAGGAAAACATAGCGCCTTCAACTAGTGGGTTCAATCCATCGTTTCATCATAGTTCTAGCCGATGAGATATCATGGCTATGAGAGCATCAACGCAATCCTAGCCGATGGAGTCATCCCAATTCCTAGCATGCATCAACCGGTGGAAAGAATCGGCATCAGCATATCGGTCAATTATTTCAATAAAATATACTATTTCTCGCTCTTATATGTCTTTTGAATGGATGTCTTTTGGGAGTTTAGCCGATATACTATTTCTCACTCTTATAGGCATCATATATGCATCTGATACGGTGCTATCGGTCGATGATGTCACTAGCCCATTAGCTGATGTGATCTAACATTCAACATTTCTAAATCTTATCAATTGCATGATCAAATTGACTGGCATCCCTACTAACACCTCTAGGTTATTTAGGACCTGCATTGGAGCTAATTAGACTCTGCTAGGCCTTCGAGTGTGAAGACGTAGGGATACCTACGATTTTTAAGTCAACATTTAGTTGATGGCCAACTTGGAGTCTCCATAGATGTAACATCTGGAATTTAACAATTCCGAAATTTATTGAATTTCCAAATAATAATAATAATAAGATGTTCATCACACAACGTCGTATATACGGCAATCATTCGTGGTTCGCAGACCATATTATTACACAAGTGTAAAAATAGAAGAAACTAATAAAAGAAAACTTCTAGATGAACATCTTCGCCAGTCTCGCATCCTTGACTTGTCGCTACTCCAGACTATCCTCATCATAATACGTAGCCTCTGAAGGGGTTTTCAATGGGTATGCGTACAAAAATACCCAATAAGCTACCGAGAATGCAATAATAATGCGGGATAATAACAAAGGAAGGTAATGGTTTAATGTGCGGAAAAGTACATTTTTATGTTGCAACATTTAATGTGGTCAAGTTTATTTGTATAGAATATTAAATCATGAATAATGCAACATCTTCTAACTCGAGGAGTACAGTCAGCCCTCCTCGCTCAACAATCCTTACATGCCATTCTATCATGCAACACTCACAAATATAAACTAACATGTGGGATGTCACGCAATCCGCCCTTGACCATGGGCTCGACTTTTTAAAAAGATTTAAACTCTGATTAGAGGTGTACTACTGTACCCACAAGGCACACACTCATCCCTGCACACCATAGTGTGTCGAGATGACCCATGCCATAGGAACTCGTGCCAAAACCTTTAGCATAAAACGCTCCAACCCAATAATACCCACTCTAGGTTTCGCCGACGCGCCAGCGCATTGGACCAACATCGCGCCCCCTTTTGTGCCTCGTCGGTACAAGTCATCCGCAGGTGCTACTTTGTAACATCCAAATTTAAAAAGTAAAATAAAATGAGGGAAATAATTTTTCTAAAATAAAAAGGATTATTTTAATTAGAGAAAAGGATAAAAGAACCCAAATAAAGCAAAACAGGGAAAAATAATTCAAATTTTAGGCTGATAAATTTATGATGGAATCTATAAGCCAAGAAATATTTTTAGGAATTTTTACAAAATTTTAGCAACAGTGATCCAAGCTCTAAATCAATAATTTATTTTCTGGAAATATTTTAAATCGAAAATACATTTTAAATAGTATTGGGATGCAACCCTCGAATCTTCCCCTAGCCCGGCCCAATCCAGCCCCCTAGCCACAGACAGGTGGGACCCACCTGTCGGCACCGTCCCCCACCCTCTCTCCTCCGCGTGCGCATCTGACGGCCTGCCTGTAAGCCACTCGCACGCGCCCTCGGCCTCTGGCAGCCTTGGCCCACCTGTCGGAGCACTTGGTTTCGCCAGCGGCCACTTAAAGGTGGCCCCCACCTATCGGGATCGTCTTCCCCGATGGAAAGTGATCCCCTTTCCATCGCCGGAGGGATCCCTTCCCAAAATCTGCCGCCGGCCGTCCTGATTCGCCGAATTGGACCCGGGATCACCTTCCCCGATCGCCGGCGATCTCATTCCACCCAAAGCTGACGCGGTTTCACCTCTATGGCAAGTAACCGAGCGCTTGGAAGGGTCACCGGAAATTTGGAAAGTTTCCCTCGGCTTTCCTCCGGTAAGCCTTCCATTCTTCGTCGGCAACAACCCTATAAGAACCCTCGATGTCGCCGCACAGCGCCCACACCACTTGAGCCCAAGCCCTCATGTTCCCGAGCGCCGCCACCTCTTTTTCGGATTTTCCCCCTGCCTCGACTCCGGCAGCCCCTCGCCGGAGCCTTAGGCCCCCGCTGCCCTCACCGACGCCACCTCCGGGACCGCCAACGACCACCCATCCTCGGCCTCACCTCCATTGGGCCAGGACCACCACTGGATCGCCGTCGCCACCGTCGACCCAAAGGTTTTTCGCCGCCATTCCTCATCGCCGACCACCGTCACTGCCCCTTCGCCACCACTGCCAGTACGCCCGAGTTCCCCTTGCCCCTAGTCCCTTTTTAAGCCTTAGCCATGCTGATTAGCCGTTGCCGTAGCCGGAATCCCTCACCGTCGCGCCACTGGAGCCGGAGACGAAGGGTAAATTACCCTCTGGCGCGCGCCACGTGCTGTGCTGGACGAAGTCCTGGCCACATGATTGAGATCGAACGGCACAGATTAAATCCTTTCGGGATTTAATTTGGGCCCTTGATCTGCGTTGAACCGGTACGGAGCGTTGTGGGCCATCGGATTCCATTTTAAAATCCTGCCTCGCGCCTGGCCACCGAATCTAGATCAGGCGGTCCAGAGGGCTCCGGTCCACGCGCACAGTGCGCGGGTCCGTGGTGAGCCTGGCTCACCGCGGACCCAAACCCTTTTCTGTTTAAAATAAAAATTCAGAAAAATAATTTAAACTTTGAAAAATCATATCTTGCTCAATTTAACTCCAAATTTCACCATTCAAATTTTGGAAAATTTGTCTTTTTATTCTCTACCCATTTATGCAATAAAAACAGTAGGTTTATTTTGTACATTTTATTCTTATTTAAATGGGAAAATAAAAACCACAAGTATGGTGGGTTCCGGGTGCAAGCTAGGGCATTGGTTGGTCGCACCCGGGGCACTATAAGGATCAGTCTGTGGGATCTATTGCAAAACAAACTCGTACTAACCACAAATCTAGTGGGTAAGTCCTAATTGAAGGTATGGATCGTACCAACTTAAAGCACTATAGTGGAGGGGGCAAGTGGCAACCTTCGGGTGGCTTGTACCTACGAGGCTCAAGGGCGGGTACGGTGTTGGCCCGACACGTCGGGGCATCGTATGAAACCTATAAGAGGGTGTTATTGAATTAGGTGCATTCCATGCTAAAGGTTTTGGCACGAGTTCCTGTGACTTGGGTCATTTGACACACTGCGGTGTGCGGGAATAAGTGCCTTATGGGTATAATAGTACGTCTCTAATCAGAGTATAATCTTTTCGAAAAGCCGTGCCCACGGTCAAGGGCAGGTTGGGCAATGTTCATCGCAGTTAGTTTATTTCTGTTCGAATGAATGTGTGAGTCATGGCATGTAAGGACTGTTGAGCGAGGTCGGGCTGACTGTACTCCTCGAGTTAGAAGATTCTGCATTACACATGTTTACAATTCTGTACTAATAACTTGACTTCATTAAACACTTGCAACTGTACTTTTCCGCAAACATGAGCCACTACCTTCCTTGTTATTACCTTGCATTATAATTGCATTCGGTGGCTTGCTGAGTACGATTCTACTCACCCCCGTTGACTTACACCACCAGAGGCCGTCTACTATGAGGAGGATGAAGGTCTGGAGGAGCGACCTAGTCAAGGCACGAGACTAGAAGGAGGCGTTCATCTAGAGGATTTATTTTATTAGTTTCTCTTTGATTTAACTCTTTTGTAATAATATGGTCTACGAACCATGATTGATTGGCGTACTATATGCGTCGTGTGATGAACGTCTTATTTTATTGATTTTCTATGGAATTTCAATAAAGTCTAGGTTTTATTAAATCTGGGCGTTACAAGATGGTATCAGAGCTGACTTGACTATAGAAAGCCAAACAGACCTAACCCTAGGATTTATATTACCAGTATTTTTACAAACTACTTAATATCTCTTCTTCCAAAATTTTTACCAAAATTCTCTCTTTTGTAGATGCCGATTCACACCATGGGAGGTTTTCTTCGTGATTGCGCCGGCTTTGTTCGTGAGCTCGGCATGCTCGTAGACTTCCTCGGATTTGAGCACGAGCCCACGTTCCACGGGATTTTTCCCGATGTAAACGAGGGGTACTACGAGGTCACCATCGTCATCTGCTCCTCCGGCATGCACCCAGCTTTCTACACCCACGGAGTCGGAGGACCCACTTTCGAGGTGGCTAGCCAGCGCGCCGCATTTCAGGCCCTCTCCGAGCTCTAGATGGTCTATGACGGACATCTCCACGACACCGCCTACTGCTTCATGCCCATGCGCACCCTAGGGAGTCATCGCAGTGTCTACGTCAACACCTACTCCCAGCGCAACTCCAGTCATCGCCCGCACCACGCATCTACTCCGGGCAATGGACGATCTTCATACGGAGGCAGTACTTGATGATGACAACCATCATGATACCATCGACTACTACCGCCACACGACGAAGAGTTTGAACCGTGAGAATGGAGAGCTCCGTCGCCAGGTCTAACAGGGGCACCACTTGGTCGCGCGAGGTAGCGGAGTTGCAGCGGAAGAACAAGATTCTACGCTAGGGCATCACCGATACCGCTCAGCTTCATCGCCAGATCGAGGAGATACAGAAGGATCTCGAGGAGGTCGCTGCCCTTCCACCGCGTAAGTGGAAGGCACTTAGGACCCCTTCAGCCAGGCCCAAGAGGATCTCGCACAAGCGCATCTTCCACCGGACCCTCCAGTTCCACTACTCCTTGCACCGGCCATCCCCCCTGAGCTGATGATCGAGCCCTCCATCGAGCTATTTTAGACGCTAGTTTACGATTGGTTGTCTTTGATTTTTTATGCTTGTAGTGCCGCTCATGTCAAATATAAGGCATGAGTGAGAATTAAATAAGAGTTAAAAATAAAGATGTAAGCATCTAAGTCTAAACATTTGTTTTGAGAAATAAAGCTAGTAATGTTCCCCCTTAAAATTTATATCTCCTTTGGAAACCCCCTTATCTTCAGGATGGCCAACGAACAAGGATCGGATGCCCCTTGCAACATAAGCGAGTCTGGAAACCTGCCTCAGTGGGGAGCCACCGGTCAACGGCAGGCCCTAGTTGCCAATCATCCCACTTTGGCTGAGATAATGGCGAATCAAAATCAACTGATCAGTCACACTGCTTACCTAGATGCAGTAGCAACAAAACCAGATGCAAGAGTAGTAGGCACAATTGTTTCGTCTTTAGCGGCAGCAACCGGAATCTCCCCTCAGACTAGCTGCCCAGGCACCGACACCAGCCTCTCAACTTTCAGAGTTCCTGCGTGTCCGGCCCCCAACGTTCTCCAGCACCACCAACCCAATGGAGGCGGGTGACTGGCTGAGAACCATTGGTAAGAAGCTAGACCTTTTGCCATGCACTGAGCAGGAGAGAGTGGCATTCGCGGCTCACTAGCTCCAAGGACCCCCCGCGGAGTGTTGGGACAACCTTCGTGAGACTCAGCCCGAGGGTCATGTTATTTCATGGGCTGAGTTCACCGCTGCTTTCCGCGCCGCTCATGTCCCGGAGACCGTCATAGCCCAAAAACAAGCAAGAGTTTCAGGATTTACTATAAGGAAGCAGGTCTGTCATGGAATACCTGCATGAGTTCAACCGGCTAGCCTGGTATGCACTAGAGGAGGTACGCACGGATGCGGCACGCTAGTCTAAGTTCCTCCTGGGGACTGAAGGATGAGCTGTCACGTCAGCTAGTCTCCAGAGATTATGCCAACTTCCAAAAGTTGGTAAACAAGGCTATAATTCCAGATACCGAGAAGAACAAGGTAGATCTGAAGAAGAAGAGAATGATCGCTTTCCATCAGCACCAGGGGATGGCGCAGAGGCCCCGCTTCACACCTCCCCCACCGACGCCCCACTATCATCCGCGCCCCGTTTATAGGACAGCTCTACCGGCCAGCAACTCAGGAGCCGAAAACCCTCGCCCTACTCCTGTCGCACTAGCTGCCCCACCTGCCCCCGCCAAGAAAGCGGAGGTCCTGCGCGACAAGCACGGCAAGCCAGGTATATGCTTCAATTGCTGCTAGGAAGGACACTACTCCCACTAGTGTCCCCATCCCAAGCGTCCTCAAGGGATCGCGCTGAATCCCGCGGTTCACGCCCACGTCAATCATGTCTCCGCAGAAGAAGCTCAGGCCACGCTAGAGATAGTCATGGGTAAGTTCTCTGTAAATTCAGTACCCGCAGTTATCTTATTCGACACTGGAGCTACTTATTCGTTTATATCAGCAAGTTTTGTGAAATCACATAATCTGAATGTGAGAAACCAAGGGTTGGTTTCAGAGTCTGTGATGAGTGATTGACAGATTTTATCCTCTGATTCGAAGGGGTCCCTCCAAAGGGGTTCGGAGGTTGTTTCACCGAAGGGTTTGGTGGGTCTGTTTGCTGCAGCTGTTGCAGCGGAGTGTGCCTGTCAGAGGTGTCCGACAGTACATGATGACTTGACTGTATCTAAGTGTTCGGTACTTTGGGCGGTACACCAGAGTGTGTGTCGAAGGTTGCTTAACCCGGAGAGGTCTCCGGGGTACTGGAAACACTTGTCTGTCTATCTGTGGTGCGCAGGTGACTTCGGAGGCGATGAACGGTTTGCAGCGAGTGAACCTGGGTCAAGCGAGAGGCTTGATGCCAGGCGAGCAGGGAGCTCAGTCACGAAGGCTGCAAAGGGGTCGAGGTCGGACCTCGGGTCGAGGTGCGCCAGGAGAAGGCAGTAAGTGTGGAGTGTGGCTCCCGCTGAAGGTACTCCGAGACTGAAGTCCTCAAGGCGAGGCACTTCGAAGGGTACTCCGAATGGAGTGACTTCGAAGTATGGTGGACAAAGTCCTCAGCAATGAGGCAAGGTGTTCGAAGTGTGCTCCGGAGGGAGACACTCGAAGGAATACCCAACGAAGGTCTCAGAAGTCGAGGTGCATCGAAGGCATGGTCCAGGCGAGGTTCATCGAGGAGTGTACTCGGGGAGAGACACTACGATGAAGTGCTCATGGAATGCTTCGTGCGGAGGCCTTTGATGAAGGAGGGACTTCGAAGGGTGGTACTCTGAAGGTGGGGCTTCAGAGGGAGGCTGACTTGAGGTACTTCGGCCAGGCATGGCTTCGGTACACGGGCTAACGGAGTTTGAGCTAGGAGAAGCTGCGAAGCTGTGGTGGTCCACTCCGAAGGTGTTGGTGCGAAGGCCCAAGGGCTTTGATGGCTTCGGCTCAAAACCGTCTCTGTATCAAAGGCTTACTTCAGTGAAGCGAAGGCCGTCAGGCTCAAGGATTCTCACCGAAGCTACCACACCCCTCGCATGCGAAGGGGGGCTTCAGAAGGCTCCAAAACTGCAAAGGCTGACCGTGTCTGCTCTACAAAAGCTGATGTTGTCCCCTCTGCGAAGCTGACAAAAGAAGCCTCCAAATAAAGTAGACTACCAGCTGTACCCCCTGTTCTGATGAGACAAAATAGTGTGAACCCTAGGGGTAAAGTAGTTGTTAGACCGGAAACGGCGACCAGAGGGGGGTGAATGGGAGCTTTTAAAATTTCAGGCTAAAAACAGCCTTCGGTTTTAATCCTGTCTACTGCGGAACAGGCTTCGAACACCAACCTTCGAAGGTCTGGTTTGGAGGTATTTGACAGCTCCGAACACAGGCTTCGCAAGGAGTAAAAGTCCGAAGTCAAGCAGACTTCGCTCCACCCACAACCCCGAAAACAACTGTGCTAAGTCAGTGCAGGCTCCGCACACAGGGTGCTTCGAGCAGGCTTCGCACTTCACCCTTCGCAAGAGTGGACTACCCTTTGAGGACTTCGACCTAATACTTAGCGACAGCAACTGGTGCTGGGCTTCGTACTGCGAAGGTCTAAACACACACTAACAGACTTCGTTGGGGGCTTCGACACGAGAAGCTGAACGGGCTTCGATCAGGGCTTCGCTAGTAAGCAGCGAGGTCTAGCCTCCTGTTACACAGAGAGAATGCACACTGAAAAGCACACTTCGCACAAAAATACCCTTCGCCTAAACATGCTTCGGTGCACTACAACTAGCTAGGTATGCAAGCAAGCTCAAGCAGAAAGACAACACAGAAGCAGAGCTTCGCCGCTTGAACAAGGAACACAGTAAAAGAACTCACTAGATGAATACAACGTATGTGGGGCTAGTACAGGAGCTCAACAGTAAATGCTCAAAGTGTTAAATGTTACCTACCCAGCCCCTCATATTTATAGCCCACAGTTCACCCAAGTGAATTGACTACTTTACCCCTAGGGTTTACACCAGTTTTGTCTCTACAGAACAGAGGTGTACAAAAGGTAGTCAACTTTATTCTGGAGGCTTCTCTGTCAGCTTTGCAGAGGGGACAACGCCAGCTTTTTGCAGAGCAGACAATGTCAGCCTTTGCAGTCTTTGACCTTTTGAAGCCCCCTTTCGCACGCAAGGGGTGCGGTCGCTTCGGATGATAAGCCTTGAGCCTGATGGCCTTCGCTTCACCGAAGATAGCCTCCGATACAGTGACGGTTTTGAGCCGAAGCCGTCAAAGCCCTTGGACCTTCGCACCAACACCTCCAGAGTGGACCACCACGGCTTCGCTAGCTACTCCCAACTTGAACTCCGTCAGTCTATGTACTGAAGCCATGCATGGCTGTAGTACCACAAGTCAACCTCGCTCCGAAGCCCCACCTTCGGAGTACCACCCTTCGAAGGCCATCCTTCGTCCAAGGCCTCCGCACGAAGCATTCCATGAGCACTCCGTCTCAGTGTCTCTCCCCGAGCACACTTCTTGACGAACCTCACCCGGACCATGCCTTCGATGCGCCTCGACTTCTGAGACCTTCGTCGGGTATCTTCGAATGTCTCCCTCCGGAGCACACTTCGAACGCCTTGCCTCCGCAGAGGACTTGATCCACCATACTCCGAAGTCACTCCATCCGGAGTACCTTCGAAGTGCCTCACCTCCGAGGACTTTGTCTCGGAGTACCTTCACCCGGAGCCACGCTCCGCACTTACTGCCTTCTCCTGGTGCACCTCGACCCGAGGACCGACCCAGACCCCTTCGCAGCCACCGTGACGGAGCTCCCTGCTCCCCTGGCATCAAGCCTCCCGCTTGACCCAGGTTCACCTGCTACGAACCGTCCGTCGCCTCCGCGGTCCCCTGCGCACCACAGACAAACAGACAAGTGTATCCAGTACTCCGGAGACCTCTCCGGGTTAGCAACCTTAGGCACACACTCCGGTGTACCGCCCAAAGTACCGAGACCTTCGGTACGAACCCAGTCATCGTGTACCGTCGGACCCCTCCGACAGGCACACTCCGTTGCAACAGCTGCAGCAACCTCCGAACACCTTCGGAGGTTCCCCTTCAAACAAGAGGTTAAAAGCCTGTCAATCACTCATCACAAACACCGAAACCAACCCTTGGTTTCTTAATCTCCCCCTTGATGAGTGCATTGATAACCAAATTAAAGTTCAAGAAAATTTGGTAATCAATGCACACAAGTGACCATAAAAACTCAGAAACGAGCCAAATCATGTCACTTGACAAAAGAATTTTCCTCCCCCTTTTCAAAAGAGTAAAAGCCCCTTCGGCAAATCTTCCCTTTTTCAAGATAACAACTCCCCCTGAGTAATTATACCCCCTTGCAACAGAGAACTCAACACTTTCTCCCCCTTTGGCAATGCAAGCATCAAGGAGCATGTAAAAGATGCATTGATTGGAAATGAGCAGAATTGCAGAGACATATAAAGCAAAAATATGCCAACAGTAATACCAATGATCATGGGCTCAGCTCAATTTAACATTCTCTAAAAACATGATGACAACATGTGATTTGAACATTTTTGAAATAAAAGCATCACCACTTAGTCAAGGAAACTAGACAAGTAAAAGCAAGGACTGCGCAAAGCTAGTCAATTTCTACTCTAGATATACAAGTCCAGTTCAAATGGAGCTATGAAAGCAAACTTGATGATCAATGAGCTTTGTTGTTCTTTTTATAATGCCAGGGGTTATTTGTTTGTCCACCTTATACTTATCCAATCAGGCCAAGCCTAGGCATGAAAGCCATCAGAAGCTTACGGCAGTGATTTTGGCATACACTACACTATTCCAGTTCAAACCAATGTGCAATGGTAAGCAGTCTAGAATAGAGTAATGCGACAAAACAAACCCACATGGATCTTTTACTTTGAAGCATGTAAATCATGGATTTTTGGTAATTTGATTAAGTGAACAAATTGTGTAGCACTTTATGAATATCCATGAATATGTAGGACAATATTTTTCAAGTTGCAATGTTTAGCATCCACAGAAAGGTGTCTTGCTATCAAGCAGATAAAAGATAGCTAAAGCAGTCCTGCCTAAACATGCTAGATTCAAGACTAAGCAGTGAGCACGATTTGATTTTGAAAAGAAAATATCATGCACATGAATGTTTCAGATAAATTAAAAAGAGTTGAGCTATCATGATTTCATGAATTATAATCAGGCATATAGTGCAAAAGATGTAAATGCAATTTCACACATGATGAGCATATGGAATACAATTAAAGACAGCTCCCCCTCACAAAATGCCGTACGGGTGACAAATACCAAGTTCCCCATGCAAGTAGGCAAAATGAGAAGCATCGAGGGGTTTTGTGAAAATATCGGCCAGCTGGTATTGGGTATCAACATATTGAAGTTCAATATCACCCTTCTCATTGTGATCTCTGAGAAAATGATATCGCACATCAATGTGTTTGGTTCTGGAGTGCTGAACCGGGTTGTTTGCAATACAGATAGCACTAGTGTTATCATAGAAAAGTGGAACACTCTTATAATCTAACCCGAAATCCCGCAAAGTGGAAGCCATCCACAAAATCTGAGAGCAACAGCTAGCTGCAGCAACATATTCGGCCTCAGCCGTCGATTGTGCAACACTAGACTGTTTGCGGGAAGACCAGCAAACCAGAGAAGTACCCAGAAAATGACAAGTACCAGAGGTACTCTTCCTATCAATCCTACACCCAGCAAAGTCCGCATCAGAATAACCTCGAAGACATAAAGATGATGATGCCGAATACCATATGCCAAATTCGAGGGTATGTTTGAGATACCTTAGGATGCGTTTTACCGCTTGGCGGTGCGAAGCTCGTGGTGAAGCCTGAAAACGAGCGCACACACACATAGCGAAGTGTATGTCCGACCTCGTAGCAGTCAAGTAGAGGAGGGAGCCGATCATGCTTTAGAATTTCTTCTGATCTACGACTTCTCCATCTTCGTCAGGATCCAATGCTACAGATGTAGCCATTGGAGTGGCGAGGGGCTTTACATCTGCCATGTCGAATTTCTTGAGCAGGTCCTTGGTGTACTTCGTCTGGTGGATGAAAGTAACTTGTTTGCTTTGCTTGATTTGCAAACCAAGGAAAAAAGTGAGTTCACCCATCATGGACATTTCAAATTTTCCCTGCTCATGGTATCTGCAAACTCGGCAACCAAAGCATGAGAAGAGCCACCAAAGATGATATCATCCACATAAATCTGCACTAGAAGGAAATCTTTGCCATGCTTGAGAGTAAACAGTGTTTTATCAACAGAGCCCATCAAATACCCCCGCTCAAGAAAAAAAGACTTAAGTCTATCATACCAAGCCCGAGGGGCCTGCTTGAGTCCATAAAGGGCCTTATGAAGTTTAATGACTTTATGTGGGTACTTCGGGTTTTCAAAACCAGGGGGTTGTTTTACATAAACATCTTCACCTATTAAGCCATTAAGAAAAACACTTTTGACATCCATTTGATAGAGCTTGAATCCCCGGGATGTCGCAAAGGCAAGCAAAATCCTAATGGCCTCAAGGCGAGCAACTGGTGCAAAAGTTTCAGTAAAATCAATCTCTTCTAGTTGAGAAAAACCCTGAGCTACAAGTCTAGCCTTGTTTCTAACTATAGTCCCATCCTCCCCTTTTATTTTTGAAAATCCATTTTGTTCTAATGAAATGAACATTTGGTGGAGGATCAGCTAAAGACCAGACTTGATTTCTCTCAAAATTTTCAAGTTCCTCATGCATGGCATTGATCCAACTAGAATCAGAAAGTGCATGACTAACATCTAAGGGCTCGAAAGAGGCAACAAAAGCAGAATCAATGAAATGAGCATGAGAATCTATTACCCTTTGATCAAGCTCACCAATGATCTGCCCGGGAGGATGCATCCTTTGAACATGGTGTGGAGCCTCGCGGTGGGATGCAGTCTCCCCCTCAACTTGTGCGTTGGAGTGGTCCAAGATGACCGATGTCGAGGCAGTTGCTTCGGGACCTCGTGCCGAAGTGGTTGAAGCGGGGTCAGCTTCGGGGGTTGATGTCGAGGGTAGTAGGGGTTCATCCTCGAACTCTCCGGGATCTTCGTCTTCGAAGATGGTCTGTTCCATGTCGTGTTCGTTTGCCTGTTCAAGAGCAGAACTAACAGAGGGGGTTGATTCATCAAAAGTCACATCACATGACTCGATGACAGTGTTAGTTTCCAAGTTATAAACATGATAAGAATGACCATGTGTAGTGTAACCCAAAAAGATCCCGTCAGAAGAACGCGCCTCAAATTTATCCAAATTACCACGTTTTAGGATAAAGCAAATTTATCCAACGTCAGAAGATGAGTAACCTTGGGATGTCTCCCAAAACGTAGCTCATAAGATGTCAAGTTTAAAATTGAGCGCAAGAAGATTCAGTTTGAGATGTAACAAGCAGTGTTCATGGCCTCAGCCCAAAATTTTCTAGGAGTCCTATGCTCATCGAGCATCGTCCTAGCCATCTCAACCAAAGTGCGGTTCTTCCTCTCAACAACACCGTTCTGTTGAGGAACCCGCGGAGCAGAGAATTGATGTTCTATGCCATGCTCCATGCAAAAGTCAACAAAGAGACTGTTTTTGAACTCAGTGCCATTATCACTTCGAATGAATTTTAATGCACCAGGGAGTTCAGTGAAAAGTCTCAAAGCCAAGCTCCGAAAGTGTGAAAACACTTCATCCTTACTGGCTAGAAAGAAGACCCAAGAGTAGCGAGAGAAATCGTCGACAATCACTAAAACTTACCACTTGCCGCCTAAAGAACTAACCCAGGAAGGACCTACAGTGTCCATGTGAAGAAGTTCTCTGGGTTGTTCAGTCATCACTGTGGTGACTGGCGAATGCGAAGCGGCAATCATTTTTCCATGTCGACAAGGAGCGCAAACTAAATTCTTCTCAAACTTGAGCTTGGGCAATCCTCGGATCAGACTTAGGGCGCTCAGACGAGCGAGCAACTCAAAGCTCATATGCCCTAGTCTCCTATGCCACTTCCAAAGCTCAGAAGTCGAATGTGCAACAAGACAATGAGAAGAACCAGATGACTCTGAAAAATCAGCTCCAAAAACTCTCCCAACTCTGAAGATCTTACACACCACAACGCCATCAGAATTGAGCACTTGCGAAGTATCGCGATGAAATCGCACTTCGAAGCCCTCATCAAGCAACTGAGATACAGACAGCAGATTGTATCCCAGGTTTTCAACCAAAGCAACATCTTTGAGAGTGAAATTCGAATTAATTCTTACCACACCTTTACCTTTCACTCTACTCCTTCGATTGTTTCCAAAGGTGATATGTTCCCTTTGCTTGGTTGTGGTGAGGCTGGAGAACCAAGCTGCATCTCCGGTCATGTGGCGCGAACAACTGGAGTCCATGATCCACGTGCCCTCCAAGCCTCTATCCGTCGCCTACACATGATAAGAATATCTCGATCGTTCAGTGCTGGGGTGAGTGAAAAAATGACGAGGCATCCAGCACTGAGTGACACGAGTAGTAGGCACAGTAAAAGTAGACGGTCTACGCACATGATAATCGGAATGATGCAAAGTGCGAGGTCTACCTACATGCTGTGAACGAATAACATGTCGAGGTCTCCTACTTTGACGAGGTACAAAGCTACTCGCCCGGGGTCTACCACCATATGGAACATGGTGAACACCTCGAGGAGCAAAACCTCTCCGAGAAGTATGAGGAGCCTCAAAAGCAGGACAACTCAGACTCATGCATACCTAAAGATGGGTAATGCATGTCCTTGTAACTCATCGCCTGAGAGCGTCGCTCATCCTTGATGCGACAAAAACAGAACCCAACCAAATGACCCGTCCGCTGACAGTAGGAACAATGAAAAATTCTCCTAGGGGCACTCTCATGGGTCATAGGAGCAACTCTCACAGGCTCCTTGGGCTTCTTCTGATTGGTTTTCTTGGGAGGATTTTTCTTGGCAGGAGGAGTGGTTTTCTTTTGAGCTCGGGTAGGTTTCTTGGCTGGTGAAGTGTCTAACAGAGCTCTCTCTTTCTCTAAGGTAGTGGGTGAGGTGAAAACAATTTTGTTCTTACTGTCTGAAGAAATCCTCTCAAAACCCAAACCTAGAGCTACCCCTGCTCTGTCAGCACACATCTTGGTCTTGGCCAAGAGCAAATCCATCCTACCCTTTCCCTCAGTGCATTTGTTAACCACAGAAAGAAGGTATTCATTTTCAGACATGAGGTTCTCAGCTCGCTCTCTAACAGTGCCTAGCTGGTCCTTAAGGATAATGCACGTGTCACAAACAGGCTGCACATCCTTAGAACTACCGACCCTCTCCAATCTAGCCTCTAAATCATGAACATGTTTATCACGTAAATTAATGCTCTCGCGTAATAAAGAACAGTTCATGCATTCAATATTATCATGAGGTCTAGATTCCACCACCAAAAGCTACTTCTGTGCAGTCTCAAGCTCAAAAAGAGTTTGAGCATGTACAGAACGCAACTGAGCAAGCTCACTCATGACTACAGTAAGAGATTCACATTCAGCATCATTAACTTTAGACTTAAGCATGACATACTCAGTAGAAACATATTCTAGCCTAAGTCTAAGGTATTTTCTTTCTCTAGCGGCTTGCACAAGTAATTTATCCTGACCAAGAACTACTTCATTTAGTTCATCTAGTTTTATTAAAAGCTGGTCAGATGATAGAGGTACCTCGGATGAGTCAAGCTCATCGCCGCTGTGATCGCTGTCGGCCATGAAGCACAAGCCGGTGAAGTCTCGTCCCTTCTTGTCCTTCTTGTCCTCCTTCCTAGGGGACTCCTCCTCCTCAGAGCTCGACTCCTCAGTTGAGGAAGTGTCGATGTCGCTGAGAGCAGCAACAAAAGCTCTGGAAGCGGCTTTGGCTACTCTCTTAGCCACCTTGCCGCGCTTGCCCTTCACAAAGGGTTTCCTCTCCTTCTTGTGGTATTTGGGGCGCTCACTCTCATCTCTCTTCTTGAGCTTAGGGCAATTGGCCTTAATATGAGAAGTGTCGCCACATTCAAAGCAACCACTGAAACCACTTCTCCTCTGATCCTGTCTTTCATGATGAAAATGGGTGAACCTTCTGGCAATGAGAGCAAGCTCATCATCATCCAGAGTGTCCACCTGCTCCTTTGTGACGGAGACCAGGGAGGACAAAGCAAAACCATCTGCAAAAACACAAGTGTCTGATGTGCTTGGTTCTGCAGTGGTGCCACGGCTAGTGCTAGAAACCAATGCCAATGGCTGTGGCAAAGAGCTTTTATGCACTGCAAGAGATGCCTTGGCAATCTCTGTGGACTTCAGCTTGTTGAAGAACTCATCACAGGTCAATGTGTCATAACCTGCGGACTCCTCAATGCTGGATATCTTCACTTCCCATATGCTACGGTCAAGAGCATAGAGAAGCTTGATAGCCCTATCATGATCATTGTAAGCAAGCGTCCCGTTGGACCGCAAGTTACTCACTATTGCATCAAAGCGAGAAAACATGGCATCTATAGATTCACCAGGTGCCTGCACAAATAGCTGATACTGTTGATTGTATGTGCATTGGCATCTCGCCTTAATTTGAGTAGAGCCCTCATGAAAAATAGTGAGAGTGGCCCAAATTTCCCTAGCAGTCCTAAGGTGCTGCACCCTATCGAACTCACTCCGGCTCAAACCAATGAACAGTATGTTTCTTGCTTTGGAGTTGGCATTATACTGATCTTTTTCTGTTTGAGAGGTGCGAGTCTCAGGGATGGAGTATTGTGAGTCCACAATCTCCCAAATTGCATTTCCTTGGCTTAGCAAGTAAGCCTCCATGCGCACCTTCCAGTATGCAAAGTCAGTCCCATCGAACAGAGGAATTTTACTAGCTCTGTCCATGTCGCCAACAGATCACAAAACCGGTTAAGGTCAACTGGTGATCTTAACTTGCTCTGATACCAATTGTTGGACCGGAAACGGCGACCAGAGGGGGGGTGAATGGGAGCTTTTAAAATTTCAGGCTAAAAACAGCCTTCGGTTTTAATCCTGTCTACTGCGGAACAGGCTTCGAACACCAACCTTCGAAGGTCTGGTTCGGAGGTATTTGACAGCTCCAAACACAGGCTTCGCAAGGAGTAAAAGTCCGAAGTCAAGCGGACTTCGCTCCACCCACAACCCCGAAAACAACTCTGCTAAGTCAGTGCAGGCTCCGCACACAGGGTGCTTCGAGCAGGCTTCGCACTTCACCCAAGAGTGGACTACCCTTTGAGGACTTCGACCTAATACTTAGCGACAGCAACTAGTGCTGGGCTTCGTACTGCGAAGGTCTAAACGCACACTAACAGACTTCGCTAGGGGCTTCGACACGAGAAGCTGAACGGGCTTCGATCAGGGCTTCGCTAGTAAGCAGCGAGGTCTAGCCTCCTGTTACACAGAGCGAATGCACACTGAAAAGCACACTTCGCACAAAAACACCCTTCGCCTAAACAGGCTTCGGTGCACTACAACTAACGAGGTATGCAAGCAAGCTCAAGCAGAAAGACAACACAGAAGCAGGGCTTCGCCGCTTGAACAAGGAACACAGTAAAAGAACTCACTGGATGAATACAACGTATGTGGGGCTAGTACAGGAGCTCAACAGTAAATGCTCAACGTGTTAAATGTTACCTACCCAGCCCCCATATTTATAGCCCACAGTTCACCCAAGTGAATTGACTACTTTACCCCTAGGGTTTACACTAGTTTTGCCTCTACAGAACAGAGGGGTACAAAAGGTAGTCAACTTTATTCTGGAGGCTTCTCTGTCAACTTTGCAGAGGGGACAGCGTCAGCTTTTTGCAGAGCAGACAGTGTCAGCCTTTGCAGTCTTTGACCTTTCTGAAGCCCCCCCTTCGCACGCGAGGGGTGCGGTAGCTTCGGTGAGAAGCCTTGAGCCTGATGGCCTTCGCTTCACCGAAGATAGCCTCCGATACAGTGACGGTTTTGAGTCGAAACCGTCAAAGCCCTTGGGCCTTCGCACCAACACCTCCGGAGTGGACCACCACGGCTTCGCAACTACTCCCAGCTCGAACTCCGTCAGTCCGTGTACCGAAGCCATGCATGGCCGAAGTACCAAAAGTCAACCTCGCTCCGAAGCCCCACCTTCGGAGTACCACCCTTCGAAGTCCCTCCTTCGTCCAAGGCCTCCGCACGAAGCATTCCATGAGCACTCCATCTCAGTGTCTCTCCCCGAGCACACTTCTTGACGAACCTCACCCGGACCATGCCTTCGATGCGCCTCGACTTCTGAGACCTTCGTCGGGTATCTTCGAATGTCTCCCTCCAGAGCACACTTCGAACGCCTTGCCTCCGCAGAGGACTTGATCCACCATACTCCGAAGTCACTCCATCTGGAGTACCTTCGAAGTGCCTCACCTCCGAGGACTTTGTCTCGGAGTACCTTCACCCGGAGCCACGCTCCGCACTTACTGCCTTCTCCTGGTGCACCTCGACCCGAGGACCGACCCAAACCCCTTCGCAGCCACCGTGACGGAGCTCCCCGCTCCCCTGGCATCAAGCCTCCCGCTTGACCCAGGTTCACCTGCTACGAACCGTTCGTCGCCTCCGTGGTCTCCTGCGCACCACAGACAAACAGACAAGTGTATCCAGTACTCTGGAGACCTCTCCGGGTTAGCAACCTTCGGAACACACTCCGGTGTACCGCCCAAAGTACCAAGACCTTCGGTACGAACCCAGTCATCGTGTACCGTCGGACCCCTCCGACAGGCACACTCCGCTGCAATAGCTGCAGCAACCTCCGAACACCTTCAGAGGTACCCCTTCGAACCAGAGGTTAAAAGCCTGTCAATCACTCATCACAAACACCGAAACCAACCCTTGGTTTCTAAGTAGTCTATTCACAGGGCTGAATAGTGCCTATAAATAGTGGAGGCTAGCCTAGGTCACATCAACACTTTGAGCAGCCATTTTTGAGCTCCTGTGCTAGCCGCCACATACTCTTGTATTCGGTCTGTGAGTTCATTTTGTGTTCCTTGTTCAAGCAATGAAGCTTTGATTATGTTTTCATTTACAGCTTGAACTTATATGCTTACTTCACACTGCATGCTTTGATTTCATTATGTCTCATTTCTTCCTGTGATTGAGTTTATTGCACTAGAGTGTTTTTGGAGAAGTGTGTGAGAGGTCTGTGTGTGGGAAGTGTGTTTTTCAGTGTCTGTTCGCTCTGTGTAAACTGGAGGCTAGACCTCTCTGATTACTAGCGAATCACTGTTCTTGGCTTAGATCGAAGCCCGTTTTCTTCCCTTGTCGAAGTCCTCGGTGAAGTCTGTTCAGTGTGCGTTTAGACCTTCGAAGTACGAAGCCTAGCACCAGTTGCTATCGCTGAGTATTTGGTCGAAGTCCGCAGAGGGAAGTCTGCTCTTGCGAAGGGTGAAGTTTGAAGCCTGCTCGAAGGCACCCAGTGTGCGGAGCCTGCACTGACTTAGTAGTGCTGAATCTTTGGAGTTGTGGGTGGAGCGAAGTCTTCTTGGCTTCAAACTTTTGCTCCTTGTGAAGCCTGTTTTCGGAGCTATGAAATACCTCCGAACCAAAACTTCGAAGGGTGTGTTCGAAGCCTATTCCGCAGAAGACAAAATTAAAACAGAAGGCTAGTTTTAGTCTAAAATTTTAAAAGCTCCCATTCACCCCCCCTCTGGTTGCTGTTTCCGGTCCAACAGAATGAGTGTGAACTAGTAAGATTAGTATTGATAGCCACCCCCGACAAACAGACCCTAGCCCACTTCTATAGTCCAAGGGTATGGGTAGATATCCAAGGCGTAATATTCTGGGCAGACCCCATTCTAATAGAATGTAAAGGTTTGGACCTCATCCTAGGGATGGATTGTTTAAACACGCACCAAGGGGTGATAGAATGCGCAAGAAGGAAAGTAACCAGTGACTAGTGAAGAAGGAGCTATCGTCATGTTTCAGATGCCAAGCCAGAAGCCCGTAGGATTTCACCTACATCATATCACACTAGAAGAAATACCGGTAGCCTGTGAGTACCCGGATGTCTTTCCTGAGGATTTTCCATGGATGCCACCCAAGAGGGATATTGAGTTTAGGATTGACCTAGTGCCCGAGACCACTCCCATCTCCAAGCGACCCTACCGGATGGCCGCAAACGAGTTGGCAGAGATGAAGCAACAGCTAGAAGACCTTGAGCGGAAAGGATTTATAAGACCCAGCACATCCCCATGGGGAGCCCCCATTATCTTCGTCGAGAAGAAGGAAGATAAGGCTAAGCGAATGTGTGTGGATTATCGGGCTTTGAATGAGGTGACCATCAAGAACAAGTACCCTCTACCCAGGATTGATGATTTATTTGATCAACCGAAAGGAGCCACGGTATTCTCCAAGATCGACCTCTGGTCCAAATATCATCAGCTGAGGATTCGAGAGGAAGACATACCTAAGACGACCTTCACTTCCCGATATGGATTATATGAGTGCACCGTCATGTCGTTTGGGTTAACCAACGCCCCTGCCTTCTTCATGAATATGATGAATAAAGTGTTCATGGAGTACTTGGATAAATTTATCGTGGTATTCATAGATGATATCCTAATTTATTCCAAGAACCGAGAAGAGCATGAGACCCACATCCCATTGACCCTAGGAAAACTCAGGGAACATCAGTTATACGCCAAGTACAACAAGTGCAAGTTCTGGACGGCGGAAGTAAAGTTCCTAGGGCATATTATCTCGGCACAAGGCATCAGCGGTAGACCCTGCCACCGTGGAGGCAGTTACGGATTGGCTGCCACCCACCAACATATCGGAAATACGAAGTTTTCTGGGATTAGCAGGTTACTGTCGTCGATTTATTGAGAATTTCTCCAAGATAGCAAAGCCCATGACCAAGTTGCTGTAGAAAGGAGAGAAGTTTGAATGGACTCCAGAATGCGAGGAAAGTTTTCAGACCCTCAAGACGCGATTGGTGTCAGCACCAATATTGACCCTACCGGATATAAGTAAGGACTTTCACGTATACTACGATGCATCTCGTCAGGGTTCGGGATGTGTTCTTATGCAAGACGGAAAAGTTGTCTCATACGCCTCCCGACAATTGAGACCACACGAGCTAAACTACCCTACCCATGACCTAGAATTGGCTGCTGTAGTGCACGCTCTGAAGATTTGGAGGTACTATCTTGTTGGAAACCGTTGTGAAGTCTTCACGTACCACAAAAGTTTGAAGTATATCTTCACGCATCCGGATCTCAATCTTAGGCAGAGGAGGTGGCTAGAATTAATAAAGGACTACGACTTAGGCATTCATTACCATCCCGACAAAGCAAACATGGTGGCTGATGCTTTAAGCCGTAAAGGATACTGTACTGCCATCATGATTCAGGACCACACACCTTTGTTATATAAGGAGATGGAGAAGTTAAACCTCGGAATAACCACTACAGTCTATTTAGCCACACTTGAGGCAAGACCAGTCTTAATCGATCAAATCCGTGAAGCTCAGTTAGAAGATCTAGATATAGCAGCAATCAAGAAGAACATGAGACAGGGTAAGGCCCCGGGGTTCTTAGAAGATGAGAACGACACTGTATGGTTTGGAACCAGGTTGTGTGTGCCTAATAAACTAGAGTAAGGATCCTTATTCTAAGAGAGGGCCATGAAACTTTGTACTCCATCCATCCCGGAAGTACAAAGATGTACCAGGATTTGAAGGAAAGGTATTGGTGGGTCAGTATGAAAAAGGAGATTGCTCAGTTCGTAGCGGAATGTGACACCTGCCGACGAGTAAAAGCAGAACATCAGAGGCCAGCGGGATTGTTGCAGCCCCTCAAGGTTCCCGAATGGAAATGGGAAGAGATCGACATGGATTTCATCACCGGACTCCCAAAGACCCAAGCTGGATATGACTCTATATGGGTAATCATCGATCGACTTACGAAGGTAGCTCACTTCATAGCCATCAAGACAACCTTCAGCAGTCCTAAATTGGTATAATTATACATGGCCCGCATAGTGTGCCTCCATGGAGTGCCTATGAAGATCATCTCCGATAGAGGGAGTCAGTTCACGTCTCGGTTCTGGAAAAACATCCAAGAGGAGATGGGGATGAGACTGAACTTTAGCACAACATACCACCCCTAGACTGATGGGCAGACCGAGAGGGTGAATCAGATATTGAAGAGAAAGTAAGGATCATCCAAGACAGACTGAAGACATCCCAGTCCCGACAAAAGAGCTATGCCTACAACCGCCGTCGGGATCTAGCCTTTGAAGAAGGAGATCATGGCTACCTCAGAGTCACTCCCTTCCGCGGCACCCAGAGGTTTAATATGAGAGGGAAGTTAGCACCTCGATACGTTGGACCCTTTCGGATCATCCGACGTCAAGGCGAGGTCGCTTACCAGTTGGAATTACCACCATCATTGGTTGGGGTACATGATGTGTCTCACGTGTCACAGCTATAGAGGTGTCTTCGAGTTCCGACAGAGCAGGTCGACCTTCAGCAGCTGAATATCTAAGAGGATCCGACCTATGTGGAGAAGCCCGTTCTGATATTGGAAGTCAAAGAAAGGATAACCAGGAGTCAGGTTATTCACTTTTGCAAGGTCCAGTGGAGCAATCATCCGGTAGAGGAAGCTACATGGGAAAAGGAAGAGGAACTAAAAGCGCAACACCCAGAGTTATTTGAGGATTGATTTGAATCTCGAGGATGAGATTCTCTATAAGGGGGATAGGATTGTAACATCACAAATTTAAAAAGTAAAATAAAATGAGGGAAATATTTTTTCTAAAATATTGTGGGATCAGAATGGCGACTAGAGGGGGTGAATAGGTGCCTAGACACTTTATTTCGAAGTGATGGCCTAATCAAATCACCCAACGCACCTCTAAAAACACAAATTCAAGTTTCAAATCAATCAGTACAAAAGTTGAGCTCAAACAGATTCAAATGCCCAAAAACAACTTTGATTCAAGCTTCTCAAACAGCCACTATCAAAACACTTACTCTAGAGATCAAATTCAAGTGTAAAAAGTAATTCAGACGTATTAACTCAATCACAATTAGGATACACACAATTCTGAAATTTTTCGGATGGTGAATAGTAAATGTAATTTCAGCAAAGTGTATTTGTCAATTTTAGTTTCAGATTGCAAGTTTCCTTCTCAAATTTTGCATCAACATATCATACAAAGATTCACAAGTTGTCAAGAATGCTATAACCTGAAAATTCACAAAGCTGCACAAGCCAACTCAGATTTCTTGAAGTGTATTCAACAAAATCACTACTGTAGCAGAACAACCAGATTTTCACAATTTCAAGTTCATTGACACTAACTCAGCTCTAGTGAAGATCTTCTGAATATGAGAACAAAAGACAGAACAAGAATCCTGAAACTGAATGAACAATGACTGTGATTCAAACTGAATAAACAGCTAGTTCACAATACTACAAAATCAGTATAAACTTGATCACTTGAAATGCATTTTTCACTGCATTACTATTGCACAACAGACAACAGTAGTACCAAATGAATTCTGAACTTATAGTTCTCTTCACAGCATTCTTTGCAAGCAATTTGAAATGAAGAACTGAACTTAGCACATTTTAATCAGAGCCAAATGTGAATCAGACAACATGAGCTCACTACTGATTTCAGAACACAGTACATAACACACACAGAATTTGAAAAACCTCACTCAGTTTTCGGTTGAGGAATAGTGAGAGTAAAACACAACTGATTCAGTATTGAATAAACTCTGAACAAGTTTTAATCACAGATGCAAAAAGCCAAATCTCACTCATCTACTGCAACTCAAACAATGATCTCAGAATTGTATTGAACAAGTATTGAGCACAGAAACAGATTATAAGACATAACTGAACTGATCATGCATCTTAGCAAACCTTAAAACAGACAATTAAAACTGCATCTCTAAAATAGTTCATGGACATACACATATTGCATCTGAAATTGTTACTAGAAGTGGTTAAACAATTCAGAATAATATCTACCAAGAGACCAAACAAATCAACCAGTTTATCCACAGAATTTTGAAGAACCACTCATGGATTGCTTGCTGGAACTAAATGGCACAAAGTAGTGAACAACTTTGTAAACAATTTCTGTAACACATCCAAGCATCCAGCACCCATACTTTTGAATTTGACAGCAAGAAATAATCTACAGGATGTGATAGACTTTGTTCCTCATCAAACCACTAGCGAGAACACAGAACTTGAAACATCCAGCACTTCATCCAGGCCATGAGTTACTCAAAACCAATACTAAAATTAAGAGTTCATCATGAACTGCAAATAAACTCTAAAAACAGACTCTAAACTGAAACACTAATCCATGAAATTCAGTGTAAACTTCCATAGGTTCAATGATAGAACAATTCAGAAACAATCATACTAATCACCGAATAAGATCATCAACAAACATGTTTCAGATCATCAGAAATCCAGATGCAACAGACAGGAAACTCACTTTGTATTTTAGCTAAAATCAGAAGAACGGTGTTGATGTATAGCTTTGTCGGAAGAGATTTTTCCTTCACTGGCTCTAGGGAAGAATCCTGATGATGAACAGGCTTATCGGCACGGCTGTAGTTGATCTGAAAATGTTCACGCCACACTGTTCATCATCACGCGATGCAACAGGAAGAAAGAACTCGGATGAACAAACTTAGCTAGAGGCAGAAAACAAATTTGATTTCTTTTTTTGCTTGAATGTTCTGGATGATCCACGGAAGACAGCAGGGAGGGGGATAAATATCCCACCTGCCCATGTTTCTAGATGGCCCATTTTTCAATCATCCCCCTAGAAAGACTCTATTTACAAAACTGAACATAAAAACTGAAAATACCCTTTTACACAAAACCTCTCTTTAGAATATTTCAGAATATATATTCCAAAAATACTCTAAAAAATACACACTAAGACACTACAAATTTAAACTAACACTTTGACATTATTTTATTGAAATAGTAAAAATATTTAAAATTCCGACGGTTTTTAGCAAAAACCGACAAAGCCTCTCCCGATCGTCGACGCCCGTCGTTAGTCCGTGAACTCGACTGCCAGCAAGTCTCTCCCGCTCTTGATCCCTCGAGCCGCCTTATCACTTGCACTGGATTCCCTTTCGCTGACTCGAACGATGCTTCGTCTCGATCAATCTCCAACTCGACGTCCCGTTTGACCTCCATGCGTACATCTGAGTCCACTCTCGACTTCGACTGACACCCTCGACCATCTGGCATTAGACTCCCCATCTAACCCTGATCTCGTGTCCTCGACAGTTGACGAGTAACTCCAGTCTACACACATGAGACAAACACAGACACACACCAACTCCAGTATACCCAGACTCAACTCATGAATCCAACCTGTCAATCACTCATCATACCTTTGAACAATAGTGACACACCTCACTATGTTCCTCAAATATAAATGATTATTTTAATTAGAGAAAAGGATAAAAGAACCCAAAGAAAGCAAAACAGGGAAAATAATTCAAATTTAAGGCTGGTAAATTTATGATGGAATCTATAAGCCAAGAAATATTTTTAGGAATTTTTACAAAATTTTAGCAATAGTGATCCAAGCTCTAAATCAACAATTGATTTTCTGGAAATATTTTAAATTGAAAATACATTTTAAATAGTATTGGGCTGCAAGCCTCGAATCTTCCCCAGCCCAGCCCAATCCAGCCCCCTAGCCTCCGACAAGTGGGACCCACCTGTCGACACCGTCCCCCACCCTCTCTCCTCCGCGTGCGCATCTGTCGGCCCGCCTGTCAGCCACTCGCACGTGCCCTCGGCCTCTGGCAGCCTTGGCCAACCTGTCGACGTGCTTGGTTTCGCCAGCGGCCACTGACAGGTGGCCCCCCACCTATCGGGATCATCTTCCCCGATGGAAAGGGATCCCCTATCCATCGCCGGAGGGATCCCTTCCCAAAATCCGTCGTCGGCCGGCCCTTATTCACCGAATTGGACCCGAGATCACCTTCCTCGATCGCCGGCGATCTCATTCCACCTAAAGCCGATGCAGTTTCACCTCTATGGCAAGTACCCGAGTGCTTGGAAGGGTCACCAGAAAACTTGGAAAGTTTCCCTCGGCTTTCCTCTGGTAAGCCTTCTATTCTTCACCGACAACGACCCTATAAAAACCCTCGACGTCTCCGCACAGCGCCCACACCACTTGAGCCCAAGCCCTCGGGTTCCCGAGCGCCGCCACCTCTTTTTTGGATTTTCCCCTGCCTCGGCTTCGGCAGCCCTCGCCGGTGCCTCAGGACCCCGCTGCCCTTGCCGACGCCACCTCCAGGACCACCGACGACCACCCATCCTCGGCCTCACCTCCGTTGGGGCGGACCGCCACCGGATCGCCATCGCCACCGTCAACCCGAAGGTTTTCGCCACCATCCCTTGTCGCCAACCACCGTCACTGCCCCTTCGCCGCCACTACCGGTACACCCGAGTTCCCCTTGCCCTGGTCCCGTTTTAAGCCTTAGCCATGCCGATTAGCCATCGCCGTAGCCGGAATCCCTCGCCGTCGCGCCGCCGGAGCTAGAGACGAAGGGTAAATTACCCCCGGCGCCGCGTGCCGTGCCGAACGAAGTCCTGGCCACACGATTGAGATCGAACGACACAAAATAAATCCTTTTGGGATTTAATCTGGGCCCTTGATCTGCGTTGAACCGGTACGGAGCGCTGTGGGCCGTCGAATTCCATTTAAAAATCCCGCCTCGCGCCTGGCCATCGGATCTGGATCGGGCGGTCTAGAGGGCTCCGGTCCACGTGCACAGTGCGTGGGTCCATGGTGAGCCTGGCTCACCGTGGACTCGAACCCTTTTCTGTTTAAAATAAAAATTCAGAAAAACAGTTTAAACTTTGAAAATTCATATCTTGCTCAATTTAACTCCAAATTTCACCATTAAAATTTTGTAAATTTTTTGTTTTTATTCTCTGCCCATTTATGCAATAAAAACATTAGGTTTATTTTGTACATTTTATTCTTATTTAAATGGGAAAATAAAAACCCTTTAGGGTAAATACTTATTTCATCTTATAAAATTCAGAAACCCAATAAAAATTAATCTTAAATATTTGGGCAGATATTTTCAAAGAATTTATGGCTTTATTTCCTTTATTCAGCCCGACAAAAACATATATGCTTGCAATTGTGATTTTTTGGCTTGTTTATGGAATGTCGTGTTTATTTTTCATACCGGAAGACTACGACGCCGTCGAGGATCTGAAGTTTTACCCCGAGGTTCCACCTTCACCGTTCGCTGATCAAGACAAGTCACAAACCCCATGTTGATCATAATTGAGCCCAGTTTTTCATAATTACCGCTATAACACATAGGAATTAAATATTGCATTAGTTTAACCACAAGCCCTAAATTATATTTATTAGATCCCCGTCCTTGTTGTGTACACCCAAGCCATGCTTATTGAGCCTAAACTCCTTGTCACTTTTTAACTACTATATTAGTTAGTATCTAATGTATCGACATAACTACTATAGGATAAAAGAACGAGTCGTAGATAGTTGGATTTTGCTATATAATTTCCCCGTTATTCTCGTCTCTAGATTTCTGTTGGAGTTGGCTATCTTATAAGTATGGTGGGTTCCGGGTGCAAGCTAGGGAATTGGTTGGTCGCACCCGGGGCACTATAAGGACCGGTCTGCGGGATCTATTGCAAAACAAACTCGTACTAACCACAAGTTTAGTGGGTAAGTCCTAACTGGAGGTATGGAACGTACCAACTTGAAGCACCATAGTGGAGGGGGCAAGTGGCAACCTGCGGGTGGCTTGTACCGATGTGGCTCAAGGGGGGTACAGTGTTGGCCCGACGCGTCGGGGCACCGTATGAAACCTATAAGAGGGTGTAATCGAATTGATGTGTTCCATGCTAAAGGTTTTAGCACGAGTTCCTGTGACTTGAGTCATTTGACACACTGCGGTGTGCGGGAATGAGTGCCTTGTGGGTACAGTAGTACGTCTTTGATCAGAGTACAATCTTTTCGAAAAGCCATGCCCATGGTCAAGGGCGGATTGGGCAATGTTCACCACAGTTAGTTTATTTCTGTTCGAATGAATGTGTGAGTCATGGAATGTAAGGACTATTGAGCGAGGGCGGGTTGACTGTACCCCTCGAGTTAGAAGATGCTGCATTACACATGTTTACAATTCTGTAGTAATAACTTGACTTCATTAAACACTTACAACTGTACTTTTCCGCAAACATGAGCCACTACCTTCCTTGTTATTACCTTGCATTATAATTGCATTCAGTGTCTTGCTGAGTACGATTGTACTCACCCCCGTTGACTTACACCTCCAGAGGCCGTCTACTATGAGGAGGATGAAGGTCTGGAGTAGCGACCCAGTCAAGGCACGAGACTGGAAGGAGATGTTCATCTAGAGGATTTATTTTATTAGTTTCTCTTTGATTTAACTCTTTTTTGAATAATATGGTCTACGAACCATGATTGATTGGCGTACTATACGCGGTCGTGTGATGAACGCCTTGTTTTATTGATTTTCTATGGAATTTCAATAAAGTCCAAGTTTTATTAAATCTGGGCGTTACATACTTGCCCCCTCCAAATGGTGCCTCAAATTCAAATCAATGGCTTTCTCCCAATACCCAACACACCTCAATAGATAATCTACAGAAGCAAACAACTCTAAAACGCTAAAATAATCTAGCCTAAAAACGACCAGTGTCCTAAACGAAAAGACACCAACAAAGTGTTTCAAGGCAGATCAACATGAAATTCAACTCACAGGAATTTCAACAGACTAAACCACTATAGATGAAAGATTTTGCATACAGATGAAACATGCACTAATAATACGGAAACATATCTATGGCCAACCTAGTGCAATCTAAAATAAAGTCCTTACAACAACTAAATCTCTTTAGAAATTAAATGCTAGTGCAAGCAGGTCGAGGAGGAAGTTTACTATTCGAAAGTTGTCTCCTGTTTAGTACTTGCCGAAGCCTATGCCTTTAGCCATCAAAGTCTGCTTCAGCCAAGCAGCAGCGAAGCCTGAGATTCTACTCGCTGAAGCCTGCTGCGTGCCATTGCACCCAATAGCTTCCATCGAAGCTATGTATGCTGCTTCACAGGGCCTCCCCAGCGAAGCGTCGCCGAAGCTCACAAGGAAACCAACCCAGTGCCACGTACTAGCAGTCAGAACCTGTCTCCACATTGGCCCCCACGTCTCGTCCTTCGGCGCCAGGAGCCACACGTTGCCTCACAGCAGCGGCCGAAGCCAAGCACCGCAGAGACCTTGAGCGAAGCCTGCTGAAAACCGCAGTGACCTTCCTCCTCGCAAGCTTTGCCTGGATGTGACAACACCTTGACCGGCTGACGTGCAGGAGACCCAGCGCCGCCTCGAGCCACGCTTTGAGGACAGCCACACGTTGGCTGACGAAATGCCGCCAATTGCTGCCTATGATGTGACCCAGCAGCGCCGAGCACTGGTCAAGAAGAAAAACAATCACAACATATGCGGATCAGAAATCGAGGCAGATGTCGTGTGATGCGTCGACTGCTACACTACCAAGGACTCGCATGCCGATCTGGTATGAAACGATAGCCATGGAAGAGCACAACACTCTAGGATAAAAAAACAGGGCGGTGAAGATTTTGGCGGTGATGACGAAGAGCAAAAATAGTGGCGGCGCACAAAGAGGAAGAAGAAAAAATGAACTCTGATTTTCAGATTAAAGTGAGTTAACCCTAACCCTAGGGATTGGGGCCTATTTATAGGCAGCCCAATAAATGGAAAAAGACAGATTTACCCCTAGGATAGTTTACACAGACGCAAAAATAAACTGAAAAGACCAACATGCCCTTAGGATTTTTACAGACTCGACTAACACACTGTGGGCCTAAAAAGCAAAATGGTAAAATCCTAAACGCTGATAACTTGTCCTGATTCGGAGCTTTCGTAGCAGCTACGGCTTCACTTCAGGATGGCTTGATCATAGATCAGCGGTCTAGATTGGGCATAGGTTTTGCACCGAAACTGTACAAAGCATCCACTGTCTTCGCACCGGGTACCCGGATTGGGCCGACCCGATTCCGCGGCTCCCTCAGCCCGACAATCGCTCGCGGTCGTGTACCGAATCAATCCTAGTCAACAGACCAGTGGATCCCCTGCAGCTCCTAGCCCATGTACTCAGATTGGGTCGGCCCGACTCCACGACCCCTCTGCCCGGCAGTCGCTCGCCGCCCATGTACTTGAGTCACACGCGGCCCAGTCACGCCAGAATTATCAAAACAATATCCAAACGAGTGCAATCTCAGAATTATCAAAAAGGATATCCAAAGAGTAAAGGCAAAAGAGACTAAAACTCCCCCTAAAACAAATCCCAGAGAAAGCCAAAACTCCCCCTAAACTCTTCTAAAGGATCAAGTAACCCAAAATTTCTCCCCCTTGTTGACATTTGGACTCATCAAGTGAGACTAAATGCACTCAAAAGAGACACAAACTCAAACTCCCCCTGAAATGCAACTCCCCCTCAAAATATGCAATGAATTCAACTAGGGTGCAAGTGGAGTGTAAAAAGCATGCTTCTCAGATATGATTGACTGCAATGACACCATCTAGCAAGTATAGCGAAAGACATATTGTCTAAGACACATGGCATGATCAGTGCAACAGATGATATCCAAAGAAAAGTCATTAGCACACATTTTTAGTTTTTTGCAAATAAAAGCATCACCACCTTTTCTAGGTGATAAGCAAGGTAAAACATGAGATGCAAAGGCTAGCTGATATCTACCAAGATAAGCATTGTCCATAACAAAGAGCTTCAGCAAAATTATTATCTTTTAATTTTCAGCCTTTTTCTTTTCCTTTTTCATTTGTGCCATGGGTTATTTGCATGTCAACCTTATGCTAACCGACCAAGTCAAGCCTAGACCAGAACTGGACCATCAGAAGCTTAAGACATTGGTCTTGGCATACATTATAGTGTCCTAGTTCATACCAAAGTGCTATGATAAGCAGTCCAAAACAATGCAATGCGACAGAGCAACCCACCTAGATCTTTTCAATTTAGCATAAAAGGCATGGATTTTTTATTTTTCTGATTTTTTATCATTTTTATAGCATATTTTCCATGTTAAAGCATATATTTGTCCAAGTTGCATATCTGCATCTAAGTAAGGAACTAGCTACCAGGCATGTAAGAGATAGCAAAAGCATTCCACCTACACATGCTAGTTACCAGTTACCAGAAGCAATGGTGATTATTTTTCAATTTAAAGCATAAAAGCCATGCATATGACTGATATCAGACATATCACGTGAACTGAGGCAAAGCATGATCATCGATAGGTATTCAAAAGCGTATACTAGCTAGAATAAGTAAGCAATTCAATCATATAGCAGAAGGAAGCTCAAAGTGTGATATATGAATGTGCATGGTATGAGCTTACACAAAAAGACTCAAGAAAAGAGTAAAGAATAAAGAAAAACAGACTCAAAGTATCCTAAAAAGGATACACAATTCCCAAATACCCTCGCAAACGCTCAAAAGTAGACTAATCTAGGGGTTTGGTGAAAATGTCAGCTAACTGATGATGGGTATCAACATGAACAAGGTCAATGACACCTTTCTCATATTGATCCCTCAGAAAGTGAAAGCGCACATCAATATGTTTGGTTTTTGAATGGAGACATGGGTTTTTCCCTACATTAATCGCGCTGGTGTTATCACAAAACAAAGGTACTCTAGTAGGGAAGAACAACCCCAAATCTCTCAAAGTAGAAATCATACAAACCAACTGTGAGCAGTAGCTAGCAGCAGCTACCTACTCAGCCTCTATGGTAGAAAGGGCAACTCTAGATTGTTTTCGAGAAGATCAAGAAACAAGCGAAAAATAGAGAAACTAGCAAGTACCGGAAGTCGACTTGCGATCCAGCCAACACCCACCAAAATCAGCGTCGGAAAAGCCAGATAACTCAAGAGACGATGATGCTGAATAGTAAGGCCAAGATCAAGCGTATAGGTTAGGTACCTAAAATGCACTTGACAGCCTGCCGATGAGATGCGCGTGGTGAAGACTGGAAGCACGCGCACAGTCCCACGGTAAACTAAATGTCTAGTCTCGTAGCCATCAGATACAACAGCGATCCGATCATCCCTCGATACTCTCTCTCTCATTGACATTGATGTCGCTCTCGTCCTTGTCCAAGCCCCCATATGTACTCATTGGGTCATCTGAGGCTTTAGCTCTCCACTGAAGTCAAACTTCTTTAGCATGTCCCGCGTGTACTTGTTTTGGTGGATGAAGATGTCGTTCTTGTTCTGCTTGATCTGGAGACCTAAGAAGTACTTGAGCTCACCCATGAGGCTCATCTCACCCTCTTTCTAGCAAAAGCCCTAGGCAACTAATCGAGCTTTGTTGCGCACCACAACCCCATCTTCACCTTGCTTGTTCTTAAACACCCACTTGGTGCCTATGGGGTTGCATCTAAGTGGCAGCTCAACTAGTGTCCAAACCCAATTATGAACAAAGTTCTCAAGCTCTTCTTGCATGGCGTTATCCAATTTGCATCAGAAAGAGCATGAGAAACATCTCTAGGCTCAAAAGTGGCAACAAACGCAGACTTAGCAAAAACAGCGAATGAGCCAACATGAGAACGCAAGGATCTTGAAGAGAGATCACCGATGATGAGTTCTGAGGTATGATCACGCTGAACTGCTCGGGATCCTAGGTGATCAGATGTCACCTCACTGGAGTTAGCAGCTGGCACCTCTGGACTCGATTGAGGGGGCTCGATCGAAGTGGGAGAAGTGATTAGAGGTCTGCCCTCGTCATCAATCGAAGTCTTAGAAGGTGTGGGGTCTGCAGGCTATGCAGAGGGCCCACCCTCATCAACAGTAGGAGTGTCATCATCTTCCTCGACGATGGACTCTCCAAGCTCATCATCTCCAGAAAGCTCAAAAGAAGGAGTAAGTGAAAGCATGGACTCATCGAAAGAAACCTCGTAAGTCTTGACAAGCTGCTGGGAGTCGAGGTTCCAAACACGAGAGCCTCGAGAATGCAAAGCGTAACCAAGGAAGACTCCATCCTAGCAACAAGACTCAACCTTGTCCAAATGCTCTCCCTTCTTGAGCACAAAGCACTTACAGCCAAACGCTCGCAAGTGACTCACCTTGTGTTGTCTGCCAAACCGCAACTCATATGAAGTCTTACTTAAGTAATCTCTAAGAAAAATACAGTTGGCTAGATAGCAAGTTGTGTTCATGGCTTCAGCCCAAAAGCGCCTAGGAGTCCTATGCTCATCGAGCATCGTCCTGGCCATCTCGACCAACGTGCGGTTCTTTCGTTCCACAACGCCGTTCTGTGGGGGAGTGTAAGGAGCAGAAAACTGGTGCTCAAGACCCTGATAACTATAGAAGTGACGAACTAAGAGTTCTTGAACTCAGAGCCATTATCAGAGTGAATTGCCCACATCCGACCATTGTTATCATTCTTCAGCTTCAAGATCAGATCATGAACAAACTGGAAAGCCTCATCCTTAGAATCCAAAAAGAAACCCACAAGAATCAAGAAAAGTCATCAACTATCACAAGGGGCGTACTACTTCCCACCGACTGAACATACCGAGCTGGACCAACAGTAACAATGTGTAACAGCTCTCCCGGGTATGAAGTCATCACCTGAGTCACAGGTGCGTGAGAAGCGGCAACCATTTTACCATGATGATAGGGATGACAAACTAGATCCTTCTCCATCTTAAGCTTGGGCAATCCTTGGATGAGATCCATAGAACTCAATCTGACTAGCAGATCAAAGCTCAAATGACCTAACCTCCTATGCCACCTCCAGAGCTCAGAAGAGGATCTAGCAATCAAACAGCGAGAAGGACCAAAAGAACTAGAGAAATCAATCCGAAAACCTTACCAAAGGGTAAGATCTGGCAAACCAAAGATCCTCTAGAATCAACAACAGAAGACATGCCCTTCTTAAAACGAACCTCTAAGCCATCCTCAAGAAGTTGCGAAACAGAGACCAAATTAAAACTCAAGTTTCCAACCAAAGCAACATTCTTCAAAGAGAATGCTCAGAGATTCAATTGAACCAATCCCATGTACATTCCCTTGACCACTGTTCCTGAAAGTGATGTACTCCTTGGAGCTCGGGGAAGTGAGGCTGGAGAACCATTTGTGATGTCCCGTCATGTGGCGAGAGCATCCTAAATCCATCATCCATACATCCTCTAGGCCTCGATCCTACAATATCAATGGTCATAAGGGGGAGAAAATGGTCCGACACTAGGTTTAGCAAAGGAGCTAAACCAGTAGTCGAGCCATCTGCTCAAAAGAAGGAAAGCAGAAAGAATCATAAGTGTCTGGACCAAAACGCGGCTCAAATCGCGGTCCTCTATTCTGCCTAAAGTCTCGGCCACGAGGTCCAAAGTCGTATCCAAAATGACCTGGAGCTCCGCCGGAGCGAAAACCACCCACCGGAGCACGGGCACGAAAGTCGTCTCCTCTACCACCACCTACACGACCCGCCCTGGCCTCTAGCCTCTCTCCACGTCAAGGGACTCTCTATCTACCACCCTGCTAGTAGAACTGCTCCTTCCCACCTCAAGCTCTCTCTGCTCTCTTAACCCGCTTCCTCCTAAAGCAAAACTCCTCAAGATGTCCATCTCTCTGATAGAACTCACAGTGATAAGTAGTCTTCTTGGGACGTGGTTGAGGCTTGGGGTTCTTGGGCTTGGTGGTGTTGGGTGTAGACTCTTTGGTGTGAGAGGGTCCAAGTAAAGAGTCAAGAGAAGTATGGAGTCAAGAGAAGTATGGAGATACTTGGGTTTTGGGATCCAGATAGGCTTCTTGGGTGGAGCTTTAGGTTGTTCTTGGAGCACTTCATCCTTGGGCTGACAGGCCTGAAAAGACTCAATGGAGTGAGTCTTGGGATATCTCTGCTCTGGAGTCATCTTACTCCACTCCACTGCATGACTCAAGGCACTCTCAAAGTCAGCCTTGGTGTAGGTGTAACCTACCCCAAACCCATCTTGCCTCTTGAACTGTTGGATCATCATGCCGAGCTGCGACTCTCTGGCACTCACCCAACTCAAGATCTGACGGAGGTAAGAGTTCTCATTCTGAGCATCAGCTCGCTCCTCTCAAGGAAGCTAGTACCTCCATCTGAGACAAGCATATCTCACACTCTATATCAACTTGGATAGACTTCTAAGCTTTTAGCTTGATTAGTTCCAATCTCAGGGACAAGAAGTTCTCACAAACAGTGGGTGGAACTGACAGTGTCTCAAGCTCAAGCTTAGTCTGCTCCAGCTTAGCTCTGACTCTCGCTAACTCACCCAACTGCTCATCACTCTTGGCTCTCATCTCAGCTAAACAGCTAAATGGGATGGACAGTCCACATAGGGCACGACGACAGTGGGATGAGCATCTTTTTGCTCCAACTGAGTGCTCTCAAGCTCAGTGGCCAAAGTGTCTCTCTCATCTACCCTCTCTGTGTACCTAGACTTCAGAGTCGTCAGGTCACACAATAGCACCTCGCAGTTAGGGCACTCACTGCTACCATCCAAGAAAGGAGGAGAAGATAGACTCTCAATCTTGCCATTGGCAATGGCAAGCTCACTCTCAAGCTCATTTATCCTCTTCTTAGCCCCTCTAAGTAGTTTCTCCCGATATCTCAACTCCTGACGTTTCTCTTCAAGAATTCAATGACTTCTGTTCATAGGAGGATACCTTTTCATCGTTGTCATCATCGGAGTTGTCGGGGGAGCCCTTCTCTTCCTTATCCCCAAGAGTCATTGAGCAGATGCTCTTGAGGGATCTTCAGCTGTGATGCGAGCGACTCTTTGGCTTGTCCCCGAAGGCCATGAAGCAGAGGCCCGCCAGATCATCCTTGTCCTTCCCCTTCTTGATCACGATCTCCTCATCGCTTGAGCTCAATAAAGAGGAAGAAGATGATGATCTCTTGGAGTAGCTTCTCTCCATCTCGGCAAAGAAGGCCTTGTCTCGCTTCTTGTTCTCATGCCGATAGTCCTTCAGGGCCTTTCGGAAGAACTTGGTTTTTGGCTTGCCCTTTAGGAAGGTGGAGCTATCGTGGTGCTTGAATGAGTCATAGGAGCCACCGTCGGTGCCTTTCTTGTGACTGTTCACTTGGGGCAGTCGGCGATGAAGTGACCTGGATCACCACACTCAAAGCATCTAGATTTTGTGCCGTGTCCTTTTGAACATTCATTTATCATAGACACGACACACCCGATTGTTAAAAAGACACAGATCATCATCTCCTAATGAATCAAGATGGTCCTCGGTGATAGACATCAAAGAGAACGCAACACAACTCAAAGAGGATGAGTCAGTAGAAGGTGTCGCAAGGGCCAGGGTTTTTGAGCCAGAACTAGTGAGATTTGATCTCAACTGGATATAAATGTCTGTGGCCTTGAGCTTACTGAAAAGCTCTGCGATTGTCAAGGTATCGTAAGAAGTGCTCTCAATGATAGAGGATACCTTGATCTCCCAAATCTTAGGGTCCAAGTTATGAAGAACCTTGAGCGCCTGCTCATGATCTGAGACCAGCTAAACTCCATCGGCCTTGTTGGCCCGATGCTTGTTGATGATCGATTGAAAACGACCAAACAAAGCTTCACAAATTCACCTGGCTTCTGTGGAAAATTTGCATATTCACGCCGGTAGGTCTGATAGAGTCGAGCCTTGACTTGGGATGTCCCCTCATGTTGTGCCTAGAGGGTAGCCCAAATCTCTCTAGAAGTGCTGAGATGGCTCACACGCTCAATCTTAGTGGGACATAGACCAGAAAATAAAATGTTCACAACCTTGTTGTTTTGATGCTGGGCGATTAACTCGGGGGAAGTGCGCTCAGCAAATGGAAGCACAATAAAAGTGTCGTGAACACAAACATCCCAATGTCTGAGCTTTGGCTCATGAGATAGGCTCTCATGCAAGTATTCCAGTAATTGTAGCGAAAAGCTTCAAGGGACGGGACCTTGCCAGAGAAAGTCATGATCACTACCTTAGGTTAGAACCGGTTAAGGTATGGAAAAACCATAACCAGGCTCTGATACCACTTGTAGGACCGAGAGTAGCGACCAGAAGGGGGGTGAATGGACTCCTAAAAAATTCTTTCGAATCAATGGCCTTCTCCCAATACCCAACGCACCTCAACAGATAATCCACAGAAGAAAAAAACTCTAAAACGCTAAAAATAATCTAGCCTAAAAACAACCGGTGTCCTAAATGAAAAGACACCAACAAAGTGTTTCAAGGAAGATCAACAGGAAATTCAACTCACAGGCATTTCAACAGACTAAACCACTGTAGATGAAAGATTTTGCATATAGATGAAACATGCACTAATAATACGGAAACATATCTATGGCCAAACCTAGTGCAATCTGAAATAAAGTCCTTACAACAACTAAATCTCTTCAGAAATTAAATGCTAGTGCACACAGGTCGAGGAGGAAGTTTACTGTTCGAAAGTTGTCTCATGTTCACTACTTGCCGAGGCCTATGCTTGTAGCCATCGAAGCCTGCTTCAGTGAAGACACAGTGAAGCCGCAACGAAGCCTGAGCTTCTGCTTGCCGAAGCCTACTACGTTCCATTGCGCCTAGCAACTTCCGTCGAAGCTACGTACGCTGCTTCACAGGGCCTCCCCAGTGAAGCGTCGCCGAAGCTCACAAGGAAACCAACCCAGTGCCACGTGCTAGCAGTCGGAGCCTGTCTCCACACAGGCCCCCACGTCTCGTCCTTCGGCGCCAGGAGCCACGCGTTGCCTCGTAGCAGCGGCCAAAGCCAAGCACCGCAGAGACCTTCAGCGAAGCCTGCTAAAAACCATAGTGACCTTCCTCCTCGCAAGCTTCACCTGGATGTGATAACACCCTGACCGGATGACGCGTAGGAGACCCAGTGACGCCTCGAGCCACACTCCGAGGACAACCACACGCTGGCTGATGAAATCTTGCCAATTGCTGCCTATGATGTGACCCAGCAGCGCCGAGCACTGGTCAAGAAGAAAAACCAGTCACAACGCATGCAGATCATAAATCGAGGTAGATGTCACGTGATGCGCCGACTGCTACACCACCAAGGACTCGCATGCCGATCTGGTCTGAAACGATAGCCATGGAAGAGCACAACACTCTAGGATAAAAACAAGGCGGTGAAGATTTTGGCGGTGACGACGAAGAGCAAAAACAGTGGTGGCACACAAAGAGGAAGAAGAAAAAATGAACTCTGATTTTCAGATTAAAGTGAGTTAACCCTAACCTAGGGATGGGGCCTATTTATAGGTAGCCAAATAAATGGGAAAAGACAGATTTACCCTTAGGGTAGTTTACACAGATGCAAAAATAAATTGAAAAGACCAACATGCCCTTAGGATTTTTACAGACTCGACTAACACACTGTGGGCCTAAAAAGAAAAATGGTAAAATCCTAAACGCAGACAACTTGTCCTGATGCGGAGCTTTCGTAGCATCTACGGCTTCGCTTCAGGATGGATCGATCACAGATCGGCGGTCTGGATTGGGCATCGGTTTTGCACCGAAACCGACAAAGCATCCACCGTCTTTTCACCGAGTACCCGGATTGGGCCGGCCCGATTCCGCGGTCCCTTAGCCCGGTAATCGCTCGCCGCCCGTGTACCTAAGTCAATCCCGGTCAACAGACCAGTGGATCTCCTGCCGCTCCTAGCCCATGTACTCGGATTGGGCCGACCTGACTCCGCGACCCCTCTGCCCGGCAGTCGCTCCCTGCCCATGTACCTGAGTCACATGCGGCCCAGACACGGCAGGTCTCATATCCTCTTCTCTTCTCTTCTCTTCTCACTTTGATGTCCGTTGACAATCACTCATCACTTCTGGAGCCATGAGGCCCATGATCTTCAACATGGCTCCTCAACGGATCCTGTAGACCAGTCCTTATAGTGCCCCGGGTGCAAGTAACTAATGCCCTTGCTTGCACCCAAAACCCACCATGCTAACATACTTAACCAAAACTCCATAACCAATAGAGTATTAGGGATGAGAGAAATAACAGGGGTCATATAGTAGAATCCAAGTATCCACGACTCGTTTTTAACCTGTAGTAGTTGTGTCGATACATTGGACACTATCTGAGAAACCAAGGGTGATTTTGGTCTAAATGATGAGTGATTGATAAGGATGAGTGTCTGAGCGAATGAGTGGTCGAGAGTATGTTGAGTGCATCGAGGGTTTCAATGTGGAGTGAAGGTGTGGCTGTCGAGGGTTTCGGCAGTGCGTTTCGTTCTTGTTTTGGCTTGTCTTGTTTGTGTAGGGTGGAGATGCTGAAATACTATCGACGGCGGGTGATTGAGGGTCGAGCGGGGAGCTTGATGCCGAGGATCAGGGAGGCCGGGAGAAGTTGGAGAAGATCTCAAGAGTGCACGAAGAGACGGAGCGAGACATGAACGGACAGCTGACTGCGACGGTGTGTCGACCGTGTTCGCGAGAGGGAGGCCAGGACAAGCATTCGGGCGGCTCGAGGGGATATAGAGTGGAAGTGGCTTGCTAGCGCTCGGAGTCGGGAAGCGGTGTCACGAGTCAAAGGGTCGAGAAGGCTTTGTCGGTTTTTGTTGAAAACCGTCGAATCATTTATTGTTTTTGCTAATTCAATAAAATAGTGTCAAGTTTTAGTTTAAAGTTTTTAGTGTCATAGTGTGTACTTTTTAGAGTATTTTTGGAGTATATATATTCTAAAAATATTCTAAAGAGGGGTCATTTGTAATTTTCTAGAGTAAAATAGGGTATTTCTAGTTGTTATTTTCAATTTTGTAAATAGTGTCTTTTCTAGGGGGCTTAGTGAAAAATATGCCTTATAGAATGTGGAGTAGGTGGATATAAAATCCCCCTGCCCTGGCCGAACATGGGTAACCAGAACATTCGATCAAACATAGAAATCAATTTCAATTTTTCTTCTGCAATGGTGTTTGATCAACCGAGAAATTTTCTGCTGTAATCGCATGACCGTGAATAGTGGTCTTCAAATTGTGCCGATAGTCCTGTTCACCGTCTGGAGCATATGATTCTTCAGAGATTTGATCAGCAGAGATCAAGGTGTGTCAGATTTGTAACAGGGATCAGCGATTTTTTCGTTCCAGCTACAGTTTGTCCCGGGGGTTCCTGTTCAGCATCAAGTAGCGATGGATTTTGCTTCAAATCACGTGAGTTTCCTCTGAAATTTTCTGAAGTTTTTCTTGATATGTTGATTACTCCTTGTGTGATTTCCACTGAATGTGATTGTTATAAGTATTGGATAGGTTTGATCCCTGAATAAATTCAGTTTTCACTTGGAGTGCCTAATCTGTTCACTGAATTTGTTTGATCTCCTTAGTATAAATTTTTGTTGCTCAGAGCTGATTCATATACATGTGATTGTTTTGATTTGTGTGGATGAAAGAGGTTCATGACTGGCTGTTAGAACTTTGGATTGAAGATGTTCTTAGGACTATCTCTTGTTTAACTAATTCTAGATTCCTGATTTGAAATTTTATGGTTCAATTAAGTTCTGTCAATTTGATGTGCCTTGACTCTGTTGCTATTCTTCTTGTCAGCAATTATCTGTTTGATCAGATTGAACATGAGTACTAAGACTGAAGTAACCATTTGATTTCTCTTAACAAGAATTTATGTTTTGAGATAAACATTTGTTCTGATAAACTGTGATCAAACACTAGAAATTCTTACTGAAGTATTTTGTTGTAATCTGTTTTCTTCAAGTATTGTTTCAAATCTAAACAGGATCAGAGTGTACTGTTTTTGTTACAATCTGCTAAATCAAAACATTTATTCATCTTAATTTCCACTGTGTAGTCAGACCAATTTTTAAATATTCAGAATCAGTTTGGTTGTTTCAAATCTACACTTTGTTCACTGATTTGTGTATAACTTAGAGTAGCAAAACTGATTCAGATTTTCAGATTACTTCCACTATTTGTAATTCTTTTCTGCTTTGCTGCAATTGTGATTTCCATCCAGTTTTGAATGTTTGTGCTGGATCAACTGATTTTGTGAGTTCTGTTTTTTCCAGAACTTGAGTGTTTAACAATTTCAGAGATAATCAGTTTCTCCTAGTCCTTTTCTTTGAAAATGTGTTCAGTGTAGAAGCTATTTTGGTCTGAAAAATACATGTCCAGGCACTTGTAGGTTTTTATACAGTATTTTCATGTCAGTTCTGTATTAGTGCTGTGAATGCAGTTCAGATGTTCTGAGTTTGTTTATCACTTGTTTGAGAATCCTGAAGCTAATGAGAATAATATTCTGTGAAGGGTATTTGCTGAAAATTGAAGGTAGGTATAAAATCATCTGAGCTCCTGTTTATGAGCAGTATTTTCAGTTCTAGTTGAATTAATTGACATGTACTTGATTCCAATTTCTGGTTTGACATGAATCTGCTGTAATTGATGTTTGAATGCAGTTTTGAAACTAAATAACCTGTCTAGTTGCTGATATACTTATTGATGTGGTTTTGAAAAAGATTTGAATGGTGCTTGCATGAAACAAACAATACCGTGAATAGCACAATTCAGTTTTGCTGATTATGCTACAGCTGTGCCGATAAAACTGTTCATCATCAAGCGTGGCTTGTTTTCAAGCAATTGATCCTACCTGCTAGGTTGACAAGTTGTGAAACATCGTATGCTGTTTTGACTTTAAATTGAGTATGAAATTTGAATCTGAAATTGAAACTTGCAAATTGAGTTAAAAATTGACAAAAGTACTCCGTTGAGATTTCTTTCACTATTCATTGTCCGAAAAATTCAGAAGTGTATGAATTTCATGTGAGATTAATTTGAAACAAGTTGATTGGTCTCTACAAACTTGAATTGGTTGGTTGTGTGAGTGATTTGATACTAGTTGATTAGAAACTTGAAACAAAGTTGTTTTTGGGCGTTTGAATCTGTTTGAGCTCAACTTTTGTACTGATTGTTTTGAAACTTGAATTTGTGTTTTTAGAGGTGCGTTGGGTGATTTGATTAGGCTATCACTTCGAAAGAAAGTGTCGAGGTGCCTATTCACCCTCCCTCTAGTCACCATTCCGATCCCACACTATCTATTAATATTACTATTATGGTGACAAGGAGTTTAGGCTCATTCGTATGGCTTGGGTTTGCACATCAAGGTCAGGATCTAATAATTATAATGTAAAGCATTTAATTTGACTAATGCATTTATAACCTATGGATTTTAGCAATATTTAAATAAAACTAGGTTCAATATGCTCAAAAATGGGGTGGTGACTTGCCTTGATCAGTGAATAGCGAAGGGGGAACCTCGGGAAAATATTTTGGCTCTTCAACGGCGTCGTAATCTTCTCGGCACGCAAAACGAAAACAATAAACAATTAAAAACAATAAAATAAACAGTATAAACATTTCAAATAAATTGTTTAAAGTTGTAGAGAATAAAAAGAGGGATTTTCTGGAATTGAAATGGTGAAATTTGGAGTTAAAAATGAAGAAGATATGAATTTTTGAAGTTTAAAATGAATTCTGGAATTTATTTTAAATTTAAAATAGTCCCTGGTCTACGATGAGACGAGCTCACGTTGAACTAGCGCACTATGCGCATGGACCGGGTGAAGCAGGGCCGTCCGATCGAGATCTAGCGGCTGTCAACGAGGCAGGAGGTTTAAATGAAAATGGACGGATAAGATTAAAACCAGCGAAGGGGTACGTGATGGGCGGTCGAGATCAAACAGGTGGTTTAACTGAAATTCGACGATCCAGATCGAGCGATACCGCTTCATAGAGGATAAATGGCCCAGATTAAACCTACCAATGATTTAATCTAAACCGCTCGCCATAGAACCGACGATCCTGATTACATCTGTCATGCGCGATAGGGATTCGGCACGAGGCCTTCATCTCCAGCGACGGCAGAGGGTGGCGGCAGAGCTAGCGGCGACGGCGAGGGCTAAGGGCCTCGGGTGAATGCAGAAATGGATAGGGAATAGCATGTAGGTCATTTATATACCAGAATCGGTGGTTGATGATGACAGAGCGAGTCCGGCGATGAGAGGGGTGACGAAGCTTCCTCGGATCAATGACGACGGTGGTCCTCCGGCAGTCGGCAGCACGAGCAGAGCAGCGGCCGGGGACGAGCGGGTGATGGCGGTCACAATAGGGTCGACAGCGAGGGTAGGACGAGGAGCAAGGCATGCTGTCACGCTCCAAGACGTCCCGAAGGATGCCCACGGTCTCGGTCACCATTTGCTCGTTCTTCGTCCGTTCGATGAGAAGGCGCTCTGACAACGACTTCAACTCGTGGTTCAAAGCTGAAACGTTCGAGATCGCCTCTTCTAGGACGACCCTCTGCCCCCAAAGCGCTTCGACTTCATCCGCCCGCTCTCGGAGCTCTTCGACTTCAGCCACCCGTGCCTAGAGATCTTCAACCTCAGCAGCCCGCGCCCAGAGCTCTTCAACCTCAACCGCCTGCTCCCGAAGCTTTTCAACTTCGGTGGTCAGAACATCTCACTCGACCCAAAGGTCTCGTGCCTCCCGCTCAATGACATCGATACGATCATGGAGCCTCGCAGCCTCCCCTATGTGTCGGCCGCATTTCGCGGAGAGGGAGGTCGTGACCCCTTGGGCTAGAATGACGAGCTTCAAGAAAGAAGGTAAGAGAAAGGTGAAAAAGAAGGAAACAAATAGAAACACTTTAGTAGGCCCTTGTCAAGTACTTGGTAATTCGCCTACTCTATAGCGAGGTTCAGCTAAACCCCGTCTGCTTGGCTTACCTCGGTGACCAAGTCGGTACCACTCAAGGCCCGGCAGAGCCGAGCCAAAGGTTCCACCCTTGCAGAAAGGTCTAGTCCAGAAGCCAAGAACAGGGCCAGCAAGGGGACACCTGTGTGCACATACCGGACACCCTCCTAGGAGGAAGTCTCATAGCATTGGGAAGCTCTCTCCAAAGCTCCTTCCGAACCGACCTCCTCATCCGAATCCTACACGTCGATCAGCTCCTGAGGAACCACAAACATGTCAGAGGGCTTCCATGCAAAGATGTCTAGAGCGTGATTTCCTATTTGGGGTCAAGCATTACCTCGATGGTTGGAGTCTTTGATGGGTCAGCTTCAGAGAGGATGATCTTCTTGGTGCTCGAGGATGTGGTGGAGATCCTCGAGGGAGTTGGTGCATTGGTTGTGACTGATGAGACGAAAACACGCCCACACACTTGAGCCAGTTCGACGATCCAAAAACGTGCAGATACTTAGGAGTAAAACCCCTAAGCATAACACAACGCCGACGTCGTGTTCCGACGACCCTTAAATAGTGGTAAGGGAATAACAGAGTCGCCAGACAATCAAACAAGTATTTAGAAATAATGTTCAATTAGCCGATTGCAGAAAAAGTAATTAAACCGAACCAGCCAAACGGAGCCGATTGGATCGAAGTATACTGTGCGAGAGGTTCACCAAAGGGGGCCTTCGGCGTCTGGTGCAAAGGGTGCGCCGAAGATAGCCTTCAGCGTCTAGATCGATCTAACCGAAGATGGGCCCCGGACAGACTGACTGACACGAAATCACCCCCGAACGACGAGGTTCGGTGCGAAGTCTCTAGCGTGGCGAAGCCTGGTTGCGAAGACTTCGGTGTGATGAGAGTTGTCTCGCAAGACCTGGTGAGGAGCCATGCTGAATAGCGTGGGCCTCATGGCTCTAGAAGTGATGAGTCATTGTCAACGATAGTCAACAAGGACTGAAGAGAAGAAGAAGATCTGCTGTTTCATGGGCCGCGTGTGACTCAGGTACACGGGCAGCGAGCGACTGTCGGGCAGAGGAGGCTGCGAAGTCGGGCTGGTCCAATCCGGGTGCATGGGCCAGAAGCAGTAGAAGACCCACTAAGCTGTTGACCAGGACTGACTCAGGTACACGGGCGGTGAGCGATTGCCGGGCTGAGAGAGCTGCGGGGTCGGGCCGGCCCAATCCGGGTACCTGGTGCAAAGCTGGTGGAGGCTTTGTCAGTTTCGGCGTAAAACTGACAACCGTTGATCTTGTATCCGACTGTCCAGAAGAGAAGCCGTAGTCGCTACGAAAACTTAGCTTCCGGATAAGTCATCTGTAACTCTAGGCCCACAGTCAGTCTGTCGTGTCTGTAAAAATACCTAAGGGCAGTAGAGTCTTTTCCTTTATTTTTGAGTCTGTAAAAACCCTAAGGGGCAGGTAGAATATTCCTAGTGTTGGGCTGCCTATAAATAGGACCCCAACCCCTAGGGTTTTGGACCACCCTTTTGCTGAAATTGAATACCACTCTATTGGGTCATTTTGCCTCTCACGTTTTCTCTCTCATCTCCTCTTCCTTGCTTGCGCCGCCAGGGAGTCCTCCCACTGTGTTTCTTGCCTTGCTTTTAATGTTGCAGTAAATGCTCTACTTCTGTGTGTGCTGCATCTGTAAGGTTTTTAATGACTCGATTTCACCTTCAGAGCAAGTTTCTCTGTGATTTTTGAGCCCTTGTAGGCTTCGGCTGATGTGAAGAAGCTTCTGTTCTTCACAGCAGAGTACTAGTTCTTGCATTTTGCAAGTAGTACTCCACTGTAACTACAGTACTCCTGCGCCAGCTTTTTACTTTTACTGCTTCACTTTTCGATCTGGTTGATAGGACTAAAATCGCTTTTCTGTCTGTCTCTGCGAAGTCATCCTTCTCTGTTCGAAGCCCCTCAGCTCCGTGAGGCAGGCTCCGATCGAACATCTTTAAAGACTTCGCTCAGACTTCGAACTTCGGTTTTTGTGTCTGAGTTGCTAGCTTCGAAGTTCTTCCTGTTTTGGACAGCATCGCATACTTCGAACTAGTGTACTCCGAATCTATCGGTTCGAAGTTTGTCTGTTCTAATAGACTTCGCTTGAATTTCTTTGTGGCGTGTCTGCCTTCGTTTCTCCTCCGGAAGTTCTCCCTTTTTCGAAGATAGAGTGTAGGCTTCGGACTTGTTTTTCTGTCACGTGACAGACTTCGCTCCTATGTTCGAAGGTTGTCTGTTTGTGTGTTCGAAGATTCGTGTTCGAAGGTTTAGCTTCGAGGCCTTTTGGTTCGAAGTACTTTCGAAGTCTTGCCTTCGAAGTGCATACTTCGAAGCAGGCTTCGGCACTGTTTTACTTCGCTCCGAAGCTCGTGAGGCGAATCTGTGTGCAAGAACTTGTCTTCGAAGTGCATACTTCGAACCTAGTTCCGGCACTATTTTCTACTTCGCTCCGAAGTACTCTTCCCGTCTTATCACTTCGAACTAGCCTTGTCAGTGACACCTTCGGCTTTTCGGACAGACTCCGACACCTACCTCCGAAGCATACCTCGACGTGCGAAGGGGGCTTCGACAAGTCCCGAACAGGAGACAACTTTGGACAGTAACTTCTCTTTTCACTTTATACATACTTAGATCATTTCATTGAGAAGTTTAGGCCTGTTACAACTTGTTTATCTGCCTAGTAGCACCACTTTAGTTCTACACTGTTTATCATCAGATGCTTCTAGGTTAGAAACCTTTAGACTTAGGCCTTCTGTTTATTTTCTGCTGCGTAGTATTTTTGAGGTGCGTTGGGTATTGGGAACAGGCCATTGATTCGAAAGAATTTTTAAGGCGCCCATTCACCCCCCCTCTGGTCGCTACTTTCGGTCCTACAAGTGGTATCAGAGCAAGGTTAGGGTTTTTCCATACCTTAACCGGTTCTAAACCCCAGTAGTGACTATGACGTCTCCGGGCAAGGTCCCGTCCTTGGAAGCCTATGGCTATAATTATTGGAAGACTCGCATGCGAGCTTATCTAATGAGCCAGGGTTCGGACATATGGGACATTTGCGTTCACAGCACGTTTGTCATTTTGCCAGTCGCTGAGCACGGTACTGCTGGTATCATTGCTCAGCATCTGAGCAACAGTAAGGCTGTGAATATTTTGTTTTCTGGTTTAGGTCCCACTGAATTTGAGCGAGTGAGTCATCTCTCCACTGCGAGAGAGATCTGGGCTACCCTCAAGGCACACCATGAGGGAACAGCACAGGTCAAGGCTCGGCTCTATCAGACCTACCGGCGTGAATATGAGAACTTCACACAGAAGCCGGGTGAATCTGTTGAGGCTTTGTTTGGTCGCTTTCAGTCGATCATTAACAAGCTTCGGGACAACAAGGCTGAGGGTGCTCAGTTAGTCTCAGATCACGAGCAGGCGCTCAAGGTTCTTCATACCTTGGACCCAAAGATCTGGGAGATCAAGGTATCATCTATCGTTGAGAGTACTTCTTACGATACCTTGACCATTTCTGAGTTGTTTAGCAAGCTGAAGGCCACTGAGGTAGATATCCAGTTGAGATCAAATCTCACTGGCTCTGGATCAAAATCCCTGGCCCTTGCTACACCTTCTGTTGATCCCTCTGCTGTGAGTTGTGCTGGGTTCTCCTTGATGTCTATCACTGAGGACCAGCTTGAGTTGTTGGGAGATGATGATTTGTGTCTCTTTAACAACCGGGTGCGTCGTGTCTATGATAAAAGAATGTTCAAAAGACACGGCACAAAATCCGGATGCTTTGAATGTGGTGATCCAGGACACTTCATCGCCGACTGCCCCAAGCGCAGTGGATACAAGAAGGGCGCCGGTAGCAGCTTCCACGACTCCGGCAAGCATGAGAGCCCCTCCTTCAACAAGGGCAAGCCGAAGACTCGGTTCTTCAAGAAGGCCCTGAAGGATTACCGGCGAGAGAACAAGAAGCGCGACAAGGCCTTCTTTGCCGAGATGGAGAAGAGCTACTCCAAGAGATCCACGTCTTCTACCTCTTCATCGAGCTCAAGTGATGAGGAGATTACCATCAAGAAGGGGAAGGACAAGGATGATCCGGCGGGCCTCTGCTTCATGGCTTTCGGAGACAAGCCGAAGAGCCGCACACACCAGCGCCGAAGATCCCGCAAGAGCTTCTGCTCCATGGCTCTTGGGGATAGAGAAGAAAAGAGCTCCTCCGACGACGACGATAGCAAGGTATCATCTTATGAGCGCGAGATTGTAGATTTACTTGAGAGCAATCGTCAGGAGTTGAAGTATCGGGAGAAACTGCTTAGGGGGGCTAAGAAAAGGATAGACGAGTTAGAGAGTGAGCTTGCCGTGGCCAACGGTAGGATTGAGAGTCTATCCTCTTCTCCCTGCCTGGGTGATAGCAGTGAGTGCCCGAAGTGTGAGGTGCTTCTGTGTGACCTGTCGACTTTAAAGTCCAGGTACACAGAAAGGGTTGATGAGAGGGACGCTTTGGCCACTGAGCTTGAAAGTGCTCAGCTGGAGCTGAAAGATGCTCAAGCCACTGTCGTCGCACCCTGTGTTGATTGCCCATCTCATCTAGCTGCCTTAGCTGAGCTGAAATCCAAGGGCAATGAGCATTCGGGTGATTTGGAGAGGCTGAGAGCTGAGCTTGCCCAGACTAGGCTAGAGCTTGAGACACTGTCAGTTCCACCCACTGTTTGTGAGAACTGTCTGTCTCTTAGAATGGAGTTGATTAAGCTAAAAGCCGGAAAGTCTGTCCAAGTAGAGAGTGAGTGTGAGACCTGCTTGTCTCAGGTGAGGTTCTAGCTTCCTTGAGAGAGGAGCTAGCAGATTCTCAGAATGAGAACTTTTACCTCCGTTCTATCCTGAGTTGGATCAGTGCCAGAGAGCCACAGCTTGGCATGATGATCCAGCAGTTCAAGAGGAAGGATGGGTTTGGAGTAGGTTACACCTACACCAAGGCTGACTTTGAGAGTGCCCTCAGCCGGGCAGTGGAGTGGAGTAAAATGACTCCAGAGCAGAGATATCCCAAGACTCACTCCACTGAGTCCTCCCAGGCTTGTCAGCCCAAGGATGGAGTGATTCATGAGCCACCTAAAGCTCCACCCAAGAAACCTATCTGGGTTCCAAAGCCCAAAAATCTCCACACTTCTCTTGACTCTCTTCCTGGACCCTCTCAGCCCAAAAAGACCACACCAAACACTACCAAGCCCAAGAACCCCAAGCCTCAACCACATCCCAAGAAGCCTACCTATCATTGTGAGTATTGTCAGAGAGACGGGCATCTTGCGGAGTTTTGCTTCAGGAGGAAGCGGGTTGAGAGAGCAGAGAGGGCTCGTAGTGATCAGGTGCAGTTCTACCAGCAGGGTGGCAGACTGCGTGTTCCTCGGCGCGGGGAGAGGCTGGAGGCCAGGCCGCGTCGTGTAGGTGGTGGTAGAGGAGACGGCTTTCTTGCCCGTGCTCCAGTTGGTGGTGTTCGTTCCGGCAGAGTTCCAGACCGAGTTGGCTACGGTTCTGGACCTCGTGGCCGTAGGGTTAGGAAGAACCGTGGACCGCGCTTTGAGCCGCGTTTTGGTCCAAACTCTTTTGATGGTTTTCGCTTTCCATCTTTTGAGCAGATGGCTCGACACTGGTTTAGCTCGTTTGCTAAACCTGGTGCCGGACCATTTGCTCCCACTTACAAACATTGATTGTGCAGGACCGGGGACTGGAGGAGGTTTGGATCATGGACTCAGGATGCTCTCGCCACATGACGGGACATCGCAGATGGTTCTCCAGTCTCATTCCCCCGAGCTCCAAAGAGTACATTACCTTCGGGAACAGCGGTCAAGGGAAAGTAAGTGGCATAGGCTCAATCAGCATCTCAGACCACTTCTCTTTAAAGAATGTTGCTTTGGTTAAAAATCTGAACTTTAATTTAATATCTGTTTCTCAACTTCTTGAAGATGGTTTGGAAGTGCATTTTAAGAAGGGCAATTCTTCTGTGATTGATTCTAGAGGGTCTTTGGTTTGTCAGATTTTACCCTTCGGTAAAGTTTTTCGAATTGACTTCTCTACTTCTTTTGGCCCTTCTCGCTGTTTGATTGCTGGATCCTCTTCTGAGCTCTGGAAGTGGCATAGGAGGTTAGGTCATTTGAGTTTTGATCTGCTAGTCAAGTTAAGCTCTATGGATCTCATCCGAGGATTGCCCAAGCTTAAAATGGAGAAGGATCTGGTTTGTCATCCCTGTCGTCATGGGAAAATGGTTGCCGCTTCTCACTCACCTGTGACTCAGGTGATGACTTCGTATCCAGGCGAGCTTTTACATTTGGACACTGTGGGTCCAGCTCGGGTACGCTCAGTCGGTGGGAAGTGGTATGCACTTGTGATTGTTGACGACTTTTCACGTTTCTCGTGGGTTTTCTTTTGGAGTCTAAGGATGAAACTTTTCAATTTGTCCATGACCTGATTTTGAAGCTGAAGAATGAGAACAATGGTCGGATGCGAGCAATTCGCTCCGACAACGGCTCTGAGTTCAAGAACTCTCAGTTCGTCAGCTTCTGTGGTGATCAGGGTCTGGACCATCAGTTTTCTTCTCCTTACACTCCCCCACAGAACGGCGTTGTGGAACGAAAGAACCGCACGCTAGTTGAGATGGCCAGGACGATGCTCGATGAGCACAGGACTCCTAGGCGTTTTTGGGCTGAAGCCATGAACACGGCTTGCTATCTTGCCAACCGTATTTTTCTTCGAGCTTACATTGGTAAGACTTCATATGAGTTGCGGTTTGGCAGACAGCCCAAGGTGACCCACTTGCGAGCGTTTGGCTGCAAGTGCTTTGTGCTCAAGAAGGGAGGGCATTTGGACAAGTTTGAGTCTCGTTGCTGGGATGGTATTTTTCTTGGTTATGCATTGCATTCTCGAGGCTTCCGTGTTTGGAACCTCGAATCCCAGCTGCTTGTCGAGACGTGTGAGGTTTCTTTTGATGAGTCCTTGCCTTCTTTGACTCCTTCTTTTGAGCTTTCTGGTGATGATGAGCTCGGAGAGTCCATCTTCGAGGAAGATGAGGATACTCCAGCTGCTGTTGAGGGCGGGCCTTCTGCATCCCCCGCAGAGCCCACATCTTCTGTGACTTCGACTGATGATGAGGGCGGACCTCTGATCACTTCTTCCACTTCGATCGAGCCCATTCAGTCGAGTCCAGAGGTGCCAGCTGCTGACTCCGGTGAGGTGACTTCAGATCACCAGGGAACCCGAGCAGTGCAGCGTGACCACCCCTCAGAGCTCATCATTGGTGATTTGACTGAGAGGACTTTGCGTTCTTCTGCCTCTCTCGCTGTGTTTGCTGAATCTGCGTTTGTTGCATCTTTTGAGCCCAGAGACATTTCTCATGCTCTTTCTGATTCTAATTGGATTAATGCTATGCAAGAAGAGCTTGAGAATTTTGTCCGCAATCGGGTTTGGACACTAATTGAGCCGCCACCAGGATGCAACCCCATAGGCACCAAGTGGGTATTCAAGAACAAACAAGGTGAAGATGGGGTTGTGGTGCGCAATAAGGCTCGACTAGTTGCCCAGGGTTATTGCCAGAAGGAAGGTATTGACTTTGAAGAAACCTTCGCTCCTGTGGCCCGTCTTGAGTCCATTCGCATTCTTTTAGCTTTTGCCGTTTCGAAAGGTTTTAAGCTTTTTCAAATGGACGTTAAGAGTGCTTTTCTGAACGGGTTCATAGAGGAGGAAGTATATGTTAGGCAACCCCCCGGTTTTGAGAACCCTAAGTTTCCTCGACATGTTTTTAAGTTGCACAAAGCTTTATACGGGTTGAAGCAAGCCCCCAGGGCCTGGTATGACCGGTTAAAGCAGTTTTTGTTGGGGAAGGGCTTTGTGATGGGTTCTGTGGATAAAACTCTTTTCCTGCTCAGAGATGCTTCAGATTTCTTAGTCGCTCAGATTTACGTGGACGATATTATCTTTGGCGGTACTACTGATTCTCTTGTGTCCAAGTTTCTGAGCAGATGCACAGTGAGTTTGAGATGAGCCTCATGGGTGAGCTCAAGTATTTCTTAGGGCTCCAGATCAAGCAGACCAAGGACGGCACCTTCATCCACCAAGGTAAGTATACTCGTGACATGCTTAAGAAATTTGACTTTGGTGGTGAATTGAAGCCGCAGATGACCCCGATGGGTACTTCTGGGGGTCTGGACAAGGACGAGAGCGGTGTCAAGGTCAATGAGAGAGAATTTCGAGGAATGATCGGTTCGCTGCTGTACTTAACTGCAACAAGACCGGACATACAGTTCGCCGTGGGACTTTGCGCGCGTTTTCAGTCTTCACCACGCGCGTCTCACCGGCAGGCTGTCAAGCGCATTTTCAGGTATCTCACCTATGCGCCTGATCTTGGTCTCTATTATTCAGCATCATCATCACTTGATTTATCTGGCTTTTCGGACGCCGACTTTGGTGGGTGCCGGTTGGATCGCAAGTCGACTTCCGGTACTTGCCAGTTTCTTGGTTCTTCCCTTGTATCTTGGTCTTCTCGAAAGCAATCTGGAGTTGCTCTTTCGACCACAGAAGCTGAGTATGTAGCTGCTGCTAGCTGCTGCTCACAGATGGTTTGGATGATTTCCACTCTTCGAGACTTTGGGTTGCTCTTTCCTACCAGGGTTCCATTGTTTTGCGACAGCACGAGTGCTATTAGTGTAGGGAAAAACCCATGTCTCCATTCAAAAACCAAACATATTGATGTGCGCTTTCACTTCTTACGGGATCAATATGAGAAAGGTGTCATTGACCTTATTCATGTTGATACCCATCATCAGTTGGCTGACATTTTTACCAAACCCCTAGATCAGTCTACATTTGAGCGTTTACGAGGGGATTTGGGTGTTGTGTATCCTTTTTAGGATATTTTGCGTCAGTTTTCTTTGCTCTTTACTCTTTTCTTGAGTCTTTTTGTGTGTGTTCATATCATACATATTCACATATCACACTTTAGAGATGCTTCTGTTATATGATTGAACTACTTTACTTATTCTAGCTGGTATATGCTTTTGATTACTTATCAATGATCATGCTTTGTCTCAGTTCATTTGATATGTCTGATATCTGTCATATGCATGGCTTTTACGCTTTCAACTTGAAAAATGATCACCATTGTTTCTGGTAACTAGCTTGTGTAGGCTGAGTGCCTTTGCTATCTGTTACATGCCTTGTGGCTAGTTCATCACATAGATGCAGATATGCAACTTGGACATCTTTATGCTTTAACATGGAAAATGTGCCATAAAAATGATAAAAATCAAAAATGAATGAAAATTCCATGCCTTGTTATGCTTAAGTTGAAAAGATCCAAGTGGGTTTGCTTTGTCGCATTATATTGTTCTGGACTGCTTACCATAGCACTTTGGTATGAACTAGGACAGTATAGTGTATGCCGAGACCAATGTCTTAAGCTTCTGATGGCTCAGTTCTGGCCTAGGCTTGACTTGGTCGGTTAGCATAAGGTTTGACATGCAAATAACCCTTGGCAAAAATAACAAAGGAAAATGAAAAAGCCTGAACTTTAAAGGGATAACAAGTTTGCTGAAGCACTTTGTTTTGAACAATGCTTATCTTGGTAGATATCAGTTAGCTTCTGCATCTCATGCTTTACCTTGCTTGTTTACTAGACAATGTGGTGATGTTTTTATTTGCAAAAATTGACAAATGCGTGCTAAATGACTTTCTTTAGATATCATCTCTTGCACTGCTCAAGCCATGTGTCTTAGACAGTATCTCTTTTGCTATACCTGTTAGATACTGTATTTGTAGTCAATCATATCTACGAAGCATGCTTTCTACACTCCACCTGCACCCCAGTTGCTTTCACTGCATATTTTGAGGGGGAGTTGCATTTCAGGGGAAGTCTGTGTCTCTTTTTGAGTGCTTGATGAGTTCACTTGTCAACAAGGGGGAGAAAATTTGGGATCAGAGTTTAAGGGGGGGGAGTTAGTTCTTACTCTGTCGATATCCTTGTTGTTCTGAAATCACACTCATTTTGAGCTTTTGCGTTTTTGGTTAACCATAATGACCGGTTCTTGCTTTTGTTTGGCTTTTGGTCATTAGGGTTAAACTTTTACCTTATTTTTTCTTCTTCTTTGTTCTCTTGTGTTTTGTTTTCGTGTTTCCACTTTTGTTTCACAGGTGCTGAAGAGCTGAGAATTGAGGAGTGTTGACAATGCACTCATCAAGGGGGAGATTGAGGAGCCATGCTGAATAGCGTGGGCCTCATGGCTCTAGAAGTGATGAGTCATTGTCAACGATAGTCAACAAGGACTGAAGAGAAGAAGAAGATCTGTTGTTTCATGGGCCGCGTGTGACTCAGGTACACGGGCAGCGAGCGACTGTCGGGCAGAGGAGGCTGCGAAGTCGGGCTGGTCCAATCCGGGTGCATGGGCCAGAAGCAGTAGAAGACCCACTAAGCTGTTGACCAGGACTGACTCAGGTACACGGGCGGTGAGCGATTGCCGGGCTGAGAGAGCTGCGGGGTCGGGCCGGCCCAATCCGGGTACCTGGTGCAAAGCTGGTGGAGGCTTTGTCAGTTTCGGCGTAAAACTGACAACCGTTGATCTTGTATCCGACTGTCCAGAAGAGAAGCCGTAGTCGCTACGAAAACTTAGCTTCCGGATAAGTCATCTGTAACTCTAGGCCCACAGTCAGTCTGTCGTGTCTGTAAAAATACCTAAGGGCAGTAGAGTCTTTTCCTTTATTTTTGAGTCTGTAAAAACCCTAAGGGGCAGGTAGAATATTCCTAGTGTTGGGCTGCCTATAAATAGGACCCCAACCCCTAGGGTTTTGGACCACCCTTTTGCTGAAATTGAATACCACTCTATTGGGTCATTTTGCCTCTCACGTTTTCTCTCTCATCTCCTCTTCCTTGCTTGCGCCGCCAGGGAGTCCTCCCACTGTGTTTCTTGCCTTGCTTTTAATGTTGCAGTAAATGCTCTACTTCTGTGTGTGCTGCATCTGTAAGGTTTTTAATGACTCGATTTCACCTTCAGAGCAAGTTTCTCTGTGATTTTTGAGCCCTTGTAGGCTTCGGCTGATGTGAAGAAGCTTCTGTTCTTCACAGCAGAGTACTAGTTCTTGCATTTTGCAAGTAGTACTCCACTGTAACTACAGTACTCCTGCGCCAGCTTTTTACTTTTACTGCTTCACTTTTCGATCTGGTTGATAGGACTAAAATCGCTTTTCTGTCTGTCTCTGCGAAGTCATCCTTCTCTGTTCGAAGCCCCTCAGCTCCGTGAGGCAGGCTCCGATCGAACATCTTTAAAGACTTCGCTCAGACTTCGAACTTCGGTTTTTGTGTCTGAGTTGCTAGCTTCGAAGTTCTTCCTGTTTTGGACAGCATCGCATACTTCGAACTAGTGTACTCCGAATCTATCGGTTCGAAGTTTGTCTGTTCTAATAGACTTCGCTTGAATTTCTTTGTGGCGTGTCTGCCTTCGTTTCTCCTCCGGAAGTTCTCCCTTTTTCGAAGATAGAGTGTAGGCTTCGGACTTGTTTTTCTGTCACGTGACAGACTTCGCTCCTATGTTCGAAGGTTGTCTGTTTGTGTGTTCGAAGATTCGTGTTCGAAGGTTTAGCTTCGAGGCCTTTTGGTTCGAAGTACTTTCGAAGTCTTGCCTTCGAAGTGCATACTTCGAAGCAGGCTTCGGCACTGTTTTACTTCGCTCCGAAGCTCGTGAGGCGAATCTGTGTGCAAGAACTTGTCTTCGAAGTGCATACTTCGAACCTAGTTCCGGCACTATTTTCTACTTCGCTCCGAAGTACTCTTCCCGTCTTATCACTTCGAACTAGCCTTGTCAGTGACACCTTCGGCTTTTCGGACAGACTCCGACACCTACCTCCGAAGCATACCTCGACGTGCGAAGGGGGCTTCGACAAGTCCCGAACAGGAGACAACTTTGGACAGTAACTTCTCTTTTCACTTTATACATACTTAGATCATTTCATTGAGAAGTTTAGGCCTGTTACAACTTGTTTATCTGCCTAGTAGCACCACTTTAGTTCTACACTGTTTATCATCAGATGCTTCTAGGTTAGAAACCTTTAGACTTAGGCCTTCTGTTTATTTTCTGCTGCGTAGTATTTTTGAGGTGCGTTGGGTATTGGGAACAGGCCATTGATTCGAAAGAATTTTTAAGGCGCCCATTCACCCCCCCTCTGGTCGCTACTTTCGGTCCTACACCTGGCTCGACATAACTCCGACGCGAAGCACCCCTAACATGAAGTATGTCCCACGCAAAGATGCTCTGGCATGTGAAGGCCCTCGGACCAGCAACAACGCGATGAGTCCGACGCAGTATTGTCCAGCCGAAGCCCTACCGGAGATAGATCTGACAACCTCCGAAGCGAGTTTCTTGGCTCCAAAAATCACTTTCTAGGGACTTGATTTAAGCAAAAACTCTTGTCGAAGGAGATCCAAATGCAAACTCTGCAAAATACTAAGATTAAACGCTAATTCGGCCTAAAGACCGAATTGCCAAGTGTAGTAATGGAAAAATAGACAGAACAAAGGGTAGCAAACTGTTACGTAGATTAACGGATGATTCACAAGAAAACCAACAAGATGATAGCAATTTGATACGTAGATTAACGGATGATTCACATGCGAATCAACAAGGACTTACCACAGTTTCGATGTGATGCACAGAGAGTTTTCAACGCAAACTCACAAAGATGTAATGTAGAGCTACTCCTAAGGCAGGAAAAGTAGATTGAAAGTAATGTGATTCAAAACTAGGGTTTTGAGTTGATCTGTATACATTGATTTGAATCGGCCTCACCCCTATATTTATAGGGGCTAGTCTTGACGTACCTGGCTACATCTCTAACTCTAACCTGATTAGTATTCGGCTAAAATAGATAAGATTTGATTAAGTATTAAAACAACCCAAAACCATAACAGATTCACTCCCAGGCCTACCCGAAGTGGGCCTTCGGTAGGCCTTCCAAAGTAAGCCTATCGGGTCGAAGCCTGCCAGCGAAGTGGGCCGCCAAAAGGTCCCTTTGGGCCGAAGCTGGCCTGCGAAGCAGGCCACCGAAGGGGCAGCCGAAGCTTCAATTCAGATGGGCCTTTGATACTTCGGGGATTTGGTCTGTGCCAGGAATTACATATTTTCAGTCTAAATTACCAATTTTGACTTTTGGACAATCTTGACCATTAATGCCATTTTTTTTCTATCAACAGTGACTTTCGAGGCTTTGGGAGGATGTGCTCGGACTTGCCTGAGGGTTTCCTCCATTCGAGCTAATAGGTCGACGGCCTCAGTCAAAACGAGACTATATTTTTTCACATATGCGAGAAGTGCTGATGTTTCCCCGCGTAGTGATAACTCCACTAGGACCTGACATCTTGAGCACCAAGTACAGGTAGTGTCCAATGGCCATGAATTCGGTTATGGATGGCCTTTCGAAGACGGCATGGAATGATATATCATACTCCATGACCCAAAAGGTTATGTGCTCAGTCTAATAGTTATCTTGAGAGCTGAACATGACCACCAGAGTTATTGATCCAAGTGGTACAAAGCTTTGCTCATGTATAATACCATAGAATAGGAAGTTGTCCTCCTTTTCGAGGTTGTTGTCTGAAATTCCAAGATCGATGAGGGACTAATAGAAAAAGATATTCAATCCACTTCTTCCATCGATCAGGACCCGCCTCATGTGTACCTTGAATGTCACTAGGTTGATAACCAACGGCTAACAGCCAATTTTAGGGACATTAGTCTATTGATCATCTCTTGATAAGGTGATCGGGACTTCCAACCACCGCAACTGTTAGATCTCCTCAAATCCTACAACATTGATACATCGGTCCATAATCTGTTATTGCCATTTAGTTTTGGCTGATGTGGGGCCCTCGAATATGATGTTCACCGTCTTATGAGGTCCATGGAAATCATTGTTGTCTCGGGGCCAACTATCCTTCTTCAGGGCGTCATCATCATCCCGGTGTCATTTGCTTTGCCAAGGACTTAACCTTTCTTATCAGTGCTAAATCCCTCTCCATGGCCTGTACCACACAATTAATGTTGATCTTGGCCTGCACTTGGTCTGATCTGATAAGCCCAATCGTAGGATATCTAGGATCATATCCCAACAAATACGAGTTTCATGGTTGCATATGGGGCATGAATATACTCTGCAGCCAAAAATTGCGAGTAGACAAAATAGATATCACCACTAACGCAGGAAATTGGTGAAATTCCCACCGTTCTAAATGGGGCATGAATCTTCTCGGTCCCTAGTCCACTTCTACAGACATCAAACTCATTGTGACCACGGAACCAATGTATGTCGTCTAGGGGTGGGTACAAATTTACCGAAAACCAAAAACTAAATTGAGTCGAATTAAATATTGTTTTGGTTTATTTTAATTTTTTGGTTTTTATTTTTCATAACTTCAGTTTTTGGTTCGGTTTTTACTTATGGAAAACTGAAGAACCAAATAAACAAGTATGAAACCTAAACCTGAATAGAGAAGAGTAAGACATGCTTGTTAGGGATGGCAATTTTACTCGGGTGCGGGTATCCGCGGGTACCCGACCCAATGGGTACGGGTTTGGGTTCAATTTTGTGCCCGCGGGTTCAGGTACCGTTTATTGTCGAGTCGGGTTTGGGTTTAGATTTAAACCCATGGGTTTCACGGGTTTACCTGATTACTTAAAATTATATATAGTCCATCTCATTTCCTATTCATTTTCCATAATAATGTTACGTTGAGATATGTTGAGTGAATTCATCATTTCAAATTATGTATTGGTAATATGATAATCTTCTATTTATTGTGGTTTTTTAATTATATTTATGTTGTATTGTAATTCATGTAGAGTATAAATTGAACTCACGGGTTACTCGTCGGGTTTTGGGTACAGTCTAGACGAACAAGATGCAGGCACGCCCCTTGCGCATCCGCAAACCGATGCCCGCGCATGCCTCTGCCTAGCCTTCGTGCCACCGGTCCCATGGCCCCACATGTCGGCGCATTCCCACTGCTAACGCCTAAGAGCATCTCCAAAAGCCTCTCTATTTTTGACTCTCCATTTAGCCATTTAGCCAACTCTCCAAAAAAATTCCTCTCTATTTCTGTTGCACACTCCAACAGACTCTCTATTTCTAACTTTCTAAAAAAAATTACTACTCACTTTTACAATCCCAAAATATTTTGAAAATTCTAATTTCTTTTTGAAATACCAAATTTTAACCCTAGAAATCCCCAAATTATCAAAATTTCAAATTCTATAATTTTTTAAAATATATATTTCTTTTATTTTTATTTCTCTTCATTTCCTTTTTTTCTTTTCTTCTTTTTTTTCTTTTCTTTATTTCTCCCTTTTTTCTTTCTTTCTCTGGTCTTCTTCTTCCTGGGCGCGACCCTTTCTTTTTGCTTTCTATGGTTTCTTCTTCCTGGACACCTTTCTTCCTTTATTCTCTGGTTTTCTTGGACGTAGCTACCTACGCACGGGGCAACGCCGGCCTAAGCGTGGACGAGCGTGGGGCAACACCGACCTGGGCGCAGCCGCCTGCGCGTGGGGCAACACCGGCGTGGGGCAGCACCGCTCTGGGCGCAGTCGCGCAGCACCGGCCAATGGTGGGGCGGTGGGGCAGCACCGGCGGTATGGCGGCGTGGGCTGGACGTCTAGCAGGGCATCTCCGCTAGCTCGCGGACAGATAGCCAGCCAAACTAACTAGCTAGATTTGGCTAGCGGGGAGTCCGATTTGGCCAGCCGGATAGTTTGGCCATCTGGTTGGCCAGTCTGTTGTGTTAGTTCACCCCACCTAGCCAACCCAACCATAAAACCTAAGCGTTATAGTGGGAGAGGTGGGGGCTTTTATCCATAGTCTAACATTCTCCCTACGTCGTGCGAGCCCGGCGTAGCCCGCAGCAGGTCTCAGCACACGAAAGAGGCGCAGGGGAAATCACGAAGTGGAAATGCGTGGCCAGGGGAGTTCGAATTCAGGACCTTGGCTCTGATACCATGTTAGTTCACCCCACCTAGCTAATCCAACCATAAAACCTAGGTGTTACAGTGAGAGAGGTGTGGGCTTTTATCCATTCAACATGTTGGAGTGTATTTTTGAGTATGATTGACTAAAATTGGCTTAGAGAAGGAGATAGAAAGTCTTTTAGAGATTTCTAAGGGGCTTGCCGATCGGCCTGGAATACACCTATCGCTATCTCCGTAGGCTGGCCATAATCTACCATCCGCTCCATTTGATGTGCACTCGCTTGCTGTGGCTAGCTATGCATAACGACTGCAAATCGGTAAACCAAAAACCGAAAAAACCAAACTGATTTTTTTTTTTGCTTTTTTCTTTCAGTTTTACTATTTTTTACAAGTTATTCAGTTTCTTTTTTCTGAAAACAAAACTTTTTTATAAATCGAATAAACCGAACTGATTAAACCAAATGCCCACCCTTTGCCATTAGCTTGACACGCCACATTTTGAGTAGTGAGTTGTGGTCATGCAAAGGTAAATATTGGAGGCCCATTGTGTTTCAACAACAGATGGGGGTTAGAATATAAGTACACGTTATGTCAACAGTTTCTGTAATATCCAAAAACAAATAGTGCAATCGCTTGAAAACAGCTCTGATAATCCATAGTCAACAAAGTCTAGTGTCAGATGAGATCCCAACAAATCATACCCCTCACCTTCAACTTAGACCACATAACACCCATCGAATTATTCGCAGTACAACACTTGCAAAGTGTGCGGGCCTTACGGCTAGACCCTGGAGGTTATGTGCATAGCAATTAGCAAACGAGCTGACAGAATTGATCAAGCTTATCTCTCATTATTTCACGGTTGGCTGACCATATTTTGCTCTTTGTGCCAAAGAACGACATCCTTGTAGGGCAAATCTCCTCCAAATATGTCAAGAGCACTCCCGACCGTAACATCAACTTGACTTTTGCCTGCTTTTTTTATCCTCTCTAGGTCATCCATTGTAGACACACCCCCAGCATAAGTTACCGGGATCTACAGGGCCAAAAATACTACAGTGAGTTCATAAAGAGTAGAAACTAGGGGAGTTCAAATACGGTTTAAGAGGGTTTTATTGGTTTGCAAGCAGGGAACCTGCATACATGCATGGTCATTGTCCCGACCTCTTTACCTGCCTAAACCGTATCTGAACACCCCAAGTAAATGTCGATCTAGAATTCTAGATAAAACAGGTCAAATTTTATTTGTCAATGGCTATAAGTGTTTTTTGTTTGACAATTGTTTTGTTCAAAATAAACAAGGATGGCAAAAATGGCTCGTTGCTGCTTGATTCAGTTTCATGAGTTTTAGAATTATCATGATTAATTGTCACCTGTATAGAACTTTTTCTTCGCCTTTAAATATTTAAATGCTCAAGTGCAAAAAAACAGTCAATTCAGCCAAGTCTTGGTTTGTTGACAGCACTACAAATGTTACAATTTGTTAAAGAATCCAAATTTCACAATAAATACAAGTGCAGACACCAAAGATAAGGTGAAGGATGAAATTAAGTAGCCAGGAAAAACTTGAACTAAACTAATTGATCAAGAATAGAATTGTACATACAGGTGAATAATGTCCCAAAAGAGTGACAAGTTCTTCATCAATTCCTAACCTGCGATTCCAACAATAGCTTAAATTAGAAAAGGCATCCACGTGCAAAGAATGTGGTTCACTGCTAGAGCAGGAAGATCATCAGTAAGTGAATACACAAGTGGACTGAACGATACAAAGTAACATCCAATCCACAAGGCAACAGGAGTTGCATTACTGAATAATTGCCAAGAAGCTTTTGAATTTTAGAATTCATTACACTCGATACAAAGGGGAAACTGAAAATTAACACACAGAAGTGAAAAAAACCTGCTTCCATTTGGAAGAATCATGTTAACTTCACTTGCTCAACAATGCGTCCTCAAATTTAAATACAAAACAAAGGGCAAGAATGGGATCTTTACTAGTAAACTTAATGTGAACCTCAGGATGAACACTGGCATATAAAGTCCAGCAAACAAAGAGTAGTCACAGACATGTAAAGTATACAGTAAAAAGAATGTTATATTGCTATGACTTACATGACAATTATATCTCATATTGGCCATTAGTAACAACAATTCTATCAATAAAACACAAATCAGAAAAGGAATGCACCTTTTGCCCTCCACATCAACACCATGAACCAAAAATTCATCTGCATAGGCAGCAAGATAATTCAGCGTTGGCTCATCCACAAAGACATCACTGAATTTCTGCCATCTGTCAGTCACGATGGCATATCTTCCATCCTATCAAGAAATATTATTTTACAAGCATAATAATTAAATATCAAATAGCTGTCAATAATACAATGACAATCACATTAGGGTAATTACAGATTTTTTTCTCATGTTTACAAATTATGCAGTTAGCTTATGTTGCTCTAACTTTTATATATGTAAATAACACCCAACTATTAAAAGGACTGACTAATGCTTAGGTTAAATTTCATCTTGTTTCATGAGAAAAATGCTCAAATCTGATAACATGACCATTTTTGTTCGTCAGTAACACACTGTCCTCAATATTAAAAGGAATAAATGGAGTAATTATACCTAAAGCCACGATATATTAGTCCTTTATTTGTTGGTTCATGCTGTAGAAAGGTGAGGTTGAGGCAATTGGCCATGCTCTCAATGGAGAGGGGGCCTGTATTTATAGGGCAGCTGCTGCTGCTATATATGGCAGTAAATACATGGATAGGAAATAAATCACAATCTCTAAACATGGCAGGTCTGATCCTAATTGACTGCCCTGCCTAAATATGCAAGATCACAATCTCTAAACATGGCAGGTCTGATCCTAATTGACTGCCCTACCTAAATATGCAAGATACAATCTCCTATTGCCTAATACCCGCCCGCAGCCGAAGCAGGAGGCTTGCGGACGCACAGGCTGGTTCTGAATTCTGTAAATAGTGGTGTTGGGAGGCCCTTCGTCATGATGTCAGCAAACTGATGAGACGAAGGAACATGAAGCACCCGAACCTCGCCAAGTGCACCTTGTCGCGCACAAAGTGAATGTCGATCTCGATGTGCTTCGTGCGCTTGTGGTGGACCGGATTGGCCGTCATGTATACGGCGCTGACGTTGTCGCAGAAGACAACAGTGGCAGATGGCAGCTGGAGGTGGAGCTCCTGAAGTAGCTGGCGAAGCCAACAGCACTCAGCCACAACGTGGGCCACAGCGCGGTACTCGGCCTCAGCACTAGAGCGGGACACCGTGGTCTGGCGCTTGGAGGACAACGAGACCAGATTATCGCCGAGGTAGACGCAGTAGCCGGAGGTGGAGCGTCGAGAATCTGGGCAGCCGGCCCAATCGGCATCGGAGTAGGCAGTCAACGTCTGGATGGAGCCGCGCCCAATGTGAAGACCTGAGGAGAGTGTTCCCTTCACATAGCGCAGGATTCGCTTGATCAGCGCGCGATGAGGCTCCCGTGGGCCGTGCATAAAGAGACACACCTGTTGAACTGCATAAGCCAGATTAGGACGTGTCAGAGTCAGGTACTGAAGAGCCCCTGCTATGCTCCTGTATTCTGAGCTGTCCTTGTCTGACAGTTTGTTGCCTTCATGGGCGGAGAGTTTGGCCTGAGTGTCAACAGGGGTTGCCGTAGGATGACACTCAGCCATGCCTGCCCGTTGGAGGAGATCGATGGTGTACTGTCGCTGCGACAGGAACAGGCCGTCGGAGGTGCGGGTGACGGCGACGCCGAGGAAGTGGTGGAGAGCACCCAAGTCGGTCATGGCGAACTCAGACTGGAGTCGGGCCATGAGTTGTTGCAGAAGAGTTGGAGTCGAGGCGGTGAGGATGATGTCGTCGACGTAGAGCAGCAAGTAGGCGAGACTCGTCCCCTCGGTGAGAACAAAGAGGGATGTGTCAGAGGTGGAGGCGACGAAGCCGAGCTGTTGAAGGAAGGTCGCGAACCGCTGGTACCAAGCTCTCGGGGCCTGCTTCAGTCCGTACAGGGACTTTTGCAGGAGACAGACGTGATCTGCAGCGGCGGGGTCAACGAAACCCGGTGGCTGCTGGCAGTAGACTGTCTCGTTGAGGTGGCTGTGAAGAAAGGCATTCTTCACGTCCAGCTGATGGATCGGCCAGGCACGGGAGACGACAATGCTGAGAACGGTCCGAATGGTGGCCTGTTTGACCACCGGACTAAAGGTCTCGTCGTAGTCAATGCCTTCTCGTTGAGAAAATCCGCGGACCACCCAGCGAGCCTTGTGACGAGCGAGGGACCCATCGCATGGAATTTGTGCCGGAAAATCCACTTGCCTGTCACAACATTCGCGCCAGGAGGGCACGGAACAAGACGCCAGGTGTTGTTGTCGACGAGGGCCTGGTACTCATCCATCATCGCAGCCCGCCAGTTGGCATCGGCCAGAGCGCTGCGGTAGTTCGCCGGTAGAGGCGATGGTGAGGGCGAGGAGGTGGCGGCGAGCCCCTCGTAGCTCACACGTGGGAGGGCGCCGGTCCTGGTGCGCGTGAGCGGCGGAGATGGAGCTGCAGCTGTGGACGCAGCCTGGGGCGTCGGTGCGGCAGGCACAGCTGGTGGCGCAGGCACCGGCTGTGGTCGTCGACTGTAGGTCCGTGGAAACGGAACCACAGGAAGACCAGGCGGGGGTACGTGACCACACCCGCCCGGTGGTGAAGCCGAACTGGGGCTGGGGGGCACATGGTTGCGTCCCCCAGGCAGGAGAAAAGCCGGGTCCAGCTCATCATCAGGGGGGCGGCTGCACAACGTCCAAGGTGGACGGGGCAACCGTGGTTGTCGAGGAGGAACCTCCACCTGTAGGAACAATAGAGCAAGGCACCGAAACCGAATCGTTGTCCAGAAGAAAATCCAGGGAGCGAGGGAATGGGATGACACCGGTGGTGGAAAAGGGAAAAAAAGTCTCATCGAACACAACATGACGAGAAATAATGATGCTTTGAGTTGTCAGGTTGAGACACCTATAGCCCTTATGAGAGGAAGGATACCCAAGGAAAATGCAAGCCGCAGAGCGAGGTGCGAGCTTATGTGGGGAAGTGGCCTGTAGGTTTGGATAGCAGAGGCACCCAAAGACGCGAAGGTGGCTGTAGGTGGGTGGCTGTCCATGGAGGCGAGTGAAAGGAACCTCATGGGATATGGAGGAGGAAGGGCGCCTGTTGAGTAAGTAGCAGCGGCAGCAAGAGCCTCAGCCCAATATGTGGGTGGCATTGAAGCGTGGAGCAGCATGGTGCGAATTGAGTTGTTGAGTGTGCGAATGGTGCGTTCTGCCTTGCCATTTTGAGGGGAAGTGTATGGGCAGGAGAGACGAAGAAGTGTTCCCCGAGCAGCGAGGAGGTGGTGTTGGCTGTGTTGACAAATTCTCTGCCATTGTCGGTTTGGAAGCATTTACAGGGAGGTTAAATTGGGTTTGTGCAAAGGCTGTGAGCTGAACTAAGTGTTGGTGGACCTCGGATTTGCGGTGGAGAGGAAAAACCCAACAATAGTGACTGTAATCATCCAGACAGACTAAATAGTATGAAAAACCAGAAATACTAGGGATGGAGAGGTCCAAACATCACAGTGAATTAGTTCAAACGGTGCTTAAGTACAAGAGTGGGAGGTACTGAAGGGTAGACGCGTGTGCTTGCCTAACTGACATGAATGGCAGAGGGAGCGGTCTACTTTATTGTAGGAAACACATGAAGTTTATTTAGATGTTCTAAAGCAGCAGGTGCTGGATGGCCGAGACGCTGGTGCCACAGGGTCGACGAAACAGCTAGGAGAGCATGTGAGGAGGCGCCAGCGGTCGGAGGGATAGCAGGTATGGTGTAGAGATCGCCGGTACTATTGCAGCGATGAATCACTCGTCCCGTCTGGGTATCCTTAACAGAAAAACCAAGAGCATCAAATTCAAGAGAACAACGATTTTCACGGGTGAATTGACGAACGGATAAAAGATTATGAATGAGAGAAGGGGCGACAAGAATGTTATTAAGGGAGAAGTTTGCTGAGGTGGTGGGTAGGATGGAGTGACCTCTGGACGTGACCGGAATACTAGTGCCATTGCCTACTGTTATAGATGAGGTGGAGGGGGGAAGGCGCTGGAGGAGCATACCATCAGAGGTCGCCATGTGAGTTGAAGCGTCGGAGTCAACAACCCATGAGGGGCTGCCCTGGACAGCTAGGTGCTGCAAGGCAGCAATTAGGCCGGCCGAGTCCCATGTCGGTCCACCAGGCTGGACAGGGGCGAACGCTGTGTGCGCCTGAGGAGGGGCACCGAGCAGCCCCTGTTGGCGTGGGGGCTGCCATGGGTGGCTGCCAGGGGCACCGGAACTGCCCTGGTCGCGCTCCCAGGGAGGTATGACGCGCTCGCCGGGGTTGACACGTGCGCCAGTCCAAGGATCAAAACCCCAGGGCTGACGCTTGCTGTCGCGCCGGGTGTTGTTTGCGCCTGTTGTCGCGTCGGCCACCGTTGTCGTGCTGCAGCTGGCGCGGCTGTTGCTGCTGGCGCGGCTGCTGTTGCTGGACTGCGGTCGGCAGGGCACCACCAGGGGCGCCATTGAAGGTGGCGAGAAGGGCCGAAGCGGCGCGGACCTTGTCCTCGTTCTTGAGACGCAGCTCCTTGAGGAGCTGATTCCTGGCAACAGCAAAGGTGAGAGGTTCCTGGGCGGCGATGTTGTCGGCGACAGATTGGTACTTCTCATTGAGCCCCGCGGAGTAGGTTGAGGACGAGGTCGGGCTCGGTGATGGTTTGGTCGACGTCGCGAAGACTGTCGGCAGCCTCCTTCATGCGCACACAGTACTCGTCGATGGAGGAGTCGCCCTGGGTCATCGAGTGGAACTCGTGACTTAGGAAGACGGCGCGGGGTGCCTTGTTGGCTTGGTACAGGGCGGCGATTGCCGTCCAGAGCTGGCCGGCGGTCTATTGGGCACCGGTCATAGCGAGGTTGAGGACGGAGTCGGAGACGGTGCCGAAGATCCAACTGCGGATGCAAAAGTCAGCCTGCACCCATGCGTCATTGGTGGGCGTAGGGGGAGACGATGGCAAGGTGCTGGAGCAGCCCGAATTTGCCACACATGGCGTGGAAGGCTGTCGACCACTTGGTGTAGTTAGAGGGTCGCAGCTCGAGGGTCATGGGAATGTGGGTCTTCACGTTTACTAGAGCATATGGGCAAACGGCTGGGTTGATGGCGTCAGCCATGGCGGAGGTGGTGGAGGACTCGTGAGGACATGCTGGCGCGGCTGTTGGGCGGCGCAGCTAGGTTGGGGAAGGAGAGGGAGGGCCAAGATCAGATTGCTCTGATACCATGTAGAAAGGTGAGGTTGAGGCAATTGGCCATGCTCTCAATGGAGAGGGGGCCTGTATTTATAGGGCAGCTGTTGCTGCTATATATGGCAGTAAATACATGGATAGGAAATAAATCACAATCTCTAAACATGGAAGGTCTGATCCTAATTGACTGCCCTGCCTAAATATGCAAGATCACAATCTCTAAACATGGCAGGTCTGATCCTAATTGACTGCCCTGCCTAAATATGCAAGATACAATCTCCTATTGCCTAATACATGCTCTTAGTTGTCAGTTTATCACCGGAAAACAGTTATGTCACTGGCAGGGATTTCCGTAGAATTAGAATTCCGTAGAATATTAGAAGGAACTAATCTTCGTAGATTATACTGAAATAGGTAGTTGGTCGAGGGCTTGGACCTCTCCATCGCGGCGGCGCCGTTGCGGCGACGCGGTGAAGAGGCAGGGATACAAGAAGGCAATAGCCAAACTGAACTACTCGACATCAGCCCTGTTTATATAGGCACAATGCTGATCTAATCTAACAACCTTAATCTGATTCTAACAACTTTAATCTACTAGGACTCATTTAATCTAACCACTTAATCTAAACTGAAATACTCTTCTAACTAAATTGGACTCTAATAGACTTGGACTCTTTGATCAAATCTAAACTAGGCTCTAACTAACTAATCTGATTTCAACAATTAATCTGCTACAGGCGGGCCAGGGCCTGATCTAAGGCCATGACAAGTTAGTTGGAAATTAATCAATATTCTTTTGGCACAGCACATACTGCTCTATGTTAGACAACCACATTCTAGATAGGACTGGACTCTTCTAGATAGTTGTAGAACATGTTCAGCTGTTAGTTTTCTAGTTCTCTACAGCTGGACACATTTTCTGTTATGGCTAAACATTTTGTTATAGCCTAACTCCTCTCTATAAATGTAATCCCTGGTTCCCTTTGCATAATCAATAACACAGAAACATTCCTCCCATACTTTCTTACATGGTATCAGGAGGTTAATCCCTCTCTTCCGCTGGTTGTGCGCACCTCTTCCTGGTGCTGCCTCCTCTTGGTGCTCCTTCTTCCTGCTGCTGCCATCTCATGGCGAGTGATGCTCCTGCTGCTCCTGCGGTTGACGTTCCTCCGCCTAATCTCATCGACACAGCTCTTGCTCGTCTTCGCCAAGCCGAACAAGACGTTCTGGCTCAACAGGAACGAGATGCAGCAGACGCTCGTCTCCAGGCTGCTCTCAGTCGTGCTGCTCAAGAGCGCGTGGCGGTTACGCCCTCCTCGGATGTTGCTGCCACCAACTTTTCTGCCGGCGCAACATCTCTCCTTGATGCTCTTCTACATCACGAGGCTGTTGCACTCCTAAACTTGCACGCTCAAGCTATTGCAGTTCACAACATCCACACCCTCGTCCCCCTTGTCCTCGATGTCAACTCCGTCTTCTTCGCACGCTGGCGTGAATCCTTCCTCCTCACTGTTGACAAATTTTCACTGCAGGACCATGTTCTCTCCGACACAGTTCTGCCCCAATCTCCTGACTGGGCTCGCATGGACTGTGTCGTGAAGACATGGCTCCTTGGTGTCATCTCTGATGACCTTGCCGACGCCATCTCTGACCGCGGCGCCACTACTCGAGCTACTTGGCTCGCCATTGAGTCACAGTTCCTTGGCAACCGCACCACCCGCATTCTCTTCGCCGACTAGGAGTTCCGCTCCTTCTCTCAGGACGACCTCTCGGTCTCTGAGTATTGTTGGTGGTACAAAAGGATGGCAGAGGATCTCCGCGACTTGGGCGAGCCCATCTCTGACCGCACGCTCGTTCTCAATATCATCCGCGGCCTCAATGAGCGGTTTACTGCTCTCGGGCTTCATCTCCGCCGCAGCTGTCCCCTCCCTTCCTTTCTTCAAGTTCGGGATGACCTGCAACTTGAGGAGCTGACCATGGCGAAGACGCACCCGACTCCGGCCATCGCTCTCGCCGCAACCTCTAGACCCGGCGGCTCTGCTCCTTCCGTTCCGCAGCCTTCGAGACACCCTCCACCGGCTCCCACCGGATCTGGCAAGCGTGGGAAACGTGGGGGTAAACGAGGCGGCGGAGGTGGCGGAGGCGGCGGAAGTGGCGGAGGCGGTGGCTGGCCCCAGGGGTTCGGCCAGAACCCTAATTCTGGCGGAGGCAGCAGACGGGGGCTCTTTTCTGGTGGACCACGCCCCTGGCCCAGTCTTCACAATCCCTGGACCAGGTCCATCCATATGTGGCCCGGTCCACGCAGCCAGCAGCCTCCCTCTGCTTTTCTTGCTGGGCTGAATACCCCTTGGGCCGGACAGTGGTGTCCACCTGCTTCTGGGCCAAATTCTGCTCCTGGGCCGATTCGGTCTGCTCCTGGTACTGGGCCGACATGGCCTGCTCCTGTTCCTGGGCTCTCTGGTTGGGACCAAAACACACTTGCAGCCCAATTTCAGACCATGTCACTCGAGTGGTTTTTCGATACGGGTGCAACACACAACATGACATCTGACGTTGGTATTCTTCATTCCACATCCTCTTCTCCTTTTCCTTCTCATATTGTTGTCGGCAACAGTCATTTATTGCCCGTTACTTCTACTGGCGTTACTCATTTACCTCATAATCTTTGTCTTAATAATGTTCTGGTTTCACCAAACCTTATTAAGAACCTCATTTCAGTACACTAGTTTACTTCCGACAATAATTGTTCTGTGGAATTTGACCCTTTTGGCTACTCTGTGAAGGCTCTTTCATCTCGGAGAGAGATCGTCAGGTGTGACAGCTCCGGACCCCTTTACCCCGTTGCAGCTCTCCGCCTCCACCTTCCATGCAGCTACTTCCTCCTCCGTTTGGCACCAGCGTCTTGGTCATCCTGGCTATGAAGTTCTTTCCAAGTTGTCTCACCTTGTTGATCTTACTTGTCATAGAGCTTCAAATACTATTTGTCGTGTTTGTCAATTGAGTCGTCACACTCGATTACCCTTTCATTCCTCTTCATCTCAAGCAAGTCATAATTTCCAATTAATACATTGTGATCTTTGGACTTCTCCTGTTATCAGTGTTTCGGGTCACAAGTATTATTTGGTTATTCTTGATGATTACTCACACTATCTTTGGACTTTTCCACTTCACCAGAAGTCGGAAACTTTCTCCACTTTGTCTCATTTCTTTGCCTATGTTCGCACCCAATTCGGAGTCACGATTCAGGGGATACCGTGTGATAATGGTCGTGAGTTTGATAACTCCACTACTCGACCATTTTTACTGTCACATGGCGTACATCTTCGTATGTCATGCCCCTATACTTCGCCTCAGAACGGTAAAGCTAAACGCATTATTCGCACTATTAATAATGTCGTTCGCTCCCTGTTGTTTCAGGCTAGTATACCTCCCACCTTCTAACCTTCTAGGACGCAGCTCTTGGTACTGCTACCTATCTTCTCAACATTCTTCCCACTAAAACTCTGAATTTTTCCACCCCTCATCTTTCTTTATTTGGGACACGGAGAAATATCCTGTGCACATCGGCTGGCCGTGCACATGGTGCACATGTGAGATCTCCACCTTCAATCTGTAATCCAATGGACAACAGCTCCACCAGATCATTTAGCAGAAAACACCTTCCACCTCCCCCATTTCGTTCCTTGCTACATTTGCGAAAACCCCCAGCGAACATGTTGTCCGTTGGATTACAGATTGAAGGTAGAGATCTCACATGTGCACCATGTGCACGGCCAGCCGATGTGCACAGGATACTTCCATTGGGACACTACCTTCCTATACACATCTCCGTGTGTTTGGTTGCAAGTGTTACCCAAATCTTTCTGCTACCGCTACACACAAACTAGCCCCTCGTTCTACTTTGTGTGTTTTCCTTAGCTACTCCCTTCATCATAAGGGATACCTTTGTCTTGCTCATCCTTCCAATCAAATCATCATCTCTCGCCACGTGGTCTTTGATGAGTCCTCATTTCCTTTCTTAGAGGATTCATCTCCTCCCACTCCGGCAGATTTTGATTTTTGGATACTGCACCTGACCTTGTGATGGTTCCGTTTGCACCATCACATTTTTTGCAGCACCTCCGGCCGTGCCATATGATCCCGCTCAGCCGACTATGGCTCTTGATGGTTCCCCTACTCTGACCGCACTGCCACGTGCGGCTCCTGATGGATCGGCCACCTCATCACGAGTTCTGCCTCCTGTTTCCCCAACAGCAGCTTCTAGGCCCTTGCCTGCTGACTGTCGCTTTGGAGTTGTTTACACTCGGCGACCTGTCTCAGTGGCAGTTTGACCTCCTGGAGAGTCGATGCCTACAGTGGTTCATGATATTCCTACTGGTGCTGTCTCCATTCCTCCCGTGGTCAATCAACATGCTATGACTACCAGAGGGAAGGAAGGATTTCGTCAGCCAGTGTTACTCACTTCATCACCACTTTCTCCAGTTCCGAGGACTTATCGAGCTGCTCTTACAGACCCAAACTGGCATGCTGCTATGAAGGCCGAGTATTCAGCCTTGCTCGCCAATCACACTTGGGATCTTCTCCCTCGACCATCACACTCAATGTTGTCACAAGCAAATGAGTTTTCAAGCATAAGTTCAAGGCTAATGGGTCCTTTGAGAGGTACAAAGCTCGTTGGGTTCTTCGCGGTTTCTCATAGCGACCTGGAGTGGACTTCTCCTCTGAGACATTCAGTCCTGTTGTCAAGCCAACAACTGTTAGGACTGTTCTATCTCTAGCACTTTCACGCTCATGGCCCATTCATCAGCTAGATGTTGATAATGCTTTTGTAGGAAAAGGTGAGAGTAGTTAGATTCCTCTCCCTAGGGTTGGGAGGATAGAAGAAGAAGGGTCTTACAGGAGGGGCCCACACAATAGACAGGGGGCCCACACACCAGAGACACACACACACTAACACACTCTAACACCCCCCCCCCCGCGCAGTCGAAACTCCGGCGCAGCGGATGTTGAGACTGGAGCGGAACTCAAAGAAGGTGGAGGAAGGTAAACCCTTGGTGAAGATGTCGGCAAACTGGGAGGTGGTGGGAACGTGTAGAACACGGACATCGCCCACGGCGACACGATCACGGACGAAGTAGAGGTCGATCTCCACATGCTTGGTGCGCTGGTGCTAGACGGGGTTGGTGGCGCGGTAGACAGCGCTAACGTTGTCGCAGTAGACCAACGTACTCCTAGCGAGGGGGCTGTGGAGTTCCCCGAGGAGCTGCCGGAGCCAGGATGCCTCTGCCACCCCGTTGGCAACAGCGCGGTACTCAGCCTCGGCACTGGAGCGGGAGACAACAGGCTGCCGCTTGGATGACCAAGACACGAGGTTGCCACCAAGGAAGACGGCGTAGCCGGAGGTGGAGCGACGCGTGTCTGGGCATCCCGCCCAGTCGGCGTCAGTGTAAACCACGAGCTCAGCAACCGGAGAACGCTGAAGGTGAAGCCCGAAGCCGAGGGAGCCGCGCAGATAGCGGAGAATCCGCTTCATAGCGGTAAGGTGCGGATCTCGTGGGTCGTGCATGTGAAGGCACACCTGCTGCACTGCATAGGAGATATCCGGTCGAGTGAATGTGAGATACTGAAGAGCACCAGCAATGCTTCAGTAGGCAGTGGGATCATCCACTGGTGCACCCTTGGTACCGGAAATCTTGGCCTGAGCATCGACTGGAGTGGAACATGGCTTGCAGTCAATCATCCCTGCGCGGTGAAGGACATCCAAGGCGTACTGGCGCTGGTGAAGGAATAGGCCATCAGGGCGGTGTTCCACTGCCACTCCCAAGAAGTGATGGAGCACACCAAGGTCCTTCATAGCAAACTCCCGCTGCAACGAGGAGACAACCCGCTGAAGCAGAGATTGAATGGAGGCAGTGAGAACAATGTCATCCATATAAAGCAGCAGGTAGGCTATGTCAGCACCGTGGTGGAGGACAAATAGAGAAGTGTCGCTCTTGGCTTCGCTGAACCCCAAAGTCACCAGGAAGGAGGCAAACCGACTGTACCAAGCCCGAGGAGCCTGCTTCAGACCATACAGAGACTTGTTGAGCCGGCAAACAAGCTCAGGGTGAGCGGGATCCACAAAGCCTGCAGGCTGGCTGCAGTACACAGTCTCCGTAAGAGTGCCATGGAGGAAGGCATTCTTCACATCGAGCTGGTGAACTGGCCAGGACCGCGAGAGTGCCAGGGAGAGAACGGTCCGGACAGTAGCAGGCTTCACCACTGGGCTGAAGGTCTCATCGTAGTCAACTCCAGGGCGCTGGGTGAAACCCAGGAGGACCCAACGAGCCTTGTAGCGATCCACCGTACCATCTGCCTTGCGTTTATGTGTCCAGATCCACTTGCCGATGACCACATTGCAGCCAGAGGGACGAGGCACCAGGTCCCAGGTCTGATTGGCCAGAAGGGCCGCATACTCTTCCTCCATCGCGCGGCGCCAGTGTGGATCCGCCAGGGCGCCACGGACGGTGGAGGTATAGGAGAAACCAGCGGCTCCATAGTGGCGGAGAGGACCAGGCGGTCAACTGGAAGAAGGACCCCCGCAGCCTGCCGAGTCACCATCAGGTGAGTGTGGCGGGGATCGCGGTGAAGGATGGCGGGTGGTACACCAGCGGCTCGGCGCGAGAGCGGGCCGGTGCAACACCCGTCGGGCGGCGCTGGTAGACACGGAAAGGGTCGGCGTAGCGAGAAGAAGACATCGGGGCCGCGCGTGGCGAGGCAGTGGAGCGGGGACACGGGGCACGGCCGGGGTCGTGTCAGGGGCGGCAGGAGAGGCTGGGGCCGCGCATGGCGCCAGAGGCAGCAGCGGGCCAACCCCGGGCGCAGGAGGCGACAGGGAAGTGGCCGCGCGCTGCACAGCCGAGGACTCCGGGTCGCACAAGGCGCGGAGGGCAACGCCGGCTGGTGGGGAGTGGCCGCACGTGGCACTGCCGAAGGTGCCGAGGCCGCGGGTGGCGCGGAGGGCAGCTCCGCAACCACACAAGGCTAGCTAGATGGCGGGAGAGCCGACGGAACTACTGGGGTTGTACCTGCAGAAGACAAAGGTGGCTTGAACCACCGGGTCAGTAGAAAACAGGGAGTCCAACTCAAGGCTGGTGGCGGGGGTGGAGTTGACGGAGAAAGGAAAGACTGACTCGGCGAAGATGACATGTCGTGAGATAAGAACACGACGAGAGGAGAGGTCAAAACAACGGTACCCCTTATGATCGGGGGAGTAGCCGAGAAACACACAAAGGGTCGAGCGAGGCGCAAGCTTGTGAGGAGCAGTGGCGGAAGTGTTGGGATAGCAAGCGCACCCGAAAACACGAAGGTGAGTGTAGGAAGGAGGGGTACCAAACAAGGCATGGTGAGGGGTGGGAGCGCACGTGGCCTTAGAAGGCAGGCGATTGAGCAGATAGGTGGCAGTAAGGAGGCTCTCAGCCCAGAAGTGAGCGGGAGCCGAAGCCTGAAAGAGCATGGAGCGCATAACATTGTTAGTGGTACGAATCATGCGCTAAGCCTTGCCGTTCTGAAGGGAGGTATAGGGGCACGACATGCGCAATTGGACTCCCTTCGAGAGGAAGAAAGCTCGGGAAGCGAAGTTGTCAAACTCACACCCATTATCACACTGGACCAGCCTTGATGATGACACCGAACTGAGTGGACACCCACGCAAAGAAGTGAGTGAGAGAGGGAAAGGCATCAGACTTGGACCACAAGGGGAAGGTCCAAGAATAGTGAGTGAAATCATCAAAAACCACCAAATAGTACTTAAAATCAAAACACTCGGGATCGGGGATGTCCACAAGTCACAATGAATGAGATCAAAAGGCCGAACAGCATATGAGGAAGAGACGGGGAAAGGTAAACGGGTATGACGACCTAATTGGCACGCATGACAAATATGCTCACTAGCATCCCTAGTACAAGAAATAGAGGGGCTACTACTGAGCTGAGTCAAAACGTCAACGCCGGGGTGACCAAGCCGGCGGTGCTAGAGAGTGGAGGAAGTGATGGCAGCAAGCACGGGCGTAGGGGAAGCCAAAGGAGGGGCAGCGAAGGGCGGAAGGCGAAGGGTGTAGAGAGGGCCAGTGCTATCACAACGGAGAAGAGACCGTCGTGTGGCCAAATCCTTCACCGTCAACCCGCAAGGATCAAACTCAACGGAACAGGAGTTGTCAGAGGTGAATTGACGAATAGAAAGAAGATTTTGAACGATATCCGGGGCAACAAGAACGTTGGGAAGACAGAAAGAACCACATGGAGCCACATCACCCACAAAGGTGACCGGAAGACAGGACCCATTTCCAACCATGATGGAAGAGGGGTACGATGGGTGGGACGACCTTTTTGAAGAAAGAAGACCGGCGTGCGGAGTGACATGGAAGGAAGCTCTCGAGTCGGCCACCCAATCCATGGAAGCGGACAGTGGGCAAGAGGATAGCATACAGGCCGCTTGGTCCCACCCACTGGACCACGGTGCCCAAACCGGAGGTGGTGGGTGCAGCACCGGTGGAGCCAAGGGCAGAGACAGCAGGTGCTGAGCCGGCCCGGTGAGCATGGCCGCCGGTGCTGGGGACGACCAAGGAGCCCCATCAGTAAACTGCCCGGGCCTCATGGAAGAAGTGGCGAGGAGACCGGCGGCGGTGCCTAGGGCCAAGACGCCCGCATCGACCGAGCCGAGGCAGAACCAGCCTCGACGGCGCCAAATCTGTACGCGGGAAAATCGACGGCCAGGGAGGAAGGGGCCCCGGTAGCCAACAGGCGGCACGGGAGGAGGGCAGCCCTGGCGGCCAGGGAGGGGTGGCCGGTGGCGGCGGCCAGGGAGGGGCTCCCTGCGGCGGTGGCCAAGGAGGTGGACGCAGCCAAGGAGGAGGGCCCGACAGGGGCAGCCAAGGAGGTGGCTGCAGCCAAGGAGGAGGGCCCGGCAGGGGCAGCTAGGGAAGGGCCGACAGCCATGGAGGTGCCGACGGCCAGGGAGGGGTGGCCGGCGGCGGCGGCCAGGGAGGGGCGCGCGACAACGGCGGCCAAGGAGGGGGGGGCGCAGCGGCGACGGCGTCCAGGGAGGCGACCAGGCCGAAGGGGAAGGGGAGCCTGGTGGCAGCGGAGGGGAGCCCGGGGGCAGGGGCACCGGAGCTGGCCACGGGACCGCCGGATCCAGTCACGGCGGCGGCGGGGGCGCTGGATCTGGCCATGGCGGCGCTAGATCCGGCCATGGCGGGGGCCTGCCCAGCGGCGGCGGCCAGGCCGAAGAGGGAGGGGAGCCCGGCAACGGCGGAGGGGAGCCCGGCGACAGCGGAGGGGAGCCCGGTGGCGGCGGAGGAGAGCCTAGCGGCGGGGGCGCTGGATTTGGCCGCGGGACCGCCGGATCCGGCCATGGTGGGGGCTTGCCGGCCACTAGGCCGAAAGGGAGAGGGGAGCTTGCCGGCCATGGCGGCGGCGACGGCAGCGCCGGCGACGGCGGTGGCCTGGTGAGGGGAGAGGGGAGAGCCTAGGGCTCTGATACCATGTAGGAAAAGGTGAGAGTAGTTAGATTCCTCTCCCTAGGGTTGGGAGGATAGAAGAAGGGTCTTACAGGAGGGGCCCACACAATAGACATGGGGGCCCACACACCAGAGACACACACACACTAACACACTCTAACACTTTTCTTCATGGAACATTATCCGAGACCGTTTACTGTGTTCAGCCTTCAGGATTTGAAGACTCTTCTCATCCTGATTATGTGTGTCGGCTCAATAGATCACTTTATGGTCTTAAGTAGGCACCTCGAGCTTGGCACAGTCGGTTTGCCTCTCACCTTCAGCAGCTTGGTTTTGTTACGGCCAAAACAGATACTTCTCTGTTCATTTATCATCATGGTGCAGATACGATTCATCTTCTTCTCTACGTTGATGATATTGTGTTGACAGCCTCCTCACCTGCCTTATTTCGCCGCACTATTTGTGCGCTTCAGCGGGAATTTCCTCTGAAGGATCTTGGGATTCTTCACAATTTTCTGGGGATGCTTGTTCAACACAAAGAGGGCAGTCTCTTTTTGTCTCAGAAGCAATATATGCTTGATATTCTCAAGTGGGCTGGTATGTCGGACTGCAAGCCTTGTTCAACACCCATTGACCTCAGTCTGAAGCTCTCATCTGATGGTGCTCCTATTTCTGATCCTACTAACTTTCGCAGTATTGTCGGGGCTCTTTAGTATCTCACCTTCACCAGGCCGGACATTTCCTATGCAGTGTCTTCATATGCATGATCCTAGAGATCCTCATCTTACTGCACTGAAGCGCATTCTGCGCTATGTCCATGGCACTCTGGATATGGGCTTATTTCTACGACCATGCTCTCAATCTGATTTGGTGGTTTATTCTGATGCTGATTGGGCTGGCTGCCCGGATATTCGTCGATCGACTTCTGGTTATGTTGTTTTCTTGAGAGACAACTTGGTCTCATGGTCTTCCAAGCGACAGCTCACCGTCTCCCATTCTAGTGCTGAGGCTGAGTACCGACCTATTGCCAATGCTGTCGCTGAAGCCACTTGGCTCTGACAACTTTTGACTGAGTTGCACAACTCGTTGTCCAAAACCACCTTGGTGTATTGTGACAACGTCAGTGCCATCTACATGTCATCCAACCATGTTCAGCATCAACGCACTAAACATGTCGAGATAGATCTCCACTTTGTTCGAGAGCGTGTTGCCCTTGGAGATGTCCGTGTGCTTCATGTTCCCACTACATCGCAGTTTGTTGATATCTTCACCAAAGGGCTACCTACATCTATCTTCAATGAGTTCTGGTCCAGTCTCAACGTCTGTTCTCACCCTGTTCCAACTGTGGGGGCGTGTTAGACAGCCACATTCTAGATAGGAGTGGACTCTTCTAGATAGTTGTAGAACATGTCCCGCTGTTAATTTTCTGGTTCTCTACAGCTGGACACATTTTCTGTTATGGCTAAACATTCTATTATAGCCTAACCCCTATCTATAAATGTAATCCCTGGTTCCCTTTGCATAATCAATAACATAGAAACATTCCTCCCATATTTTCTTACACTATATAACTGAGGACATACATAGTCTGCAAACTATATTTAGGCACAACCACTAAACCATGTTGGTTTGAACTTGAACATATAAAAACGAAATTTCCATAGAGGGACCATTATGAACTGTTGTAAGGAAAATTCCAAAAGGAGGCAATCAACAATGCCAATGTTAAAGGAAATTTGCCTATGAAATGTCAAAAGGGGGCCATTCAGTAATCAGTACACCAGGCCTTTGGAACTGTTCTTATACTGGCAACGGCATAGGCATCACACTAATTGAGCATGAACTGCAGCTACAAAAGTGTGCATTTGCAATAGTATAACTAGAACAGTTCCCCATGAAATATCACTTTTTTTACTCTAGCTTTTTTCATTGCACTTGGCAGATGCATAGCATAATTCACAACTGCACATTGTCAACTTGTTTAGTGGCAACTTAAATCCCATTTTATATTGTATACATCAATTTGTAATGCAGTAATGAATTAATTATACTTGAACAAAAGATATCCTAAGCGCTTGGTACCTTTTTTCTACAGCTAAGGTCCAAAACAAGCCTCTCTTTCCCAACAAGATCAACAAGTTGCTTCAGCCTTTCGATATTCATTTTGCCTTCACTAAATACATACTGCATAAATAAAAGGACTCAGGTGCATGATGACAAATATTAAACTAAATAGATAGGCCCAAATCCAGTATAAACAAACTGCAGGTAATTTGCACAAAGAATCACACCAAACATTTGTAAATGGAGTTGATTATATGCAATAGAAAACTGGAAGCTTTCACACAGCTGTCAGTAATTAGCGGCTAATAATGTATTTTGTCTAACTAAAAATAACATTGACAGCATTGGCCATGGAAACAACCTCTATAACAGAAAACATATATTGTTGACAATTAAGCATTATGAACCCTAATCAAGACATTGCTTCACAGCTCACAAAAGCAACATGAGAAAGATTATCTCCAATGATAATAATATTTTTGACATCTGGTACAAAAATTGATAGTACTCGCAGAGAACTATGAATAAACAAAATACGAAAATGATTGCTGGTAACTAAAGAACTAAGATGCTCATGTTAGAGATATATTGTATAGTATAGGGGTTTATTTGTAAATCTTCTCTTCTCTTGTACTATTGCCCTTTGGGCCCTTCTCTTGTATACATTGCCCTTTGGGCCCCTTGGGAATACATCTGGACTTTTCCTAACATGGTATAGAGCTAGGGTTTCCTTCCCTCTCCCCTTCCTCTAGATCCAGCCGCCGGATCTAGCCGCCGGCGCCTGCGCCCGCGCCGGCGTGTCCTCGCCCCGCCGCCTGTCTGCCCGCGCGAGCTCGCGCCGCCGCGCCTGCGCCCAGGCCTGCTCGCGCTGCCACTCGTCGCGGCCGCGTCCGGGCCTGCTCGCGCCGCCGCACGTCGGCCCATCCTCCAGCGCGGACCTGCGCCCGAGCCCCGCCGCCTCCCACGCCGCCTGGACTCCTCACCGACCCCCCCTTCTGCCTTTCGGATTGTAAAAAAACAGAGGCAAGGGTTCCTCACCATGGCTGCTATTCGTCCTCCCGTTGCTGCACCGCTCCCGAATGTCACTTTTGATGGCACCAACTTTTGGGAGTGGTCCACGATGCTTCGTGTGTGCCTTGACAGTCAGCGGTTGTGGGGACATCTCACTGGCCACTCTCCTCGCCCTCTTGTCCCAGTTCGTCCTATTGAGCCTACTACCGGGGCAGATGGTGCTCCGCCTTCTGATGAGGATCAGGCGGCCTATACTGCGGCTAGTGAGCAGTACATGTTTGATCTTAGCGACTATGAGGATTGGAGTGCTGCGGAGGCTCGTGCTGCTCAGATCCTCCATGGCAGTATGAAGATTGAGTTTGCTATGGATCTTGCCTCCTTGCCTTCCACTCAGGCGATGTGGGAGCGTGCGACGAGTCTCTACCAGTCGAGCAGCCACACCCTCTACATCTCCACCTTGGAGCTTGCCAGCTCCATTCGACAGCAGGACTCCTCCGTCGATGCCTTCTACCGCCAGCTGACTGACGTGTGGCGTCAGCTTGACTCACTCGCACCGGCTTACTGTCGGGCGTGTGACTGTTGTCGTCTTCGCCAGCAGCATGATAGTGTTCTTCGCCTCCACGAGTTCCTCGGCCGTTTGCGTCCGGAGTTCGAGCAGCTTCGAGCCCAGCTTCTAGCTCGATCTCCTCTGTCGTCCTTGGTTGAGGCGGTCACCTTGGCTCGGGCGGAGGAGATCCGTCTTCGTGGTGTGCTTTCGTCCTCCGCCACTGTACTGGCTGTTTCGACTGGTTCGACTTCCTCGACACCTGCTTCAGCCCCGTCCTCTACACCGACCTCAGCTCCAGGGCCTGTTACTCAGGGTGGCACAGCAGCCGCTCTCTTCTGTCGCTACTGCAAGTCCAAGACTCATGAGATTGAGCAGTGTCGGAGGTGGCCCTCCCACCGAAGGGGAGGCTCGAGTTCCTCAGGTGGTTCTCGGGGTTCTTCTTCTCAGTCGCCTCCGGATTGGGTCCTTGAGCTCACCAGACGGATGGATCGTTTGGAGCGTCGTGTCGGCTCTTCGGATCAATCTGTGGTATCTTCTGCCACCGCTCAGTCTCCTCAGCCACCACAGCCAGGTACTCAGTCACCTTGGATTCTTGATTCCGGCGCTTCCTTTCACATGACACATGACTCTACTCATCTTGGTTCAATGAGTTCATTTCCTTTTCCTGTGTCTGTTAAGACAGCTGATGGTACTTCACTTCCTGTTATTCGTCATGGCACTCTTAGCACTTCCCATTTTCATGTACCATCTGTGTCTCATGTACCTCAGCTTCATTTGCAGCTTTTTTCTGCTGGTCAGATTACTGATCATGGTTGTCGTATCATTCTTGATTCTGACTTTTGTTCTGTTCAGGATCATCGCACCGGGACCCTGGTTGGTTCTGGTCGCCGGCTCCGTGATCCTCCTCGCCTCTGGGAGCTTGACTGGCTACATCTTCCTCCCATTTCTACTTCGTGCTGCTCGACTCCTACTGCTGATGCCACCTCTTTTGTCGTCTCTGCCTCCATCAGCTTTGCTCAGTGGCATCATCGTCTAGGTCACATGTGTGGGTCCCGTTTGTCATCTCTTGTTACTAGTGGAGTTCTTGGGAAGGTTTTTGGCAATACCTCCCTCCCTTGTATGGGTTGTAGACTTGGCAAGCAGATACAGCTCCCGTATTCTGCTAGTCAGACAGTGTCCACTAAACCTTTTGATCTCATTCACTCTGATGTATGGGGCCCTGCTCCCTTCGTTTCGAAAGGGGGACATAGATATTATGTGATCTTTATTGATGATTTCTCTCGTTTCACATGGATATATTTCTTGGAGTCTCGTGCTCAGGTGCTTACTGCCTATCAGGCCTTTGCTACGATGGTTTGTACTCAGTTTGACTCTTCCATTCGTGTTTTTCGTGCTGACTCTGCTGGCGAGTATTTATCTCGTTCTCTTTGTCAGTTTCTTTCTGAGCAGGGCACTCTTCCTCAGTATTCGTGCACTGGTGCTCATGCTCGTGCACTGTTACTTGCCTCCTCAGTTCCTCCTCAGTTCTGGGCTGAAGCTGTATCTACTGTTGTTTATCTTATGAACATTCAACCCTATGTAACTCTTCATGGTGTCACTCCACTTGAGAGTCTCTTTGGTCGACCACCTCAGTATAGTCACCTTCGTTCTTTTGGTTGTGTTGTCTTTGTTCTTCTCCAGCCTCGTGAGAGGACCAAGCTCTCGGCACAATCGGTCCGGTGTGTCTTCCTTGGGTATGACTCTGAGCGTAAGGGATATCGTTGTTGGGATCCGATTGCTTGTCGCATTCGGGTTTCCCGTGATGTTACATTTGATGAGTCTTCGTCCTTTTTTCTCTGATGCTCACTCCTCTCATGAGTCGGTTGATTTTCTTGACTTAGCTTGGCTTTCGTTCTGACTCTTTTTCCACTGTGTCTCCCCCACCATCACTACCAGTGTCATCATCCCCTCCTTCACCACCACTATCCGCTTCATCACCTCCTTCTCCATCTCTACCTCCTACGTCCTCCCATTCTCTATCACTATACTCGCCGTCCACATCCTTCACCACCTTCCACCTCTTCTTTCCATGTGCCTCATGAGTCCTCATACTCTGCACTCTCTCTTGCTGAGCCTTCCACATATCGAGATGCTGTTACTCATCATGAGTGGCAGTTTGTTATGGCTGAGGAGATTGCTGCTCTTGAGCGTACCGGCACTTGGGATCTTGTCCCTCGTCCTCCTTCTGCTGTTCCGATCTCATGCAAGTGGGTCTACAAGATTAAGACTCGCTCTGATGGATCTCTTGAGCGCTATAAAGCGCGTCTTGTTGCTCGTGGTTTTCAGCAGGAGTATGGTCGTGACTATGAGGAGACCTTTGCTCCTGTTGCACATAGGACCACCGTTCATACTCTTATTGCGGTGGCCTCTGTTCGTCGGTGGACTATCTCTCAGCTTGATGTGAAGAATGCATTTCTTCACGGTGAGCTGCATGAGGAGGTCTATATGCACCCACCTCCTGGCTATCCTGTTCCCGATGGTCATGTTTGTCGTCTTCGCCGATCTCTTTATGGACTCAAGCAAGCCCCTCGTGCTTGGTTTGAGTGTTTTACCTCGGTTGTCACTGCTGCTGGTTTTGTTGCTAGTCAGCATGATCCTGCTCTTTTGTTCACACTTCCCCCCGTGGTCGTACTCTTATTCTTCTCTATGTGGATGATATGCTCATCACGGGGGATGATTCTGAGTATATTGCCTTTGTTAAGGCTCATCTCAGTGAGCAGTTTCACATGTCCGACTTGGGTCCTCTTTGCTACTTTCTTGGGATTGAGGTCACATCCACACCTGACGGCTACTACCTCTCCCAGAGGAAGTACATTCATGATCTTCTTGATCGTTCGGGTATTACTGATCACCGCTCTGTAGACACTCCTATGGAGCTTCACACTCGTCTTCGTGCCACCGACGGTGTTCCTCTTGAGGATCCCACTCGCTATCGTCACCTCGTCGGTAGTCTTGTCTATCTTGGCATCACTCGTCCTGACATTTCTTATGTCGTTCACATCCTGAGTCAGTTTATGTCCACTCCCACTAGTGTCCACTTCGGTCATCTCCTTCGCGTCCTTCGATACCTTCGTGGCACTATCGACCGTTGTTTGTTTTTCTCTAGTTCCAGCTCCCTTCAGCTCCACGCTTACTCTGATGCTACTTGGGGTTCTGATCCTTCAGACTTTAAGTCCCTATCTGCTTATTGTGTCTTCCTTGGGTCCTCCTTGATTGCCTGGAAGACCAAGAAGCAAACTGATGTTTCTCGCTCTAGTGTTGAGGCTGAGCTGCGTGCTTTGGCTTGTGTGACTGCTGAGGTGACTTGGCTACGGTGGCTCCTAGCTGAGTTTGGTGTTACTCTCTCCTCCCCTACGCCTGTGCACTGTGACAGTACCAGTGCTATCAGTATTGCTCAGGACCCGGTGAAGCATGAGCTCACCAAACACGTTGGGATTGATTGCTTCTATGTTAGGTCGGCTATCTAGAACAAGATAGTTGCTCTTCAGTATGTGCCCTCGGAGATTCAGCTTGCCGACTTGCTTACCAAGGCCCATACTCGAGCTCAGCATTGTTTTCTTCTTTCCAAGCTTAATGTCGTTGATCCACCTTGAGCTTGAGGGGGTGTTAGAGATATACTGTATAGTATAGGGGTTTATTTGTAAATCTTCTCTTCTCTTGTACTGTTGCCCTTTGGGCCCTTCTCTTGTATACATTGCCCTTTGGGCCCCTTGGGAATACATCTGGACTTTTCCTAACAGCTCAAACTAAGCTCATGGTGCTTGTTATGGCATGAAGGGTTTGTCAAAGTTAACAGGCATGACCAGGTGGACAGGAGAAGCTGTGACTACAAATTTATCTCCTGAAGTCAACATGAAACTGTGGCTCATGTCAATCTACTAAATTTACTAACTACGAGAAATAGCCACATCTACCTACAAGTATTCACATCAATGAGGAACAAACAGTAATCATATGATCAAGTATAGCAACTAGCAAATGTCCCAGTATCCCACCATAGTGAATTAATGATGACCATGTCCTAGTTGAAAATCACAAGCAATTGAACCAAGCTATACTCAACAAACTGATCAATTTTAAGTACTAAATACTTGCTACAAGCATTCAATGAAACATGACAACAACGAGGAATAATATCAAATACACATATGCGATCAAATGCTGGGGCTGGCACTCACGAATAACACCAGTCTATAAGTACAAGGCTCCACTGACAGCAGAAAACTATACCATTCAGGTGCAGCAATAATGCTGGGATCACATAGATCATTACTAGGTCCAGGGATACAATCTGGGGTGGGACACAAAGCTACCCTAGACCATTCAGTGATAGGTTCAATGAGCACCCAAAGATTTTGGGAGACTTCCATAAAAAAAGAAAAAGAGGTAGCTAGCAAACACATTGGTAATGTAGCAATCCTCAGAATGCTATAATAACAACATTGACTGGCTGGGCAGGACTATTGGCAATGCCAGTAGATCAGTGACCAGAGGTAGGATTTTTGACAGATTCCTCTCATGTCAGTTTAGGCTTTGGGACAATAAAAAAGAAGTAATTGTGAGCCAACATATCTACAAGATCTAAGCATATTGTTTTTAACAAGAGATGGGTATGAAATGGAAATGTAATGTGGTTAGGTCTGATTTTATCCTGATAAAACAATGAATGTATGTACATGACTGGCTAGGCAGGACTATTGGCAATGCCCATAGATCAGTGACCAGAGGTAGAAATTTTTGACAGTTCCTCTCATATCATTTTAGGCTTTGGGACAACAAAAAATAAGTAATTGTGAGCCAACATATCTACAAGATCTAAGTATATTGTTTTTAACAAGAAATGGAAATGTAATGTGGCTAGGTCTGATTTATCCTGATAAAACAATGAATGTATTGTACATGACTGGCTAGGCAGGACTATTGGCAATGCCCGTAGAGCAGTGACCAGAGGTAGAAATTTTTGATAGCTTGCTCTCATATCATTTTAGGCTCTGGGACAACAAAAATAAAGTTATCATTGGCCAACATATCTATGAGATCTAAGGATGTTCTGTTTTAATTTTTAACTTTTAACAAGAGATGGATACAAAATGGAAATGTAATGTGGTTAGGCGGTTAGGCCTGATTTTATCCAGAAAAAAACAATGAATGTATGTACATGACTGGTTGGGCAGGACTATTGGCAATGCCCGTAGATCAGTGGCCAGAGGTAGACATTTTTGAGAGCTTGCTCTCATATCATTTTAGGCTTTGGGACAACAAAAATAAAATTATCATGAATTCGTGGGCCAACATATCTACGAGATCTAAGGATATTCTGTTTTAACTTTTAACAGGAGATGGATACAAAATGGAAATGTAATGTGGCTAGGCCTGATTTTATCCTGATAAAACAATGTATGTATGCACATTAACAAACATAACTTACTATATATGCTTTAGAATGAAAGAAAAAAGAATAGAACAACTTGATTTACCACACATCAAGGCATGAACACGTACAGAAGTGACAATCACATGGCTGGCCCCTCCATTAAGGTAAGATATTGCATTCTCCAAATTTATTCCACCTCCAACTTGCAAACCACCTAGTATTATGATAGCTCATGTTTATATAATATTACAATTAATGTTGCCTCATGGCCTATAGTAGAAACAAACAATTCTAACAAAAGCACCACTAGCAGATGCACAAAACTCTCCAAAGGCAACAATTTATGAAAATGGCCTTTCAGGCCTTAGCAATAAGGCCATTATTTACAATCTAATATTGTAATACCAAAGTTATGCTAATAACTAGATAACATTCTCACCAGGATATGCATGCAGTGCTTCCAGGGCAGCAGCTTGGCTAGCAGGATCTGCACCAAGCATGATTACATGTCCACCAACAAGTTCATCTTGTTTATACAGAGTAGCAAATTCTGCTGGAGTTTGTCTGATTCAAAGTTTGTCACGAGTGCTGTGCCATCATTTGATGAATCACGAAGGGTAGAGCCAACAATCTGTTTAACTTTCCCCTGGAAATTTAAAGAAAATAAAAACAGCCCATCACATAAACAATGGCTGTAATGCCAGAAGTAACTGAATTCAGATGGTTACAAACTGCTGGCTTAGCTGCACAAATCAATGGATCACTGCTTTAATCTTAGCATGGCTATGTTGCAGGTGAATCATATTGCAGGAACATGAGGAACATATCGACATCTCAAGCGACTCTGAGGACCACGCCATGGAGAACCGCCCTGGTGCTGCTCAGCTACCCAGGGAAGCCTAGTCTCGGAGTTTCGATTGTCTGCCAATGATGCTCCCCAACTGCAACCACCATGCGCCTTCCTCCCGCTTCCTGGCTTATCGGGGGAGATATTTTGTGTTCGGTTATTTCCAGTGTCAGACTTTTCACTTTGATACTATTATCTGTTTAATCCTAATTCTGGTGGTAGGCTTCGCCCTATCTTATGTTGGCTATCTTGCCTGTCTCCTCTGGGAGCTCCTTCTTCCCAGTTGGGAGGGTGGGTGTTTCACCCTGCCATCCTGGTCCAGGCCCAGCCACTCTTCCTGGGACTTCTTCTTGCCGTCTTTTTAATGGTTAAATCTCGTGAGTGGCGTGCTGTCTCGTGGAATGTCCGCGGGCTCAATGCTCCTAGTAAGCACCTTGTCCGTTCGTAACATGGCCTCATCCAGTCTTGCGGACATTGTTTGTCTTCAAGAAACTAAAACCGGTTTTTTTGATCAAACGATGATTCGCAAGTTCCTCCCTAAACGTTTCGATTGTTTTCTCTACCACCCCTCGACTGGAGCGTCAGGTGGCCTTCTCATGGCCTGGAAAAGCTCTCAATTTGTAGGCTCCCTCCTATCTAGCTCCTCCTTTCATCTAACGATCTCCCTCAGGGATCACATCTGATAACCGGGTTTGGAACCTTTCCAACGTCTACGGCCCTTGCCATAGCCGTGAGAGACCCGTCTTCATTGAGTGGCTTCAATCCTTTCTATTCTTTCTAGCGATGATTGGCTCTTCTTAGGTGACTTCAACATGTATCGCTTTCCTGAAAACCATAATAGACAGGGAGCTAATCATGCTATCATGAATGCTTTCAATAGTTCCATCAACCATCAAGGTCTCATGGATATCCATCTTCAGGGCCGGTCTTTCACTTGGAGCAACATGCAATCTCCTCCTCTCCTTGTTCAGCTTGATTGGTGCCTTACCTCCGCTCATTGGATCACCTCCTTTCCGACCACTCACTTTGAAGCTCTCCCTAATTCCTCCTCAGATCACTGCTCGTGCCTTGTTCGTATTGAAACTACCATTCCCCGCTCCTCGCTGTTTCGTTTCGAGAACTTCTGGACAAGGCTCCCTCACTTCTTGCCTACTGTCTCTTCCAGCTGGAACTCCTCCTCTCACTCGAACCCTGCCTACAGAATTGCCCATAAACTCCGTGTCCTTCAAAAGAGGCTCTCTACGTGGCATTCTGAACTTGGTCCCCTTAGCTCTCGTATTAACAACTCCACTACAATCATCCATTTTTTGGATCATACTGAGGACCTCCGGCCTCTCTCCCGGCCTGAGAAAATCTTCAGAACTATTCTCAAAGATCACATCGCTACTCTCCTTCAACTCCAAAACATCTATTGGCGACAGCGCTACACGGTCAGGTGGACGAAATTGGGGGATGAGAATACTAAATTCTTTCATGCTGCTGCCAGTGCCCGCAAGCGCCAAAACCTAATTCCTGCCATTCAAACTCCTGAGGGCACTTGGGCTTTCTCTGCGGAAGATAAGGCCTTGGCCTTTCTCGATTTCTTCCTGGGTAAAATGGGCTTCTCCTCCAACCCAGCTATGAGTTTTAACCTTCAAACTTTAATTCCCAGCCACCCTGGGCTGGATTCTCTGGCTGCCGACCTCTCGATTGATGAATTTGACCATGTGATTCGCTTTTTGCCTTCGGACAAGGCCCCTGGTCCTGACGGGTTCAATGGCCTTTTTTACAAACTCTGCTGGCCCATTATAAAACACGATTTCCTGGATCTCGGCCGATCCTTCTCTTCTTTCCCCTCCGCCGCCCTTCTTTCGCCGCTTAACGGTTCCTACATTACCCTTATTGTGAAATCTCAACATGCCTCCCTTGTTAAGGACTTCCGGCCCATCTCTCTCCTCAACACTAGCGTCAAAATTATAACAAAAATTCTGGCTAATCAACTGCAACCAATCATCCCCTCTATCATTCACAAAATCAATATGGCTTTATCAAAGCCCGATCTATTCAAGATTGCATTGCTTGGTCTCTCGAATACACCCATCTCTGCAAGTCTTCCAAAGCCAGTACGGTCATCCTGAAACTGGACTTCGAAAAAGCTTTCGACACCATTGAGCACTCTGTTATCCTCCTCATGTTTAAATATCTGGGATTCCCTCCCAAATGGATCGAGTGGATTCAGGCCATCCTGGCCTCGGGACACTCTTCAGTCCTCCTCAATGGTATTCCGGGGAAATTCTTTCATTGCAAGAGGGGGGTCCGGCAGGGTGACCCCCTGTCCCCCCTTCTCTTTGTGGTCGCTGTCGATCTCCTCCAGCACATTGTCAACCGGGCCGCTTCTTGGTGGATCCTTGACGCCCCTGCTTGTCACAACACCAACGATGACTTCCCAATCGTCCAATATGCGGATGATACCATGATCTTCCTTCGGGCCAATCAGAGAAACATCTTTCTTTTCAAAGCCCTGCTCAACTCCTTCTCCTTTGCTAGTGGCCTTAGAGTCAACTTTGACAAATCCAGCCTCATCCCTCTGAATACCTCAGACGACGACACCCATATCTTGGCGGGCACCTTTGGTTGCAAATTGGAAACCCTGCCGTTCACATATTTGGGCCTCCCTCTGGGCACCCTTGCGCCTAAATTCAGGGATTTTAGCTCCCTCTTGGACAGAATTGGACGTCGCTTATCTAGCACTAATTTTTGCCTGTCCTTGGCTGGTAAACTCCAGCTGGTTAACTCTGTCTTCTTGGCCCTTCCCACATATGCTATGTGCACTTTTAAACTCCCTGTCAAGGTGATTAACCACATCGATCGTGCCCGGCGCCACTGCCTTTGGCGAGGATACAATTCATCCTCCTCCTTCCACCCGAAAGTAGCTTGGAGCAGCGTTTGCAAGCCCAAGCTCAAAGGGGGGCTTGGTGTCATTGACCTTAGAACCCAAAATGTGGCTCTCCTGCTCAAGCATGCCCAAAAATTCTTCTCTTCAGCTGACATCCCTTGGGTTCACCTGGTCTGGAGACATTATCAGAACTGTTCCTTAGCTCCTCACCTGGCCCCCCCGATAGGTTCTCGCTGGTGGAGGGATATCCTCAAGCTTTCCACCATTTTCAGGGGTATTGCTCGCCCCTTGACTGGCAATGGTTCTTCCGTTGCCTTCTGGGATGATTGTTGGCACAATTCGCCGCTAAGACTTGCCTTCCCAAGACTCTTTTCTTTCTCCAAGACCCCCAACTGCTCTCTCAATCACTTCATGAGACAGGATCACTTGGAGGACAACTTCTTTCTTCCCCTATCCCAAGATGCTTTCCAGGAGTTCAACCTCCTCTCGACAATCCTGGGATCCCTTATCCACCTTCAGGTCCCAGATAGTTGGTCTTTCATTTGGGGGTCTCCTACTTATTCCTCCAGTCGATTCTACAAACATCAGTTCAAAGCACTTCCATCTCATACTGTCTTCTCTTGGCTTTGGAAAGCCAAGAGTTCTAACAACATCAAAGTATTCTTCTGGCTGCTACTCAAGAACAGAATTCACTCCAAGGTGATTTTACGGCAGAAGCATATTCTTCCTCCGCAACAAGACTTGAGTTGTTGCCTCTGCAACACTGGAGTGGATGAATCCTCAGATCACTTGTTTTTTGAGTGCCCATTCAGCGTCCAGTGCTGGAGCTTCCTCCGCATCAACTGGACTGACTGTGACAACATTGAAGACAAGTTACTTCTGGCCAAGCGGACATTTCGCAACGATTTCTTCATGGACATTGTGCTTATTGCGTCCTGGTCCATCTGGCTGTTTAGAAATCAATGTATTTTTCACAATGTTGTGCCGGATTTCTCGGCTTGGATGAATATTTTTCTTGTTTCTTTCTCTCTTCAATCTTTGCGCTTCTCGCCCTCCCTTCGGATTTCTACCCGCTGTTGGTTGGAATCTTTGTAACCCCCATGCTCTCTTGTTGTTTTGGGGCTCGTCCCCTTGCTTCGTTTTAATATAATTTTAGTAGGAGCCTCTCCTGCTAACCTCAAAAAAAAAAACTTCTAATGGTACCTCACAGCTGGGCACCAATTTAAAAGCATGCCAAAGTTCAGAGCACCCACGAGCTACAATGTGTTTCGGTTTTCCCATAGATAGACATCACTACAAGGAGGCAAGGATTCCATTCGTACGCACCTTGTGAATATCGATACATGGCCTGAAGCTAACGGCACACACGATGGCACGTCCTCCTGCCAAAACAAACAAGCAATATCAGAATTTCCCAATTCACAGCCAGGAACAGCATAATTACAATCAAGCCATATTGAGAATCGAAAGGGAAATCATACTCGCCACGCCTGATCTCGCTGGGCGGACCGAAACCAGCGAGCTATCCCAACTGGACTGCGGTGCCACGCACGGTGAAGACGGAAGCCTCGCCACGCATCTCGACGCCATCCAATTGCTGTTTAAGCAACACGTGAACCAACAACGAAGCAAATCAGAGCCTTCATGCAACCGATACGGAGAGAAAGAGGACGAGTCGGTGGAGGAGAAATCTTGAGCATACCGGAAGAGGCCGCGAATCCACCGTCGGGGAGAAGAGGTCTCCGCGGGACGGCGCAAGTAAGGCGGCGCCGGCGAGGGTTTTTGCTGGAGAGAGGGTGGGGAGAAGAGGGCCGGACGCCCGGACCAATGCACAGAGACAACGAAAAACTTGGTAAAGCTTCCGCACTGGACGGCCCAGATGCACAGAGGCATAGATCGGACAGCTCGCACGCCTCGTATCAGGGGTTATTAACCCCCACCCCCCGGGTGTCACGACTCACGCGGCGAGCCAACCTCGAATCGATTGGAATCGCTCGCTCTCTTGCCGCCGGCCGACGCGAAGGGGAAAAGGAGAGGAAGATGTTCTTCCATATCGTGCTGGAGCGCAACATGCAGTTGCACCCGCGGCACTTCGGCCCGCACCTCCGCGACAAGCTCGTCTCCAAGCTCATCAAGGACGTCGAGGGCACCTGCAGGTAGGCTACTCATCCTCCTCCCGTCGCTGCGGATATCTCAGTAAACCCTAGTAGGGTGGGGATGGCTCGGTGCTGAGGGGATGAACGGATTTTCTCCCTTGCAGCGGACGACACGGGTTCGTGGTGGCAATCACTGGGGTGGAGGACATCGGCAAGGGGCTCATCCGGGAGGGCACGGGCTATGTCACCTTCCCGGTCAAGTACCAGTGCGTCGTCTTCCGCCCCTTCAAGGGAGAGATCCTCGAGGCCGTCGTCACCATGGTCAACAAGGTTGGTGTGTCACGGCGCCACCCTCCCTCTCGGGATTGCTCTTGTTGGTGAACGTGGGTTGATTTGCAGTTTGTGGCTTCCAATTCATTCTCTTTTTGGCTCTGCAGATGGGATTCTTTGCGGAGGCTGGACCTGTGCAGATCTTCGTGTCCAATCATGTGAGTTCCTCGCTTTGCTTGGAGCTATTTTGTCTAATTCGTGTAGTAAAATTTAGGATTGTATGCTAGAATTATCGATAGATCAGTACTAATTCTAGTTTTGATTTGGTTCTACCATTAACTTCTAGAATGACAGTTCTCATGGAATTGCTGAAATGCTGATACTCATTTACCTGTCTGATAAACATTCATGTTTGGTAACTTAAAGAGTTGAACATTGAACTTATATTGTCTAACTGATCCACTAATGTTTTGTTGTTGCATCCTTGTTCAATTTTGGTATGTAGTTGATTCCGGATGATATGGAGTTCCAATCTGGGGACGTGCCAAATTATACAACATCTGATGGATCGGTATAGTTCTTTTCTCTAGTTCTATGTCTTTCCTCTGTAACCAGTAAAAACTGTAGACAGGTCATGATTTTAAATTTTATCTTGTTTATTTATGCCTATCGGTGATTTCTCTTGATCAGAATTTTAGATATGTAATGTATTTTTTTCCATTGTATCCAGTTTTGGTATCTGCGCTTTACATGAATGCTTGAATTCCATATAGAATTTTTTTCATTGTATCCAATTTTGGTATCTGCCTGTCACATGAATACTTGAATCACAGTTTTTTTCCTTTGTATCCCATTTTGGGGCCCACATGTTACATGAATGCTTGAATTGCTTGCAATAAGAAGTTTATTGTCTCTCAGAAAAGAATAAGAGTAAGTACTGTTGATTGCTAGGATTTAGTTGGTTGTTTGACACAGGTGAAAATTCAAAAAGATAGTGAGGTGCGGTTGAAGATTATTGGGACTCGTGTTGATGCAACAGAAATTGTAAGTTTATTGACATCTAGTTTCTTTTACAAAAAAATAATCCAATATGGGTGTATCCTGTTTTTGTTTAGAACTTTTTGGCATCACATTGTAAATAACCACAACATGCAATTGGTGATTGCTGATGGCACTGTGCCATACTAGTACTATTTTGTATAAGAATTTTTTTTTGCTTTCCAATGTGTTTGAAAAAATCAATTTTTTTTTCTTTCCAATGTGTATGAAAAAAATCAGATGTAGGCAAAGAACAACCTTGATGTATGTCAAATAAATTATTTTAAAGAATGTCAGGTTGTCATTTATCAGAATGAAAATGTAAATTGTAGTCTTCTAGAAGCAAATTAAAGTGATTGATTCATACTCTAGCCCTGTCCGGTGTTGTCCTAGATGATTATTGACTATAAAATGTTTTGAAGTGGCTATATTCTTCTTTGAGGTATTTCAGGTAACTAGAAAAATATTCTGTTATGAAATTTCAGTTGCATGCCTGAATCCATGCTGTGGTAGCACCTTTTAAGCTAGTGTTGTGCAATGCTCTTAACAGTTTGAACATTTTTGTTTCAGTTTTGCATTGGCACAATAAAAGATGACTTCCTGGTGTTATCAATGATCCTGGTGCAGCAGTGTAAATGATCTGACGACAAGACTATGCCTCCATCATACTCTTGAACTGCCAAATTCTTATGTATTAAACCATGGAAGCCCCCTAGAAAGGGGTTGTTAGGAAGTTGGTAGTGGTATTTTTATGAGTAGAGTTACTTAAACCATCTGTTTTTCCTTAATTGCATCTGTTGCTTTGTCGGTATTTAACCAATCAAACTCTGGCCCTTTTTCAGATTGTCCAATTTACTATTGTGTCTTGCAGTTATTTACACGTTCAATGCTCTGGAAAGTATCCTGAGAAAAGAGGGATATATACCCTGAAGTTAGCATTTGGGGGAAATGTTTGAGCCACTATATCCTGTACTTTTTTGTATTTTTTTCTAATTTATCACACTTCTCGGACGATTGTCCTAGGCCCGATTCAGTATGTCCCTCTGGCTGCTCACACGGCCACATCTACACCTCTGTCGCTGGTTGGCGTCGTGCTTACCGCTTACACCCAACCCTGGCTGCCTCAGCTCCTCCTTTGTTCGACCCTGTTGCTATATCAAGGTCTCACTAATGTTCTGTTTTTCTGAGGGAATGATTGAATCGGAACAGGGCAAAATCCTAAAAGAAATGTGGGAAAATGATAAAACGGTTAGACTTAATTAACTGAATTAATCAGTTGACAATTAATCGGTAGTCCTAGATTAACGTAATTAATTAGTAAGCATAAAAATTATGTAACATATATATAATCTTGGGAATGTTATTTTAAATTTAATTCATTCATACTGTAGTCGTCGGGAAGACTTTACAGTTTACCCTCCTCAAATTTAGAGAGGACATGTGGGGAGTCAGCGCTGCGCTGGTGACTGCAACACCGGCGACGAGGGAGACTCGGGGCTAGTTTGGGAGCCCAAAATCCCAGCCCATTCCTTGGGGATGGGCCAAGGAATGGGCTGGGATTGGGCTCCTAAACCAGCCCTCAAAGGGATTTGCACTGGTGGAACTCACTTCGTAGGAGGCTTCGAAGAGAGCGAAGAAGGCTTCGCACCGTCCGATCAAGATTGGACGGCTGTGGAACCCGACTGCTCTCTGCAGTTAGCCCTCCGACTGCAGAGGAGCCGCTTCCACTCAAAAGGTGCTAAGAGAAGGAAAAAAGGGGAATTTGGATAAAACTTTAACAAAGAGCATTTTTTATTAGTTGACCATATTGACTAGAAGGTTAATCACAGTTGACCGCCCGAACAGCCGGTGCTCAGAGAAAAAGGGGAGATTTGGATAAAACTCTAACTAAGAGCATTTTTTATTGGTTGACCAACTGATTAGTCGGCCAACCGATTTCTTTGTCGATTATGCACTAAATTAGTTGGCGATGTCCCAACTATAAAACTAGGCTCTTAATCCCTAAATTTACTATCTGAAGTGTTTTCCTGAACGTTGTCCCAACTATAAAACTAGGCATATACTAGAAAAAAACCCAAGGCAGTTTATTGTGGTGGTTCCGCTGACGTGGCAGGCCACGCTGGTGGTTTTACTGACGTGATGGTTCACATGGACGCTTGGCTACCGATTTGGCATGATTTTACTCACTAACAAATGGGACCCACATCTTTTTTTTCTTCCTTTTCTTCCTTTTTCTTCCTCTCATGCGTAGCCGAGGCCCCCGAGCAACCCATGCGACAGCGTGCAACTGTGCAACACCCACACCGCTGCCCCTCGAGTGCCCCCATGCCCTGCACGGCTCCCTGCTTTTCTACCATGGCCGAGCCCCACAAGATGCCCTGCTCCCCGCCAAGGCCATGTGCCCCTACCACATGTCGCGTCACCGCAGCTTAGAGCGCCCCCGTGTGACCTGGCGCCTTGGCCTCCCGGTGCCATGTGCCTCAATGACTCGTGTGTCACGTGGCCCAATGGCGTAGCCTACACCGTAGCGTGCAATGCCTGCGCCGCCCATGCCACCACCTCCCAAGTGTCCATGTGCCTTTACGGTTCCCCGTTCCTCCACTGACGCCGTGCGCCCTTGCCACATGTTTGCTGATAACCTTGTTTTCAACCACCTACACATAGTCGCTGACACCCGTTCACTGCGCTCCCGTCATAGCCAGAACACCCGCACATGTTGTTCCGTGTGCGGGCAGTGTGGAACGCAAGGAGAGACCAAGAAAATGAGTAAGAGGAGAGAAGAAAAAAAGAAGAAAGAAGAATAATAAGATATGGGTGACAAGTAAGTAAAATAAGGTTAAATCAACAACCAAATGTTCACGTGAACCACTACATCAGTAAAACCACTAATGTGGACTACTACATCAATAAAACCACCACAGTAAACCACCTTGAGAGAGTTTTTTTTTCTGGTGTAGATTAGTTCAAGGATTAAGAAACTAGTTTTATAGTTGAGGGCAACATTCATCTATAGGATAATACTTCAGTGATAAAGTAGATTTTTTTAACACCGACAAAAGAAATAAAAATCTCTGTTAATTGTGAAAATTGTTTAAAATGCAATGAACCAACCAAGGGGCATTTTTAGAAAGTTGCTCAGCTTCGGGACATTTTCCTGAAGGAGCCCCAACTTCAGAGTATATATGCAATTCCCTCGTAAAAATAAATGACAGTGCAGTAAACCTATCTTTACATGTTAGAGATCAGTATACAGACAGATATTTACAGTTAGTAGAAACACTGTAGACGTTCAATCTTGACAGCATTTCCTAATGAGGATCAGTACTTTGATTGTGTGCTAATACTCCATGATCAACGTTCCCATATCCATATGGCCCTTAAAAGGGTAATTAGCATATGACGTTGCGGCTGCGGTATGAACAGAAATCAGGTGACATGATACAGAACGTTGTCAAGAGTAGAAAATGCATGTTTCGATACACAACGCTCAACGCATCTAACTCACCTGATTAAGGTTAACTTAAACCTTGAGTCTTTCAGTCTTCCTTCCAAAGAGGTTCACACTGTACACACGAAGATCACAATGATCTTCCCAACGATTCATTCGTTTTTACTAATTTGTTTCCACAATTCCTCTACAGGGAAGGTGCTCCATGATGCACCAAAATTGATTTTGCAAATCATATTTTTTAGTATCGAGGGGGTGAAATTCTCGTGACAATCTTGAGAGGTCCTGAAACAATCAAGAAGATGATCATATGTAATAAGTTTACACCTACACTATGATATCAAACTGATGAATAGATCGAAGTGCCTTTCCGTACCATGACTACCATCAAGCCAATTTATCTGAAATGGAAGCCAGACCCATTAGAGCAAATAGGCAAAGCAATGAAAAGACATCCACAATGCCAAAAGAAGATTCTGTAAGAAAGTAGATCTTGTGGTTGTTAGGGTCACCACGAAATCCCCGAGCAATCATGGCCTAGAAAAATAAGGCAGACATCAACGTAAGAGGTGGCACGGTCTTAAAGAGGTAATTTTGGTTACAGCTGCATCATGTATGTACAATATAAGTACAAGCTATTAACAGGAAATAAGTGCTTGGAAAGTCTAGGCATCAACAATGTTGTAGTTTAAAGTTTCACCATCCTTACAACCCCGGTATCAGTACACGAGCTCTCTCGTTACCAGGGATGTATGTTTCTTTCAGTTTGTAACCACTCAGTACTGCACTGGATTTCTCACAAGCAACACCAGGCTGTCTTGCCATTTTCACTATTTTTTAACAACAATAAAGAATTTGTATTCATTGTATCTTGTTAGTAACTCAAAGCTAAAATTCAAAACTGAACTGACCTTGGATATTTGCTCTGCATGATCAAATATATTTTGAAAATTCGCCGGACATAGTTGAAGAAAACTGAAAAATTGATATAAAGGAAATTTAATTTCCAAATAATAGGCAAAGTGTTATATTACAACCTAGCCAAATAAATATAACATAATAGGTAACTAAAAAAATGCAAAAGAGTGCTGAAATAGCCAAATTCCAGGTCCAACCTTTGCAAAACTGATTTCAATTCATGCACTCAAGTAAGGAGTCATTTTGAGCTTGCAAAAGTACATACTACAAATAATACTGTTAAGAGGTAAATGCTTTGGAACAACAAATACCGGAATAGTTTGGTTGGTATCAACAGGAGCAGTTGGTGAATAGAACAATCCGTTATTTACCTCTGAAGAATGACCAAACCTCTATAACTAGATAGCACAGGCCAGAAGGTACCTCAAATAAATTTGACTGAAAAATGAAACTCATACATTGAAGTCATTGAATTAAGCAGATGCATTTGAAGGTGGACCAACTTTACCTAAGTGCAATTGCCTTCAGTTCAGTAATGCATATCATGAAAAACACTAATTTGAAAATTACTCCCAAAATAAACCAGGTAAACAATCATAGTTATTAAGGTGCTAAGGCAAGGTGAGGCGGTGGAGTACCGCCTTACCGCCTAAGCGGTTATGCCCATAGAAAATACAGGATTTAGGAGAAAATATTGATAGATAAGTAATAAATTATAAATAGGAATAGCAAGATAGCAATATAAAATAGCAATATACTATCAAGTTACAATATTTTTCACTTTATCTGCCTTATAAAATTAAATATACATAGTTAAAATTATAATAATACATTTAAAATTATGTTTAATAATATATTTAGAGTTCAGTTTAATTACCAATTTATTATAAAATTTTTGATCCAGCAGCCCACTTAAGGCCCATTAGATTGTTTTTCATCTTTAAACCCTAACTTCTCCCCTACTCACTCCTCTCCCTCCCAAATCTCAGGCTTTTCTCATCCTCTCTCCTACCAGCTGCCGCTTCTTTCTCTCTTCCCCTCCTCTCCCCTCTTCCGCACTGCACAGGCCCTCGCCGCGTGCAGCTTGCACCTGGCCTCTCCACACCGCACAAGGCCTCGTCATGCGCCGCGCACAGGACCTCGTTGTGCTCTTGTCCAGCCGCTCCCACCTTCCGCGCCGCACAGGACCTCACCGCGCCAGATCTACACCACACCCGGCCTCACTGCGTGTTGCTCCGTGCCACTCCTAGGCTCTCCACACCAGATCTGACCTCTCTGAGCCGGATCTACGCTGCGCCCGGCCCTCTGTACACCCGGCGACCACCCTGGGGGTAAGGCGCCAGGACGCCTTACCCCTGCCGACCGCCTTGTCGCTAAAGTGATGCCTAAGCGACGCTTTAGCGATGCCTTGATAAGTATGTAAACAGTAACTAGTAAATTCATTACAAAATAGTTTTATGCTCAAAATCCCCACCAAAATCAACCAGTATCTGGTTCCTGTCTAAGTTTGTCAGCCAGTTCTCTCACAGCTATTGTTTAAAGATGTAGAAAGTACTTAGTACTTACTATCAACAGTTTCCATAGTTGCCAGATTTTTCCAATTTATCCGACGTGCTACAATCGCCAGTGCTGAATTGCGGACCTGGTGAAAAATATTTGAACAGTGTTACATTCACATTGCATGTTCTAGTTAGAAAAATACAACTAATGTTTACTTGAACATTTACCCTATACTTGCCTCATCAAATACTAGATTAATGAACCTCAGAGATAGTAGCAGTGTAAGTATTATCTCAGGTACTGGCACTCCAATATGCTTCAGTGGAACCATAAACCACCACAAAGCAGAAGCAAGCTGCTCAGGAGTAGTTGTTGTCAAGCAGAGACTTGCACTTTGGAATATCTACATAAAAAAGTATGGAAGAATATGCTTAAATAGTTATTCAAAGAAGTGTGTTTTCAACTCAGGGCATGCTTGTCTGATGTGTCATCAGCTAGATAATGAAAGATTTCGGTCAAAGAAATCCTATGGAAAATATTATCCATAAAAAGGAAGGACATACCGCAAACGACAAGCATGCCGATGTACTTGCTACTGATAGGCCTTTCCTTGTAAATTGTAGTGGTCCCAATTTCATGATTGTGTATGAATAGCCATTTGAGGAGGAAGGAATGTTTGGCAAACCTAGAACAGATGGGGGAGGAGTTCTTGTCTGGACTAATGAAGGCGCACCATCAGAACCAAATCCCAGCATTATGAATATGATCCCTGAAAGTAGAGCAACCCTTCCTAGTTGGTCCTACAGAGTAAATGTAATATGTTTACAGATAAAACAGCAGGCTCACTTCAAGAGTAATATTTTTAACAAAGAAGACAGCAGAATAGCAGATGCTACCTATTCAAGGAGTAAAAATAGCTAAATCCTAGAGGAAACTACATAAGTACATGGATGGCTGGAATTGTTAGACTTAAAAGCTAAATACAATGGCCTTTGCAACGAAGTCAAACATGATTTCTTCTCAGGTCTCAGCATATGTCACCGGCAGGGATCAGAATGTACCTTCCAGACATGGTTTGGGAGAACCCACATGGAAAGAAGAGCAAGGTATGCTACTAAACCAAACCGCATGTAAATATTTGATCTGGCTGGTAGGACAACAAGAGCCAAGAGCCACACCTGAGAACAAAAGTGCTTGCATTGTCAGGTTGCATCAGGAAACTACAAGATCAATTAGTTAATCATCAAACTTAATTAGTACCTTGATGCAGAAGAGTGTTAAGGAAAATATTGTGAAATCGATTACAATAACTTCTGTGAAATCAAACTTCTATAGATTTTTTTTTTTGGGGGGGGGGGGGGTGAAAAGTCATGGAGTGTGTCAAGGGCGTCAAGCCCTCGGGACGCCGGACCCTGGCTACGGAGTTCGTACCCGTGGTCCGTTGTCTCCGGCGAGGTTATACTCCTCTGCCATCGACTTGGTAAGAATATAGAGGAGACTAGATTGATAATCAAATTGCTTGCTTTATTATGGCTCAGGTACAACATATATATAGCCTACTCTCATGTCGTAACCAAAACCAACAGCAAATCTTATCCCTAAATTGTAGCAACTAATCATGTCATAACCAAAACCAACAGTTAATCTTATCCCTAAATTGTAGCAACTAATCTTAACTAACCTTATCTAATCTTATCTCTTAATAGTAGTAACTACTCTTATCTCCTAACAGCCGGCAGCTGGCAGCCCCTCCCCGTGCGCGCAACCGACATGGCTAACCGCCCGACGCACGTCACGGGACCGTCGGCGCGACTGTAGGTCTGGCCCCACATGACATCTCCCCCCCCCCCCTCGAGGACCAGCTCGTCCTCGAGCTGAAAATCAGGGTACTTGGCGACGAACGTGTCAACATCTTCCCATGTAGCCGATGCAGCCAACTCGCCCTTCCACTGGACCAACACCTAGCGCACCCCACGAGCTAGGCGCATCTTGACCGCGCTTTCAGGCTCCGGTATGACCGCACCATGATGGAGAGCCGGTAGTGGTGGTGGTGCATCTGGTGGCGTGCCGTGAAATTTCTTGAGGAGGCCGATGTGGAAAACGTCGTGTATTCGAGCCCGAGGAGGAAGGTCTAGGCGGACAGTGACATCGTTGATGAGCTTGGTGATGCGGTACAACGCGTAGAATCGTGGCTTGAGCTTGCCGGAGCTGGCTTGAGGCAGGGACGACGCCGCACGTTGTTGGAGCCGGAGTAGCACCCACTCGCCCACCTGGTACTTGACGTTACGATGGCCCGGTCGTAGTGTTGCTTCTGTATCGCCTGGGCTTGTTCGAGGTGGTGACAGATGTCGGCGAGGAACTCGTCCTGCTCTTCCATGGTCTTGGCCACGACGGCCACCCGTGTCTCGCCAGCCTCATAGGACCGGATGGATGGCAGATCGCACCCATAGACAACACGGAACGACGTGTCTCGTAGTGAAGTCTGGTAGGTGGTGTTGAAGACGTACTCAACCCATGGTAGCCACTACAGCCATTGTCGCGGCCAATCTCTTGTAAGGCAACGTAGATACATGATAATGACACGGTTGGTGGCCTCCGATTGACCGTCCGACTAGGGATGGAAGGTCGTGGTCTTGTGCAACCTGGTGCCTACCAAGCGCATGAGCTCTCGCCAGAACTTCAAGGTGAAGACTGGGTCACGATCTGACACCATGGATTGGGGAACACCGTGTAGACGAACAATGTCGGTGAAGAAGGCTTGCGCGACAGTCTCTGCGGAGTACGGATGTGCCAACGGAATGAAGTGGCAGTACTTGCTGAACCTATCCACCACTGTCAGGATTACTGACTTGCCCCAGACGCATGGGAGTGCCTCGACAAAGTCCAGGGCGATGTTCGTCCAGACGCCCAGTGGTACTGGTAAAGGAAGGAGGAGGCCTGTCGGGTGCAATTGCTCTGACTTGTATCATTGACAAGTGGTACATGCCCGCACAAAATCCTGCACAAGTCGTTTCATGTTAGGGAAGTGGAAATCAAGCCGCAGCCGGTGCAACGTGCGCTAGACTCCCTCGTGTCCATGTACAATGGCCATGATCTCCGGTACCAGAGGAGACCCCGGTGGAATATACAGCCGCCCGCCGTACTGGACCATGTCGTCAATGACTGCCCACGGCAGCCCTTTGGACCCTGCACGTACTTCATCCTAGAGGGCAACGAGGGCCGGGTCGGAGAGCTAGGCGTGGCGGAGGCGCATGATGAAGTCGAACCGAGACGATAGGACCAGGATGCTCCCGTCGTCTGGTGTGTCCCGACGTGAGAGGGCGTCGGCCACCGCATTTGCCGAGCCGGGCTTGTACTCGACAGAAAAATCAAAGCCTAAGAGCTTCCCCACCCAATGGTGCTAGGGAATTGTCGCGAGCCTCTAGTCCAACAGGTATTTGAGTCTGTAATGATCGGTCTTGACGAGGAATCGCCGACCCCACAGGTACGACTGCCAATGTCAGATGGCGTGTACGAGGCCGATGAGCTCCCGCTCATCGGCGGCGAGGGCGCGGTGCCTGGGCGTTATCAGCCGGCTGAAGAAGGCGATTGGGTGGCTATCCTGTACTAGCACCACCCCAAATCCATGGGACGAGACGTCGCATTCAACGATGAACATCTTGGCAAAGTCCGGCATGGTGAGCACCGGGCAGAGGGGACCGCGGCTTTGAGGGCAGTGAAGGCCTCGGCGGCTGCCTCTGTCCAGGAGAACCCATCCTTCTTGAGGAGCGCGGTAAGAGGTGCAGCGATGATGTCGTAATTGTGGACGAACTTGCGGTAGTAGCCGGCCTACCCGAGGAAGCCACGTACCGCCCGTGCCGAACGAGGTACTGGCTCGTCCTAGACGGCCTACACCTTAGCTGGGTCCATGGCGACGCCTGCCTCGGAGATGACGTGGCCGAGGTAGACGACGGAGGTGGCGCCGAAGTTGCACTTGGTGCGCTTGACGAAGAGCTTGTGGTGGCGCAGCTCGTGAAGGACGGTGCGGAGGTGTCGAAGATGGTCCGCCCAAGACTTGTTGTAGATCAAAATGTCGTCAAAGAAAACCAGCACGAATCGACGAAGGAAGGGGCGGAGTATATCGTTCATGAGGGCCTAGAAGGTTGCCGATGCGTTGCACATTCCGAACGGCATAACGAGGAACTCGTAGAGGTCGTCATGTGTGCGAAACGTCATCTTGTGAATGTCCTCCGGTCGCATGCACACCTGGTGGTATCCTGAGCGTAGGTCTAGTTTGGTGAAGAACCGTGCACCGTGTAGTTCGTCCACGACCGGGATCGGAAATGCGTCCTTGATCGTGAGCATGTTCAACACGTGGTAGTCGACATAGAAACGCCATGAACCGTCCGGCTTTTTGACGAGGAGCACCGGAGAGGAGAAGGCCGAGACACTGCGGCGGATGGTGCCCTGCTCGAGCATGGCGGCGCACTGCCGCTCTAATTCATCTTTGTGGGCCGTTGGGTACCTGTACGGCCATACTGCCACCAGTGTTGCGCCAGGCTTGAGGACGATGTGATGATCCCGTGTGCGTACCGGAGGTAGGCCCATCAGCTCGGCGAAGATGTCGGTGAAGGCCTCTAGTAATTCATTGAGGAGGGAGTTACCGGCTGTGGTGGCGTGGAGGCTTGGCCTGGATGGTGGAGGGACTCCCTGCCAGCAGACCGAATGGTCTCCCTGCTGGAACGTCATGGTCCGAGCGGAGAAGTCCCAAATGATGGGTCCCAACGTGGCCATCCATACTGTGCCGAGGACCACATCAAATCCGGCTAAAGGCATGATGAAGAGATCGACACAGAACTTCCGACCGTCGATGATGGCTGGTGCTTGTCGGAGGACACCCGGGCAGGAGACTTTCTCCCCATTGGCCACCGTTGCCGTGAGGCGGGGGCTCGCTTGGATGGACAACCCCGAGCTCAGTGCAGCAGCCTCGCTAATAAAATTGTGGGTTGATCCGGTGTCGACGAGCGCGATGACAGATGTGTCGCCCAGCTCGACCTTGAGTTGCACTGTATTGCAGATGGGAATGCCTGCTACTGCATGCAGAGAGAAGACCGGTGCTTCTATGGCTGTCTCGGCGGTGTTCACAACGTGGTCGGTGTCATCGAGTTCGACGCCGCCGATGTAGAATAGTCTTTTGCAAACCCTGTTGTGCCCCCTGGTGTACTTGTCGTCGCAGTTATAGCAAAGGCCGAGGCGACGACGTTCTTCCTACTTCGTCGGGGAGAGCCTTTTGGCGGAGCGCCCTTCCCCCGAAGCCGCGGGTGTCGCCTTGTCCTTGTCCATTGGCTGGGCTGGTACAGTGGTTCGGGGCAACGGGGTCGGCAGAAGGTCGTGGCCCACGGTCTTGGCCGGTGTTCGAGTATGCTGCTCCCGGAGTTCCAATTGTCACGCCAGGCTCATGGCTGCTGCGAGAGACCGCGGTTTGTGGATTTGGACGTCGAGGCTGAGTGGTGGACCGTAGCGCATGTTGAGCAGTTCCTTGAAGCGGCGCTACGAAGGAGTACCCTTGTCCGTTTGGACTTGGATATACCATAGCTGCGCCCCGCCCTCCAAGTTATATGACGTCATTCATACCCTCTCCTCTTCCATGATCCGCTGTTGATGAAAGTAGGATTTGCAGCGGTTGATGAAGATGAGAGGATCGGCCTTGCCGTCGTACCGCAGAAAATCCATCTTCTGAAATCTTGGCGGCCGATCGTTGTGGTGTTCTCCCATTGACGCCTTGGTGCCCGAGACGGATGAGTGGGTCTCAAAGAGGGCAGCAATGGCCCTAGAGTTGGCCTCTGTCGTGGCCTGTAGGGCTTGGACGGCAGCGATGAGGGAGTCGACAGTGGTCTTGAGATCTTGGTCCCCCATGGAGGTGGCACAGGACGCGGTGGATGATGATGCAGGCGAAGGCGGCGCGACGTCTGGTGGTGGTGAAGGGGAGCGGCGCGGCGAGGAAGCCTTGGATCGTGATACTAGGTTGTCAAGGGTGTCAAGCCCTTGGGACGCCAGACCCTGGCTACGGAGTTCGTACCCGTGGTCCAGTTGTCTCCGGCAAGGTTATACCCCTCTGCCGTCGACTTGGTAAGAATATAGAGGAGACTAGATTGATATTCAAATTGCTTGCTTTATTATGGCTCAGGTACAACATATATATAGCCTACCCTCATGTCGTAACCAAAACCAACAGCTAATATTATCCCTAAATTGTAGAAACTAATCATGTCGTAACCAAAACCAACAGTTAATCTTATCCCTAAATTGTCGCAACTAATCTTAACTAACCTCATCTAATCTTAACTAATCTTATCTCTTAATAGTAGTAACTACTCTTATCTCCTAACAGCCGGCAGCTGGTGGCCCCTCCCCGTGCGCGCAGCCTGCATGGCTAACCGCCCGACGCACGTCACGGGCCCGCCGGCGCCTACTGTAGGTCTGGCCCCACATGACAGAGTGATCCACAGAAAAATTACACTGTTTGTGGATTTTTCCTTATCCTATCAATGATGCACTAATACAAATTGATCTAGTGCATACTATGGCTAATAGCCAATGCCTCAAATTGATTGTAAATGAGTCAGGATAAATTCCAACATGCAATAAACTAAGAAAACTTTAAGTATGCTTGTAATGGATCTTCCTATACCTTTTCAGTTGGATAAATTGTAGCTGGCAGTAAAATACATTGACATAAAAACGCTAACTTATAGGCAGCAACTGAAGTATCCAAACATCTTGTTAGTGAAAAAAAATCAAACCGGCTATTACAACATACTTAAATGGTTATTCTCCCATGTTAAACTACTCAATCTTTGAAATCAAAATGTCTGACCAAGTGACACATAGGCAATGTCATTTGTGTTTGTTTCATTTGCCTCCAACACTAGTACACTAATATAGGTGCAATGGTTAAGGGCTGTTTCTAAAATAGCAGAGAACAAAACATATGATTATTGATTTGACAGTTTGTAGCTCCATTGAGAACAGCCCAATTATCGAAATACTCAGCCTGCTGTCATGAAAATTCACATAAGCATTGCTCAACCAACAATTTGAGTTAACCTTACCCGAGAATAGGCACGCTCGCACAGTGGCACAGATGGGTTTAAGAATAGAAAAGTGAAAGGTTTGTAAGCGACACACTTGCATTCGCTTCATTCACCATTTCACGACAGGGTCCACATTTTCACAAGCACCTCCTGTGCACCCTTATCACCTGCCGTTTGCCAACAACTCCATCCAAAAACACGCAGCAGGAAGCGCGAGGTTTATCTCGGGGAAGGCTTAGTTACCAGCTTAACGCGGGGGTCGACGGAGTGGAGGAAGGTGCGTGGCGAGTCAACAAACTGGCAGATGGGCGTGGCCGCAGCGCCGGAGATGAGCCTGAGGACCTGCTCCGGGCCAGCCCCGCCCACCGCTGCGCGCGGGATCCACGCCGCCCACTTTGCAACAGCATCACTCGCCTCTCCCCGACCGGCGGACGACGAAGCAGAGGGGTCCGCAGCCTTGCTGGGGTCGGAAGCGGCGCAGAAGAGCAAGGCGAGGCCTCCGCGGCGGCGGCGGCTACCTCTCCCTGCGCTTGGTTTAGCCGCGAGTCGAAGCCAACCGCGACTGGGCGTTGCTTTGGCTGCCAGGAGAGGGACGGGGAGAGCCATCGAGTGGAGCGGGCGCAGGTGGACGGCGGCCATCGGATTCTGGACTCCGGGCAGCCCGCGCTTCGCGTGGAGGAGAGGGCGAGATACGGGTAAGTGACGCCGTGACCCGGGACAAACCGGTCGGTTTTCGGGAATTTGATACCGGCCAGTTTTCGGGAATTTGATACCGGCCAGTTTTCGGGAATTTGATACCGGCCATTTTAAGGATATGGAATGCAGAATTGCGTAGCACTTCGTAGTTAAATCAATTTCACCTTTGTAAGAAGCATGGCAGCAGAGTAGTGAACATGAGTAGTTAAGCGATGATTATCCTCGTTTGAGTCATCCACGTTTATACGTGTGCATATAATCTTTCAAATGTTTAATTTCATCTTATGTTTCAATACCGTATAGTGTGTACCATCGAAACAAGGTGCATGACCAGTTAGCATAGAGAAATAATTATTACTAGAGTTTGGTTTAGAGTATTCAAAAGGATAATTATTTAGAGTTTAGTTTAGAGATAATTCGACTTTCTAGACATCTTTTTCTATCAAGCGGTTAAGCCTTTGAGAAGAGCCTACTCTAATACCAAAAAAAATGCCTAAAGGAGTGTGAATGTGTAATCTAAAATTCTCGACAAAAAATTGTTAGTTTAAATCTTTAGGACCCAGACTATCTAGACTTTAGGTGGATACTCTAGGATCGGAATAAAATTAAAACTATTTGAGGGTCAGACTGTTCGGATGTAACTGAATGGTTTGGGCACAATAGATCTAAAAACGATAACCAATGCGGAAATTTACTAATGAATAAACTTAACAAGTATGAATTTAAATAACTTACTAGAGAACAAATAAATCAATAGTAAATGCTACAAGCAAGAACAATAATGGACACAAGGATTTTTTTCCCCGAAGTTCGGATCCTCCGATCCTTTGTTTCCGTTGAGGAAACCATAAGGGGCCAAGTCTCTTTCAACCCTAATCCTCACCAAGTACTTACCCTTGTAAGCCGAGGTGAAACTTTGTACAAACGTATCTGGTCACCCACATGCTTTAGGTGCTCACGGATTGGTGTCTAGCCATCTAGGAGACCTCGATCACTAATAGTAATAGACTCGTTGACGTGATCTGTCATTGTGTGCTTAAGAAACAATGAAGAACTTCAAGCACACACCTACACAACTATAAAGAAATTGATCCAACAAAAACCCGAGGAGATTGTGGGAGAAATCGTTCTTCTTCACTCAAGATCAAAAATAACACATAAGAAAGAATGAGAAAAATGGCAGGGATTCTAGGTCTGCAAATCACGTCCTCTTATTATATAGGATAAGGGTACCCCTCCACCAAATCTGTCCGTTAAGACAAAAATTGTGCACTATTCAATCAAACAGTCTGGGCTTAACAAGGTGATCCGGATCGAAAAAATCAAAACAGAAATAAGTTTCGGATAGTACGGCTAAAGTCCAGACATTCTAGGCCAAAAAATGAGTCCAAACAGAAGAGTGTTGTTGGACAATCCGACCAAGGTCTGAACATTCTAGACCACATAATAAAAATCAAATAGAGAATAATTTTTGGATCGTCCAGTCAGAAATTTGGTCATTTTGGTTTCAAAAATAATTTCAAAAGAAATAAGTTTTTGGATAGTCTAGTAAGAGTCTGGACAGTCCAGGTTGAAAAATAAATCGAACAGAACCATGCTTTCAGATTATCCGGCTAGAATCTGGGTAGTCCGTCAAGTAAATAAAATCAAATAGAAGCCTATTTCTAAATTGTCCAGTTTGAACCCAAATAGTCTGTTGTGCAAATAAAATCAAACAAAAAGCGAATTTTGGATAGTCCGGCTAAACTCGGATAATCTAGCTTTCTAGAAATCAAAAACCAAATTGCAAACGAAATTCCAAAGCTTTCAACGAAAGATATTGATTTGGGCACTTAGCTTTGGATCGACGATCAACTCATCCCTCTTGATATTACGACATACCTAGACTCAAGAAAATATAAAATATTTGCAATAAGCACAATTTGAGCCTAAGTAAAACAAACAATCTGATTTCTTCAAGATCGAGAGAGTTGCAATATCACTTTTAATTTTTAATTCTTGTATTCATCTTAGCAACATTGTCAGTAATATTTGATCACTATTATCATTAAAACACCAAAACAATTTAGGGTCATATATGCATAAAGATGCACTTTCAATATTGATGACATTATGATCCAAGAAGTGAAAATAAATTGCTATTAAGATGATTATATACAATGAGGCTCCCCCTAAATACATGAATCATATACCAAAATAGTAAAAATGGCGTACAACATTTAGGACTAGAAATAGAAATCAACATAATTAACTCGAAATAAACATAATTAGCCATAAAGAATTATTAAATAAGACATTTGGTAATTTGCCGCTAGCAAAAATAAGACTAACTAGAAGTATTAAATTAAAACAACCAAACCTAGTAAATCGAGAGTCGATGATGTAGTATTATAGAACACTGGTTTGGTGACATGAGCCCTCAATATATGTCTTCATGGTCGACTAGTTAGATCCAGTCAAATTTTTAGCTATGGATGATATATAGCTTTGAGTTGATTGGTTTGAGCCCTCATTAGTGTTTGTACCCCTATGTCTTGTCTTATCTTTATAGGACTCATAGAGATAAACTAGTCATGTCTTTGTCTTGTTTCGGTCAGTCTTTGGTATCTTGCCATGCTAGATAATCTTATTGTACTTAGACTTTTTTTGGATATTGTATCCCTTTTTATATGTTTCATCATATCATGTATGGTATATGTATGATTTTTATACAGATATGTTTATATATTTGCAGTGTTAGAAAAATTGGTGGTTGGTAGCTGATCGGCCGACCACCGAGTAGGAATTAATTGGTTAATTGGAGAATTAACTGGTTCGATTAATTAATCGGTTGAATATTGAATATTAGAGTTATAGATAACATACTATTCTAGTTAAACACTAGCCTTGAGTATATAAACCCTCTCAAAACCTATCTTTCCCCTCTCCTCCAAACCTCCCCGTTGCTAGCCTTTCACCTCCTCCCCATCCACCCGTTTGGCCATCTGCTACTCTCTAGTATTCCTCCCTCTCTTCAGTTCTCTCTTCCTCATGTGGCCCCTCTCCTCCCAGGGACATCGTGTTGACTGACTCTTTGCACTATCGACCAACCCTTTACACCCTCTGCACCTCATGGCACAACGACTCTGATCCAACGGCATAGATGGGAGCGCATAACAGTGGCGGTCTGGATCTAGGTGGCGGGGCATATATCTAGTGGTGGCAGCGTGGATCCGATGAAAAGGGCACGAATACAACGATGGGGGCGCAAATCCAACAATGGGAGAGCAGATCGAGTGACGAGGGAGTAGACCAAATAATCGGTGATTTAGCCATTAATCAACGATTAATTGGATTGACCACTGATTAATCGAGTTGTCCACTCGATTAATCGGTCAGCCGATTATTGTACCAATTATGCTATAAATTAACTAATGTCTTGTTGAGTACAAGTTAATCGACTCATCGGCTGATATGGGTGTTTCATATTTAGTGCATTGATAATGAAAACTTTTATAAACAACATTTAAGACACTTTTAAAAGCTAAAGAAAAACAAAGAAATAAACCTTGTGTAACACCCTCTAAATTAAAACCTCTCTTTAGTTGATTGGTTTTCCCATCAATACTTAAATTTGGGTAAGTTTGACTTATCTTGTTGAATTAGATGATATCTTCTACTGTATAGTCATGGTGGTTTGTGGACTACCCTATATTTTAGCCTAGAAGATCCATAAATCAGCCTACTCGGCCTACTCAATCTCTACTTTCTAGCTCGTTAGGTCAGAGGAGAGAAAGAACTTCAAGATCCACCCCACAATTCCATCATCGAGCCCTATTCTAAGAACTTGATGCTCGTGCGTTGCTACAGATTAACCCATCATCATAATATTTTAAAGATATATACACTTAAATATATAATCAAATTTCTCTTAACACGAGGAATCATGCCACAACACAAACTTGTATTCATATTAAGAGTTTTTATTTTGGAATTGCAGGATGCCCTTTTATTAACTGATATAAGATAAATGATGACAAAATAACCATACATAGAGAGCTTCCTTCAATCAGTACATATAAATTATGCTTTACCCCATATGCAATCAATATTGACTTCTGACATATAATGAATTAAACATGCCACATAAGCAACCATAAGACAAAGCATATGCAACTTTACCAAGGAATCGGTACAGGGCAAACTCATTGCCATTATTCAATGTTATTGCTCTAAACATTCTTGGGGAGAAGACCTTCAATTCTAAGTAGTATAGATAGGATAACGCCGGATGCGGTCCCAAACATTTAAAGTGCTATATGGAGAAAATATATATTAGTTGAGATTACATCTTCCAAATCCAAACTAATATGTGAAGAATTGCCATCACCAAATATTTCCGTAAACAAGACACACCTAACATGATTAAATGGCCAACTTCAAAATTTGAATAATAGATGGTACGCATACGGAATACAAAGGATCGGCCATCTAAGACAAACTGGGATGTTGAATACCCTGTTCTCTCTAGGTTGCCTTCAAGGTGATAGTTCTTTTGTGCTTACATGATGATCAATGTCACTAGATCATGGCAGAAAGTCCTAAGAGAGCTAAGAACATATTTTAAAAAGAACTTGTCACAACAAAAATAATGACCTGGTGTTGATGCCAAGATTTGGTAAAGCCCAGGCCCACTAAAGATGTCACACGGTCAACAAAAGTTAAAGAGATCTGGTCAAGGAAAGTCAAGGAAGCTCGTCCATGCTGTTACAAGATGATCGGATGCAGAAGAGTTGATGGAGATAATAGCGGAAATGAAGATGAAGGTTATTGGAATCAGTTAGGATATGTTTCTTGGACAACAAGTCTCCGGACTATAAATATATACCCCTAGTTAAATTAGAAAACATATCTCTATCAATCAACTACTCGGTGCATCGCCACCCTTGGCTTCCAAGGTTTATCTGGTGGGGTTCGACATTCGGAGCTGGGTTGCATGGTTTCGATCTCCAGCGAAAAGGTGAGTCTCGTCACCCCAACATCCATACCGATTAGATCAGTATCCTCACAGCTACATCAGATTGATCTCTTGAGGTGAACGTCGAAATAATATGGTCGCCGATTGTTCTCGGTGTATTATCTAGGTCTAAGGCTGCATCCGTTTAGTTTGATCTCTTAGATTGATGTGATCTAGGTGTGATAATTTGAGGCTTCATCGGTTAGGTCCAACATCTCTTACTATTGTATCTCTTTCATGTTGTATACCATTCATCTAAATAAAGCATGCTCGATACTTTGACATATTATTAAGATCATCGTGACTAGCTACTATCTTGGTTAGGTCTAATGATGAAGACATCACCATCTAGGATATGATCATGACTATGATCAAACAAACTAAGGTGCATGCTTTCTATGTTACGATTATTTATTTGAACCACAGATGCTACACCATGAGATATGTTTGTTTTTAATTTCAGAAAGACTTACATGGATCCAAAAAAAGATATGCATGCATATGGAACTCCTGTAATAGCATGGAAGTTGATTGGAGACTGTTGGCGCAAAGGATTACGCTAACTTGTTTATAATAACCTCAAAGGGTTAAATGCACGAAGTGGCTAATTGTGAACCAATCCAGGCCTACACTGGGGGATAATAACCTTGGATCTATTCGAAGTGTATTTTCTTGTATTAGTATTTGATCCTCCCTTTATAGTAGAAAAGGGGGGTATTTATAGGTATGGATATAATAGAAAAATACTATCCTGTCCTCTAGTTACAACCGCCATAGTGGGCACTATTCTTAGGGCTCCGTAGGGGTAAAAAAGACAAATGTCATGTGAATACTTGGATAAAGCAGACGTATTATCCCTTTTGGCGGTGCCCCTTCGGAGTAGAAGGCTCTAGGTATACCCTGCTGACAGGGCTTATATGTAGGCCACATGCCTCTAGCTCAAAGCCTGCCACAAGGTCACGTATGCACTTCAGTTTTGACGAGAGGCTTCGAGTTCTTCCCTCTAGAGCATAGCAGTGATATACTATGACTTCACACTTCCCATCTTCCGGAGTATCTCTTCGGATCATCAAACCTTGTCAGGATTATTTCTCCCCAACAAGGACCAATAGATCGGATAGTCGGACCACTGATCAGGATAGCATCGAGGACGACTTCAATTCAAGAAGGGGAGGGTGATGTGGACATCCCTAATAAAGATACAATCGCTGATGAGGACATCCATAATACATATATAATCACACAATTACAAGGACCTATCATACGATCTCGTGCATGACAAATAAAGTATCAGGAATGAGGGAACTAGCATGGATGAGGAGGACAAGCATTGGAGCAAGATCAACCATGGAGATGGCAACAAGAGTGAGAGGATCAGATATGAAGATACAATTGATGGATCTAGAATTTGAGTTCTCATCCTTAATTTTATCCACATAATTATATGGTGCTACATCACTTTAAGTTGGGCTAGGCCCATGTAATTTTCGTCCAAATAAACAACTAGATTTTTATTAGAGTCCTTAGTTAGGAGGGAAACCTAATCAGAGATAATTTCATCCAAAATTCCATTAGAGATTTATTAGAGTCCTTATTCAAGGGGAAAAACTAATTTAGAGTCCAATTAGAGTACAATTCAGCCACCCCTTTAGGCTGGCCGAATTACATCTCTTTTCCCCTTATATAAACCCCCTAGGTGTTAATAGAACTTGGATTTTGTTTTGTATAAGATTTAGCTATTTTTGCTATCTTCGCCATAGGCACGAGTGTCTTCTAGACCTCGACTACGCACTTGCAGAATCCCATCTATCAAAGCTTCCTTCTAAATTTGCAATACCTTGATTGCACTTTTAGTTCTTGCTTGTTCTAGATTTCAGGTAGAGATTAAAACCCTCGTGGTCAGGCTGATCGAGCATCCACAAGATCGGTAACCTCTAGGAGATTGGCTTAGCGATTGCATTAGCACAACGTACGCTGCACGTTTTAGTCCTATTGTCAAGTTCGACTTCCACCAAATTGATTTATCTCATCTCATCGAAAGATCGGGACTTTGCTCCTATCAAGTTGAATCAGATTTTAGGTTGCTCGGTGAGATCATACAATTTTAACATATTAGATTGCATCTGTTCTTCATACCTAGAGTCCACGAAAAAGCCAAAATTTGTTTTAGGTTTTTTCCCTCTCCCATAACCAATCCGGGCCTTCTACAATTCTCTTTTCAGTGCATTGCTTCGTTGAGTTTACTTCTGAATTGTGATGTCAAGTTGCTGGTCTTAGCATTTAGTTCATTTAGAGTTTTGAGTTCTTGTCATTTTTTACCACTGAGTTTTGCTCTATTTATCAAGTGTTTAGGGCTTTTTATCCCTTAATTTTTTAGTATAAAACAAATTGAAGTCAGATTTGTTATTGGAATTCGTGTAGGATTCAGCCAGGTTGTGCAGGCATTGATAAAACTGTTATATCTCGCACATGCTAACTCAGATTGGAGAGTTTTGATACTTTTTGGAAAGCTTACAACCAGATCTATAATTTTCCTTTTCAAGTTATCTTCAGATTTGGTCATTTACATTCTGTTTTAGATCGTATAATTCCAAAGTCCAGAACATGCTATCATTGTCATTTGTTGCTCTTTAAAAAAGAAAAAGAGAAAAGGCAGAAAGGTGCTAAAAATCCGCATAAAAAAGAGAGAAAAAATTGAAGAAAGAAAACTTGTGAGAAACGAGGAGGAAAAATAGTTCTATCTTTGTCGGTTTGGTGGTATCATTTGTGTCTAGGCTCGCGCCTCTAGTATGTTCTAGCCTAGGACCATCACAAGTACCGTCGTTGAGAGTTTATTCAACATTGCATCACTGTTCTGATTATTGCTAATCCTTTCTACCATATTTAAGCCTCCTATTGCTCCATATATTTCTACAACGTGTTGGTTGGTGTTCCCTAGCAATCGCTTTGTCAACTCTTTGGAGTGACTGATTCTTGCTGCTGCCGTTCACCCCTCCTATTTGGTAAGTACTTGTAAGATCTTACCTTGTGCTTGATAGATTACGTGATATCACTCCACCTTCTTGTAGTTTGTAGGCCATATATATTTGTGCTTTTTGAGTACTAATCATGGTAGGACCAGTGAGGCCTCCAGAACTGATAACAAACACAGAGCTACACGACCATTTGACCAAGCTAGTGGTGGATCATGTGTAGGACATTGACACAAGATTTATGAAAACAATGGAAAGGATTGATGGCCTCAAGAAAACATTACACGCCATGTTGGACACTAAATTCAAGGAGGTCCTCAATCGACTACCACCTCCTCTGATTTTAGGAGGCCACAGACATGCCCATCATCTTCCTGTCCAACATGGGCAACACTCTACTACTACTCATACGGTGACTGCTAATCGTCACGATGATTACATGAGAGATGATGAGTATGTGGATGAGAATGAGGAGGATGATGAGGTTCATCAACAACCTTAAGGTTATCCACATTCCCTCATTTGCAATGCGCAACAACCACTACGACAACCAGTATGTGATGATGATCATGTAGCTAAGTTTAAATTAAATATTCCACTATTTGACGGTCGATATAATCCTAATGCTTATCTAAAATGGGAGTTAGAAGTACAACAACATTTTACATGTTTAAATTATCCCAAAGATAGACGTGTTAGTGCTGCCACTTGTGAATTCACAAATTTTGCTTGCATTTGGTGGTCCGAATATTGTCATTTACATCATGCTAATGTTCTTGATACTTGGGATGCATTGAAACGTGTTATGCGTGCTCGTTTTGTTCCTCCATATATTCAATGTGATTTGCTTAAAAAATTATCTCATTTACAACACGGCAAAAAATCTGTCAAGGAATATTATCAAGAATTGCAAACTGGGTTATTCATATGTGGCCTTATTGAAGATAATAAAGTTGTGCTTGCACGTTTCATGTGTGGACTAAATAGAGAAATTAAAACGATCTTAGAGTATAAGGAGTATAATACCATCACTCGAGTATTTTATCTTCCTTGCAAAGCTGAACATGAACTGCAGAATCGATAGGCCACGACTATGACTAACTTTTCTGTAGGACAAACTATATCAGCGACATCACACGCGCACTCTACAACCACACATCCCGTTGCACCACTGCCTTCATCTACGGAGCTAACAACAAAGATGTCTCCATCCTCTAACAAAAGTAATCTTGTTTCCGCACAAAGTTATCAATACACTAAGTATGAGGAGACACCATGTGGTGTGCCTTGTAGTGTTGCTGACCTTGCACAGGAAAAAGGGAGCAAGTATGCACTTACACCAACAGAACATGTTCTGCAAGTTAAGATATGTGCTGAAATTAATCAAGGTGAGTGTGTTTTGGATAATACACAATTGTTCACTATTCTTTATATTGTAGAGCAATCATTAGTGGAATCTTTAACTGAAATTCCTTTATTACAGAATGAATTGCTTGATACTCCTTGTCGTGAAGAAGAATTAGGTGTTAATGTTTCAATTATATCCATGCCACAACCAGTGAATGAACATATTGATTTTGTTGTTGAACATGTTGATATACATGTTGTTCACATTGCTTGTGAAAAGGAAGAACATAAATTGTTATCTTCTTTATATACTTGGGGTTATATTAAATTTGATGATCTTTGTGAACTTAGTGTTTTAAATGAGAAACTATTCACTAGAACTAACTTGCCATATCCTGCTCATATCACATTACATGTAATTGGCAAATATAATGATAAAGGAGTATACTTTGTGCATAGAGTTTACATATGTTCAGATTTGAAACTACATGTATAGATTGAAAACAATAATCTCAAGCAAGGTGTTTTAACTAATCCTATTATCTTGAGACTCTCTTGTTTTGATTCAAATACACAAGTTTGTTTTCAAGAAGGAAAGTGTGCTAAGATGTTCAGCAACACCACAATTTCATCTCCTTTTATCAAGGGTGGTTCTTCACTAACACTTGAGGAACCAAATGCTAAGGTGAGTTGGTCTCCTCCTACTCTCAACGTAACAAAAGAACAAATGATATTGCACAATGATATCTATTTTGCTAGAAGCTACGATGAATGTGAATACAAGAACAAACCGATGACGGTTTGTATCCAAGAAGAAGAGAATGATGAGGACATCACCATCTGGGATATGATCAAACAAACTAAGGTGCATGCTTTCTACGTTATGATTATTTATTATATATTTGAACCACGAATGCTACACCATGAGATGCGTTTGTTTTAATTTCAGAAAGACTTACATGGATCAAAAAAAAGAGATGCATGCATATGGAACTCATGCAATATCATGGAAGTTGATTGGAGGCCAACGGATCAGATAGTCGGACCACTAATCAGGATAGCATCGAGGACGACTTCAATTCAAGAAGGGGAGGATGATGTGGACATCCCTAATAAAGATACAATCGCTGATGAGGACATCCCTAATACAGATACAATCACACAGTTACAAGGACCTATCATACGATCTCGTGCATGACAAATAAAGTATCAGGAATGAGGGAACTAGTATGGACGAGGAGGAAAAGCATTGGAGCAAGATCAACCATGGAGATGGCAGCATGAATATACAATTGATGGATCACGAATTTGAGTTCTCATCCTTAATTTCGTCCACATAATTATATGGTGTTGCGTCACTTTAAGTTGGGCTATGCCCATGTAATTTTCATCCAAATAAATAACCAGATTTTTATTCGAGTCCTTAGTTAGGGGGAAACCTAATTAGAGATAATTTTGTCCAAAATTCTTTTAAAGATTTATTAGAATCCTTATTCAAGAGGAAAACCTAATTTAGAGTCCAATTAGAGTATAATTCGACCACTCCTTTAGGCTAGCCGAATTACATCTCTTTTCCCCTTATATAAACCCCCCTAGGTGTCAATAGAACTTGGATTTTGTTTAGTATAAGATTTAACTGTTTTTGCTATCTTTGCCATAGGCACGAGTGTCGTCTAGACCTCCTGTACTACGCACTTGCAGAATCCCATCTATCAAAACTTCCTTCTAAATTCACAATACCTTTATTGCACTTTTAGTTCTTGCTTGTTTTTGATTTCACGTAGGGATTAAGACCCTCATGGTCAGGCTGATCGAGCATCCACAAGATCGGTAACCTCTAAGAGATTGGACTAGCGATTGTGTTGGCGCAACATACGCTACACGTTGTAGTCGGATCGTCAAGTTTGACCTCCACCAAATCGATTTATCTCATCTCATCGAAAGATCGAGACTTTGCTCATGTCATCAGATCTAGTTATTGTGATGATTTTATGATATAGACATGTTATCTAGCACATTTAATTTATTTCTATCGGAGTACAAGCCGACAGGTTATCTTCAATTCAATGCCACATCTTATTCGCCATCGGAGAGTGTCCATCGGCCCATATTTGTAAAGCTGCTTATCTCATCGGTCGATGGCGCGCCCGCCGATTACTTTGCCCCTGGTCATCGGCCCTATGGCTGAAAGGCATGATATTCCATGATTTCACCATCTTTGCCGTAGTCATCGGCTTGCCAAGACGATCGGTTATGCTACAGATGTCATATTTTCTGTTCCCTTATTAGTTGTAGGATCAAACTGATTGGCACGCCTTGAATCTTTTTTCTAAGAAAGTAGGGCCTACACTGGAGTTAATCAGATCTCCTAAGCCACGCGTGTGTCAAAGTGTGACCAAAAAACACACCAACACCTGGCCCTTGAAATGATGGCTTCTCTTCTACGTCAACAACGACAATTACATTTTTTTTGAGTTCAAACTCAAAATTCTAAGGCATTTATCTGAAGTTTCTGAAGAGTACAATAGGATGATGGGCAGAGCAGGGTACCTGAGTGCCCTAGCAAGCTTGCTTGGAGCAAAATCATGACGAGCTCATGAAATGGCAGCTCAAGTTCTTTGCATCTTGCTGTTGCTTCATTCAAATCATGCAATTTTCATTGAAGACAACGACAATCTAAACATGATGTTGCATTTGCTTGATCTAGTTGAGGGCAAGTTGGTAGCTAAGGACCTGATCCTTTCTGCCTGCATGACTGTTGCACTTCTAGAGCAAGACCATGACAGCATAGCACGTAGTGGCATGGTATATCGACTACACCTTGGAGAGGCTAACGTCGCTCTACCTCCCACTCATCGTCGCGACCCCACCGGTGGACACATGACCTTGCTTGCCACCTCCTAGTCCTCCTCTACTAGTGGGGGTGCTCCACTTCCTCCACCTCCTGTTTTTTATTTTTCTGAAAAATCAGAGAACTTTGAAAATTCAAAAAAATATTTCAGAACTCTTCAAAAAATACTCTTCAAAATTTATTTATTATCTTCAAAAAATATACAATTGTGAAAATTAAATTTCAACATTCAAAACTCATCAATTCCTCTAATGACAAAGAACTGATTTACATACCAAAAATAAAAAAAATCATCATTTCAAATTTCAAATATTCAAACATAAAAAAATTAGCACAACGAACTGATTTACATACAAAAAAAACCGACAAAAACATGAATTACTATTACAGGAAGATTAAAAAATATATAAGGATATTCAAAGCACCATGATCTATAAAACCATTACAAACTTGAAAAGAAAATTTCAAATATTACTCTGCACTTTATTTCTCATCACGGAGAGTCTCCAACTACAAAATTTCAAAAAAAAATCAACCTATGTAAAATGAACATGTAAAACCATTTATTACAAGTGTAAGGCAAACCTTGTGAAACTAGAGGACAAATCGTATTCCCTAAATCCTCAACCCTAAGTGTGTGTTTGGTTTAGAGACAAAGTGAGATGGGATAGTTACGTTCCAGTTTTTTGGGATGGGATCATCCCATCTCGTGTTTGGTTGCATGGGATGAGGATGTCCCCGTTTTCTGCTTGGTTGGTGGGTTGAGAAAAATAGGATGATGACAATTTTAACTCTGTTATAACAATTTTTGTGGGCTCCACATATCATTATGTAGGTCCCATATGTCATACTATCATTTTTTTTCTTCTTGCTCTATCTCTCACACTCATCCACTATCATCCCCAGCAGTGTTCATCGTCGTCTGTTGCCCTCCGTCGCTTGCCCTAGTCGCCTACCCCGCCTACTGCCCCGAGTCGTCGCCTGCCCCGACCGCCTCTAGTCACCTGCCCTGGCCGTCCCTTGGAGCACACCCGCCCTTTGCCCCGGATCACCGCCAGCCCTGGCCACCGCCCCGAGCCGCTGTCTGCTCCATGCTGTTTCGAGCGGATGGAGCAAAAGTGGGATGGCTCCGCCCGCTCGATTTCTAGGGACGGAAGTATCCCTATTTTGGGGGAATATACCTCGAATATTCCTCTAGTGGGATATTCCTAGCCCCTTTGTCCCTCAACCAAAAATCATCGAAAATGGACTTGCCCCATCCCATTTGGTCCCTTGAACCAAACACACGCTAACACCAACCATTACCGATCACATACACTAAACTATGTATTATATAGTATTTAACATTGTTTTGATGGATATCTCAATTATAGATCAAGAAAATAACAAACCAAATTATTTCAACTATCTGTGGTACATTACTCTAATTAACTATTATGGGTAAACTATTGTTTACATTGTTTACAATATATGTCACATATCAACATGTTAATTTTTTATATTCAATCGTATTCATGCATATCTACAATAATAATATACTTCAAAATTTAATTTTCTAACTTAATTTCAACCAAACTGTGATCATCTTAGTTCATTTATGACTAATAAATGATACATATACTGCACATAACAGAAAAATTGCACGGTTCAATACAAAAGTAGATAACCATGTGCATGAAACATTTACATTTTTCAAATTTTCAAATGAATTATTGAAGAGTTCCGAATAAATTTTCATTTTTTTGTTTTTTCTAAAAAATAAAATAAAAATTCAAAGTCTCCGGAAAAGAGGCAAAAAATGGGAGTGTTGGAATATGAATTGAATTGCCCACCTTTCCTCATCGGCTTAAGCTTTTGGGTTGAACTGGTTGGTGCATGCAACTCAATATGGTATTAGAGCCAGATGTCTCGAGTCAATGAAGTCTCGCATGAGGGGGAGTGTTGGAATATGAAGTGAATTGCCCACATTTCCTCATCAACTTAAGCACCGCGTATCATCTCCGCTTTGCTACAAGCCTATTTGCATTGCACTAGTATTTTGTATGAGTTATATTTATCATGTTTTTCGTAGGGAAATTAATCTCAGCCAGCACATAAATTAAGGGACTAAAATTGTGCACGCCATAAATTAAGGAATTTCAAAATCTTTTGAGCGCATGTAAAGAAATATTTTGGATGCATGAAAAAATATTTTGCATGCATATGGGTCCCACACTTAGGAAAAGAAAAGTTATATGACTTGTTAACTATAGAAGGTAACAAGTCAGCTATTTTAAATCTGAGCCGTCCGATCGCATGGATCGGACGACTCATATTTTTTTAGGGTACCATAAATTTTGCTAATTATTAATTTTGAAGATGTAATTACTACATTTATACCATATTTTTTTAATATATATATATATATATTGATATGGACATCATAGCATCAACATCATTTCCTTCCCCTAATGATCAAGATATTCCAAATCATTTTGAAGGAGCAATAACTCGCACTCGTGCAAAGAAAATAAATCAGCATGTGAACTCGCTCCAAAATAAGAATAGTATTACACATGAAAATCCGTTGCTACCTAATGCCCATAATTTAATTGTTCTAAGGTATTACAACGTTAAAGAGTGGACAAAGGAGAAGCACTTCATCAACAGCCATCAATTAAACAATTAATGCAATGAAGGCCATTTCAGATTCTAGTGACTAGTAGGTAGTTAAATGCTCATATAAATTGCATCTTAAATCCAATAAATGTGTTCAACCACAGCTTGGAAAGCTTATCTCAAAAGCTTTCCAACGGATCTAGACCCATCAAATAATTCCACCAGAGCATAGAGTTAATGCTGAAGTAATATGGATACCAGAAACTGTCAACATTTTATTTACTTTAATTTGGGTGTTGTGCACCAATATTAGCTTAATGCCATGTAAAACATCCTAATAAGATCTGGACACATCTCCATCTCCCTCTCAATCCCTTCTATACAATAGGATCTTTCTCAAATGTGTTGGGGGATAGAATTTTTAGATTGAAACAACTATGCTTTTATGCATGTTCTTGAGTGTTCTAGCTATCAACTGAATCATCTATGCGAATTGTGCATTACTTTTCATTGTTCTTGCAAACTCTTTGTGATTGCAACGATAATTGTAAGTCGCTTGACTTGGTTGAGTGGACAACACGAGGTTGGGCGAACTCCGTGTTGCAGGTTGTTGCACATGCTACAGTTGGCTCCACACGACTCGTCAGGTTTCACGAGTATCTTAGATTCTACGCCGTGAAAGTTGGGTGCATCCTCGTATCATTTGGTATCAGAGCCTCAATTGTCATGGTAGAATCTTTATCCCTAGTTGTAGTTTCATTTTTGTCCTATCTGAAAATGGTCTCACAAAAATATTGAACCATCATTTACGATCTGTTGTTCTTGTGCGTTCTGCTAAGTTTTAATCCAAGAGATCGTGTTCTTGTTGCTGAATGGTTCATTGTCCTTCATGTTACTTATTTTTATTCCCCTTTGATTAGTTTAATATCTTAGTGTATTTCCCATAAGCAAACTGAGATTATTGTGTACTCATCTCTGTTGGAAAATTAAAAAGCCTGAATACTTTTGATAGCCATTCTGCCCTTTGCGAATACATTGATTCTACAAAGACTAGCCGATCTGTTTCATAGGGCTGCACTTGGTGATCTTGTTCTCACAATTTTAATAGAAAAGAAAGATACGAATCAGTGTTGAAAATAACAATACATATGACAAGAGTAAAAAATGAAGTTAATGTTTTGCACGCTGAAAAAAAAGAAAGACAACCTACTATATGAAAAAAGAGAGGGGCTATTGTTTTTTACAATATTAGGAGAAGAGTTCTATTGATGCAATCTTGTGCCCTATTTTAAATCAGTTTAATCAGCTAGTGTCTTCCGGTTTGAACTCTCTGTTTCTAAATAAGAAATAATCGGAACTTCCGGTTCCAAATTGAAACTTCCGATTTTATCTCTCGGTTTCTCAAACCATAAATTATAGGAACTTCCGATACCATATCGGAACTTCCGATACCATATCGGAACTTCCGATTTGAGCTCTCGGTTTCTAATTCAGAAAATAATCAGAACTTCCGATCCTCTGAGAATTTTCTTGGGCACAATTCCTTCAGTAATAACTTTGGTGGTAAGGATAAGTGAGGTTGAGAGTACTATCCACACATATTTTTTTCTTTTGCTATTTGTCCAATTAACCATGTCAGGTCAAGGTGAAAATTCAGGGAACAATGGACATGCTCCAGATGTTGTAGTTAACTGGACTGAATATTTTGCATTGAGAGATACACTATGATGAGAGATCACTGTTGGAAATGAGAAGCTGAGAGAAGAAGTAAATAACTCCTTACAAGATCTTCAAATTGAAGTAAATCAACAACTGAATGTACTACACGCTAATATATTTGCTGACATTGTACGGTAACTACAACCACAAGCTAAACAAGAACCTTTAGTAAATGAGACCGATGAGTAAGTCGCTGCTCGAAGGGCTCCTATTGCTAATGTAAACCCTCAACCTATTATAAATGTAATGGTTGGTGATGAAAATAATAATAATATAGGATTGGAGCATGGTCGTGGCATGGGTTGTGGAAGAGCTGCATATGAACCAATACATATTAACATACCCCCGTGCAATGAAGAAAATCAACGCCATCCTCGCACTGACAACAATCGTCCTCATTAACATAGGTTTGGTAAACTTAAATTTTCTATGAAAAAATTTACAGGTACCAATAATCCTAAAGAATACCTAACTTGGGAACTAAAAGTTGACAAAAATTTTCAGATGCACAACTACACCGAAGAAAAGAAACTTGCAGTGGCATCGCTTGAATTTGAAGATTATGCGCTGATTTGGTGGGAACAAATTCAGAATCAAAGAGAGGATCATGATGAACCTCCTGTAGCATCGTGAATTGAAATGAAGACTGAGATGAGAGAAAGGTTTGTACCTCATCATTACAAGCGTGATCTATTTGATAAATTGCATGGCCATAGGCAAGAAGGTCGCACGGTGGATGAATATTATAAGGAGATGGAAATGGCCATGATCCGTGCTAATGTATATGAACATGAAGAGCAAACCATGGCACATTTTTTGGTTGGTTTGAATTATCCTATCAAGCGCATCGTTGAGTTTCAGCCATACGAAAATGTGGTTGAATTAGTGCATCAAGCAATCAAATTTGAACGACAATTCTTTTCAACCAATCTGGTACCTAAAACAAGTAAATCCACATCTCGGTTCAATTCTTTTCGAGCTAACAATTATGGTGCAAGTGTTTCTTCCATTCCACATGCAGCTTGAAGTGAAAAAGAGCAATCTACCCCCAAACGTAAAGCACAGTCCAGCAACAAGTGCTTCTTTCGTAGGTTCTACAGTGAAGAGTAGTGCTATTCAATGTTTTAAGTGTTTTGGAAGAGGACATATCTCAAGAGAGTGTCCAAATAACCACACAATGCTAATAACAGAGAGAGGTGAGTATGAATCTGCAAGTGAAGACGATGATGACCCAACTACTAAAATGGAAGAAGAAGAGAACAAGACGATTTACTGTGATTTTGAGAATGGTCAGTCTGTCATTGTTACAAATAAAGTGTTAAGTGCACAATCAAAGAAAGATCATGAACAACGCTGCAATTTTTTAACACAAAGGTCAAGGTAAATGGTTGTGTATGTAAGGTAATCATAGATGGTGAAAGTTGTCATAATTTAGCAAGTAAAGAAATAATGTGTGAAAAGCTTGGATTGAAGCAACTATGACACCCACATCCATACCATGTACAATGGTTGAATGATTGTGGAGAAGTGAAGATTCAACATATGGTGAAGGTGTCTTTCAAAATTGGTGAGTATTATTGTAACACCCCAAATTTTCAAAGAAATAAAAATACCTTGTATTATATTTTTCTGAAAAAGATTATTTTGAAATTCCTATAATGCTATTTATGCCTAAATGAACTAAAACCTAGAGATGTCCAAACTAGAGGCTAAGAAAATTTGTATATGATCCCAAGGCCAAGATATATTTTTGAGAATTTTTACAAATTTTTATCACCCGTGGAAACAACCCAAACATTTTAAATCAATTTCAGTAATTAAATTTATTCAGAAATGAATTTGAACAATAACGACCCCCTTTCCCCCTTTCCCCCTCGACCAGCCGGCCCAGCCCACTCCTTCCCCGTGCCCCTCACCGACAGACGGGCCCTGCTCATCAGTGACCCCCTCTCCCTCCGCGTGCACGCCCGATACCTCAGCCCCACCTGTCGGTGCCAACTCTCCTTCTCGGCCGAGCCTGACCCCACTGGTCAGTCCCGCCCGTTGCCGCATCCATGCCCCTGCTCCCCACTGACATTCAGACCCATTGTCCACCTCGCGCTCCCCCCAAATCCCGTCGGCCGACGACCCCACTCCGTGATCCGCTCCCGCCGGCCCCTCCCATTAAATTGGCGGCACTTAAATGTCCCCCGAGGTCCGCCGGCTATTCCCCCCATTGAGTGATGCGTTTAAGCCCCGGGATCACAGCGCACATACATGGCGAGACCTTGCCGGTGAGAGTGAATGCCCTCCCTCAGCTTTCCATGTTTTCCACCGGCCATTTGCCCCACCGGCACCCCTATTTAAGCCCCCGGACACCCCCACGTTCACCCCTCACTAACACTTGGAACGAACCCGAATGAAACACCCGCGACACCCTTTTTAACGCCACACCGCCACCCGCGTTCCAGCCGCCGCTCGCCGTCACCGGAGTCCTCCTCCACCCTCAGCGACCACACCTGTGTGATCACCGACGCCACCTCAACCTCGTCCACCCCCCCATCACCACTGAAGACCGCCAGAACTGCATCGCTGATGAGGAACCGAACTCCTTCGCCATCCCCGCTCGTCGCCGACCGCAACCCGATGACCCCAAGCCTCGCCAACGGTACCATCTTGACTGCTACACTTTACTGGTTCCATTTTAGCCCTTAGATCCGGCCGCCGTCGCTCGTCGTGGCCGCTAGACCCTCGCCATCGCCGGAGAAGATGACCGGCACGGGTAGAGTACCCGTGCCGTGTCGGATTCAATCGTGACCGTGCGATCGTGATCGGACTGTGTAGATTATATCGCACGTTCGGTTTAATCTAGCCTGTCGGATCACAGCGAAGGGGTACGTTTTAATCTGGATCATCCGTTAGTATTTAAAACCCGCGTTTAATCTAAGCCATCCATCGCGTACCGTTTCAACGTTTTAATCCTGGCCGTCCACGTCAACATAACACTCCCGCCTCGCCCGCAGCTGCTCGATCGCGATCCAACGGTGATCTGTGATCCGACGCACGCGCACAGTGCGCGGGTTCACGGTGGATCCGGTTCACCGTGGACCGGCGACTGTTTTTAGATTTAAATAAAATTCCAGAAATGGTTTTAAACTTAAAAAATTCATATCTTACTCATTTTAACTCCAAATTTAACCATTTCAATTCCAAAAAATTTATAATTTTATCCTCTACATGTTTATGCAATAAAAACAGTAGGTTTACTTTGAGTATTTTATTTTTATTTAATAGAGTATTTAAAGACCCTTTAGGATATATTCTTAATTCTTTTAGAAAAATCCCTAACTCCATAAAATTGCCTTAAAAATTCAAATAATAATTTCAGGGTAGTTCATGACTTCACTTTATGTATTTTAGCCCAATCAAAACATTTTTGTTGTTATGTGGTTTTAGAATGTTTATTTGATGTAATGTTTATTATATGTAACGAGAAGATTACGACGCCGCCGAGGAGCCGGAATACTTCCCGGAAGTTCCTCCCTCACCCTTCGCCGATCAAGACAAGTCACCAAACCAATCTTTTAAGCATATTGAACCTAGTTTTGTTAAACTATCGCTAAAACACATAGGTTATACATGCATTAGTCAAATGAAAGCCCTACATTATATTTATTTAGATCCTCAACCTTGAAGTGCAAACCCAAGCCATGCTATCTAGCCTAAACTCCTTGTTACCATATTATCAATACTGTTAGCTAGTGTCCGATGTATTGACACAATTGCTATAGGTTAAAAATGAGTCGTAGCAGTTTGGATTCTACTACATGATCCTCGTTATTCTTATCTCTAGAATTCAGTTGGTGACAGAGTTTTGGGTTAAGTGTGTATGCATGGTGGGTTCCGAGTGCAAGCTAGGGCATTGGTCGGTAGCACGCGGGGCACTATAAGGTTCGGTCTGCGGGATCCATTGCAATACATTTCTGTACTAACCACAAGTCTAGTGGGTAAGTCCTAACTAAGGTATGGAGTGTTCCAATTTGAGGCACCACTTGGAGATGGGTCAAGCAGCACCTGTGGGTGGCTTGTACCGACGTGGCGTAAAAGGGGGTGTGACGCTAGCCGGGATGCGGCCCGGCGCGCCGGCGAAACCTATAGAGGGTGACTATCGCTTGGAGCATTTCATGCTGAGGTTTTGGCACGAGTTCCCGTGGTATGGGTCATCTCGTTACACTTTGGTGTTTGGGATGAGTGTGTGCCTTGTGGGTACGGTGGTACACCTATGATAAGAGTTTTAAATATTTTCAAAAAGCCGAGCCCACGGTCAAGGGTGAGTTGCATGACTACTCATAGTTAGTTTATTTTAATGAATGTGCATGATGAATTGGAATGTAAGGACTGTTGAGCGAGGAGGGAAAACACAATCCTCGAGTTAGATGGTATTATGTTGTTCATTTTTAATATTCCGCATGATTAAACTTAACTACACTAAATGCTATAACTGAAAAATGTACTTTTCCGCACTTTTAGCCATTATCATTCCTTTGTTATTATCCTGCATTATTATTGCATTCTCAGTGGCTTGTTGTGTACTTTTTGTACCCATACCCGTTGGACAAACACTTCAGAGGCTACCTACTATGAGGAAGATGGTCTGGAGTAGCGACCCAGTCAAGAAGAAGATCCTGAAGAAGACGTTCATCATGCCGTATTGTTTTTATAGTTTCTTTTAATTTTACACTTATGTAATAATGTGGTCTGCGAACCACAAATGTTTTCCTGTATGTACGCTGTCGCATGATGAACCTCTTGTTATTATTGTTTTTCTATGGAAATTTAATAATGTTCCGATTTGGTAAATCGGGGCGTCACAAGATGGTATCAGAGCCGACTTGACTGTAGGAAGCCAAACGGACCAGACTAATACTTAGTTTTGATAAAATCTATTTCGCAAAAACCTACTTCATCACTTTGTTCCTTCCCTTATTATTTTCAACTTGTTGTTTTTGTAGATGCCAGTCTACCAAGTCCACAACTTCTGTCGTCACTTCGAGGGCTTCGTCCGGGAGCTCTGGATGATGGTGACCTTCCTCGGGTTCGTCTTCGAGCCCGAGTTCCATGGTGTCTACATGGAGGAGTTCGCGGGACCGTGTGACGTTTCTGTTACCATCCACGGGTCCGGCGACCACCTGCCATTCTTCACGGTAGCACTTGGGGGCCCGACCTTCAATGTCACGTGCCAACGCGTCACCCTCCAAGCCCTCATGGAGATGAGGATGATCTATGACGATCATCTTCAGAACTCGTCCTTCCGGCTTGTACCGCAGCGTACTCCTGGCGCCCACCGCAGCATCTACATCGGAGTTCACTCCGACCGCGATCCAGTCATGGCCTAGCAGATGCGTCTTCTCCAGGCCATGGATGACCTCCATACTGAGGCCATGCTCGACGCCGAGGAGCACCACGAGGCTGTTGAGTTCCTTCGTCAGGAGACGAAGGGCTTGATCCAACAGAACGATGAGCTGTAGCGTAAAATTATACAGCTACAGAAGGACATCGCGGAGATGATTCCCCTCATCCCGAGGAGGAAGAAGCCCATCCATGAGCCCGTCCCTCACCCCAAGAGGATCATGCCACACCTCGTGCCCGCTGGACCATCTAGCTCCAGCGCCCCTGCTTCGCGCCCCGCCATCATCGCCGACCCTATCATCGAGAACTTCATCGAGCCCACCATCCCTCAGGACCCTCGTGGTTCTGAGAGTACGGAGACCGCCCTAGATGGCGAGTAGACGATAATTCTCATTGATTGGTTTTTAATAATTTTGTGAATGTGGTACCACCTGCAACGGCTTGTGTTGTGGGTGGATTAACAATAAGAACTTTGATGTAATAAATATTTTTATACCACTTATATATATGTGAGTCCCTCTGGGCTAATTTGGATGACATTCTTTTTAAAGTCTTTCTCTTATGATTAAAAATATTGTGTACCCAGAAGATGGCCAACAACCAGAACACCGGTTCCAATAATGGAGAAGGGGCAAGCAATAGTCTGCCCAAGAGTGTTGTGCCCAACTGGGGCACAACGGGCCAACGCCGGACAGGGCCGCCATCCGCCAACCATCCCACCTTAGCAGAGATGACGGCGAATCAAAACCAGTTGATCACCGCCCTTCTGACTCAAATGCAGCACCAACAGGCACAGTTGGACTGGCTGCAACAACCAAACGTGGAGCCAATCCCACGTGCGCCAGCCCTCGCTCCCGCGCCTCAACTCTCAGAGTTTTTGCGCGTGCGACCCCTAATCTTCTCCAGCACGTCCAACCCCATGGAGGCTGGCGATTGGCTCCAGACCATTGGGAAGAAGTTGGACCTCCTCCCGTGCACTGACCAGGAGCGAGTGGCGTTCACCACTCATTAGCTCTAGGGACCCACCGCGGAGTGGTTGGACAACTACCGTGAGTCCCAGCCAGAGGACCATGAGGTGACTTGGGCGGAGTTCACCATCACCTTCCACGCCACCCACGTCCCCACCGGAGTCGTCGTGGTCAAAAAGCAGGAGTTCTGGGACCTTTAGCAGGGAAGCCGGGCTGTCATGGAGTATCTCCACGAATTCAACCGTCTGGCCCGCTATGCACCAGAAGAAGTGCGAACCGACGCTCTTGGCTAAGCTAAGTTCCTCCGAGGACTTAAGGATGAGATCTCCATCCAGCTCATCACCACCGACTATGCCGACTTCCAGCGGTTGGTGAATAAGGCGCTCATCCAAGAGACTGAGCAGAACAAGCTGGATCTCAAGAAGAGGAAGATGATCGCGTTCAAGCATCATCAACCGAACCCCTAGAGGCCCCATTTCGTCCCTCCGCCACCGGCACCCGCCTAACATCCTTGGCCCATCTACAGGCCACCACATGCTGCCAGTGGCTCCAATTCCGGGCATCCTCGCCCCACTCCACCAGCTCTGGCCATTCAATCTGCACCCACCGCCAAAGCCCTGATCATGAGGGACCGCAACAGAAAGCCGGTCGTCTGCTTCAACTGCCGGAAAGAAGGGCACTACTCCCACCAGTGTCCTCACCTCAAGCAGCCCCAAGGCGCGGTGCCCAACCAAGCAGTGCATGCCCGCGTCAACCATATCAGCGCAGAGGAAGCTCAGGAGGCCCCTGAAGTCGTACTCGGTATGTTCACCGCGAATTCCAAACCTGCAATAGTATTATTTGACTCTAGGGCAACACATTCCTTCATATTCGAAGGCTTTGTGAAAAAAATGACTTGGAAGTACTCCCTCTGCCCGTCCCCATGATGATTGCCACCCCCGGCAAGAAGACCCTAGCTAACCTGTTCAACCCAAAGGTAAGGATAGAAATCCAAGGAGTGCTATTCTCGGCCAAGCTAGTTCTCATCGAGTGCATCGGACTCGACCTCATTGTAACATCCCAAAGAATTAAAAATAAATAAAATAAATAAAATGGATTTTCTGGAATATAAAGGATTTATTTAATTAGAGAAAATACTAAAAGAACCCTATTAAAGCCAAACTTGGGAGAATACTTCAAATTTTAACTTGAGAAATTTATGGTGGAATCTAGAGGCCAAGACATAATTTAGGAATTTTTACAAATTTTTATCAATAGTGATTCAACCTTTAATCGAATAAATGAATTACTGGAATTATTTTAATTAAGAAAAGTATTTTAAATCCTGTTGGGCCGCAAACCCCAATCTACCCGCCCTCTCTGCGCCCGCGCCCCGCCTTCGCCCCACGCGAAAGCCTCTCCCTCCCCCTCGTTTGATCGCTGACACCCCGGGCCCGCCTGTCGGCACCCTTCTCCTCGCGCTCATACACTGACAGGTGGGGGCCACCTGTTGGGCCTGTCTTCTTCGTTGGAAGAGGATCCCCCCTTCCATACCGGCGACCACCTTCCATTTCAAGCCGCCGGCCACCTCGATTCGCCCGGATTCGCCCCGGACTCCTTTCCCCGAACGCCGGCGACCACTTTCCGTCAAAGGCCAACGCAGTTTCATGATTATGGAAGCATATCCGAGAGTTTGGAAACCCTCACCGGAGAGGGAAGGAAACCCCTCGGTTCCTTTCCGTTTAGATGCCGGTGAACTCCCTATTTAAACCCTACCGATCACCGCACTCCGCCCACACCGCCGTAGCCCGAGCCAAAGCGAAACCAGAGCGCCACCACCCCAGTTTCGGCATCCCCTCCGTTGGCTGCGTGCGCCACCGGATCGCCATCATCGCCACCCACCCGAGAACCTTTCGACGTCTACCCTCGCTGCCGGTTGCCGTCATATGCCCATCGTCACCGCCGCAGGTACGGTTAGAACCCCCTTCCTCTCCTCTTTCCATTTCAGCCGAAATTTAGGGCCTAGCCCCCTTGCTGTCGCCGTCGTCGCCGCGCCCGAAGCCGCCGTCACCTGAGACGAAGGGTAGTTTACCCTCTCTGATGCGTGTCGTGCCAGACGGGCCCTTGGTCGCTCGATCTGTGATGAACAGCTGGGATTATAACCCCCTGGATTTAATCTGAGGTGTCCATTTGGTCAAAACGTTACTGAGGCATCTCAGGCTTCCGATGCCACTTGATCGATCCCGCCTCGAGCCTGACCACTGGATCCAGATCCAATGGCTCTGGATCAACCGATCCACGTGCACAGTCGCTAGTTCACCGTGGGCCTGGCTCACCGTAGACCAGAACCCAATTTCTATTTAAAATAAAATTCAGAAATTGAGTCAAACTTTGAAAATGCATAACTTGCTCATTTTAACTCCAAATTTTACCATTCAAATTTTATTAAATTCAACATTTTATTCTCTACATACTTATGCCATAAAAATAGTATGTTACTTTAGCACAAAATATTCTTATTAAATAAATGAATAAAAACCCCTTAGGGATAAATTGATAATTCATGAAATAAATCAGGAAAATTCTTAAGATATTAAATTTTAATACTGTTGTAGCAATTGTGTTAGCTACAACACAGGTTTTGTATGTGTGTATATGATAGGTAGAATGAACCTCGATTGGTTCTCTCAGAGGGAGAAAAGATTTATACTGGTTCGGGCCTCCCCTAGGGGATAATAGCCCTACGTCCAGTTTGTGGTGGATTTGGCGTGGTGTGCCTTGGTGTGAAGGAAATAACCCCAGGGTCTCATGGCTCCCTGGAGCATGTGCCCCTGTTACAAGGGCTTGGCCCTGCTTTTATAGGCACGCAGGCCAAAGGGTGTAGGACCGAAAGTAGCGACCAGAGGGGGGGGGGTGAATGGGCGCCTAAAAATTCTTTCGAATCAATGGCCTGCTCCCAATCCCCAACGCACCTCTAAAGAAACATCAAAGAATGAACATATAGCCTAAGTCTAAAGGTATCTAGCCTAGAAGCAACTGTTGATAAAACCGAGAAACACAAAAGCAGTGCTACTAGACAGATAGACAGAATACTCAAGTCATGGCTAGACAAATTTCTTAGTAAAGCAATCTAGGTGCACTATGGGTGAGAGGAGAAGTTACCTGTTCAAATCTGTCTCCTGTTCAAAACTCGGCGAAGCCTGCTTCGCCGGTCGAGGTCTGCTTCGGTGGTCGAAGCCTGCTTCGCTGGTCGAAGCCTGCTTCACTGGTCGAAGCCTGCTTCGGAGGTTAGTTGCGAAGCCTGCCGAAGGCTGTTGTGAAGAAGCCGAAGGTGTGTTTGGTCTAGCCTAGTTTGAAGTGGCAGGGAGCGAAGTATGCTTCGAAGCGGAGTACAGAAGTATCAAAGCTAGCTTTGAACCGAGTGCTTCGAAGCCTATCCTTCGAACAGAATGCTTCGAACACAACGCACAGACAAACAACCTTCGGAAAGAGACGCGAAGACTGACACGCGACAGAAAAAACAAAACGAAACCTACACTCTACCTTTGAACAAACACACCAAGGACCATCGAAGAAGACGGAAGCAAAACACTGTGCGAAGTCTAACTGAAAGATAAGCTTTGAAGCCAACTTCGAAACCTGTCGAAGTATGGACTTCGAAGAGCTCGAGTCGGAGTACCTTCGCACAGACGTTCGAAGTATGAAACGCTGACAGTTCAAGAAGTACTTCGAAGCTAGCAACTTAGGACACAAAACGAAGTTCGAAGTTCAAACGAAGCCTTCGAGTATATTAGATCGAAGCCTGCCTCACGGAGGTGAGGGGCTTCGAACAGAGAGGTTGGCTTCGCCAGAAAACAGTCAGATAAGGTACTCAGTCCTGTCAACTATGATCAAAAAGCTGCGCAGAAAAGCAAGCTAGGGTACTAGTGTACTGTTGCTACAGGAAGTAGTACTACTTGCTACAGTGCGCAAGAACTAGTACTCCTCGTGAAGAACAAGTTACAGCAACAGAGAAGCTTCTTCTCAGGGAATAAACTAACCGCATGCACACAACAGCAAAGACAGTGAACGAAATGCTGCGCACATAAATGCTTCGCACAAAACATCCAAAATAAATTCTTCCAGACAGCAAAGAACTAAGTGAATCTCAGGAAGAACAAGGCTTGTTGCCTGGCGGCGCACACAGGGAGAGAGAAAGACAAGGAGCAAAATGACCCAATAGAGTAGGCAATGATTTCAGCAAAAAAGGGTAGTCCAACCCTAGGGATTGGGGCCCTATTTATAGGCTGCCCAATGGCCTAGAATATTCCACCAGCCCCTTAGGGTTTTTTACAGACGCAGGAATAAAGGAAAAGACTCTACCACCCTTATGTATTTTTACAGACACGACTGACTGACTGTGGGCCTAGAGATACAGATGACTTATCTAGAAGCTAGGCTTTCGTAGCGACTACGGCTTCTCTTCTGGACAGTCCGATACAAGATCAAGGGTTGTCAGTTTTGCGCCGAAACTGACAAAGCCTCCACCGACTTTGCACCAGGTACCCGGATTGGGCCGGCCCGATTCCGCAGCTCTCTCAGCCCGACAATCACTCACTGCCCATGTACCTGAGTCAACCCTGGTCAACAACCCAGTGGGTCTTCTACTGCTTCTGGCCCATGTACCCGGATTGGGCTAGCCCGACTTCGCAGCCTCCTCTGCCCGACAGTCGCTTGCTGCCTGTGTACCTGAGACACACGTGGCCCATGAAACAGCAGATCTCTTCTTCTTTTGTCCTCTTTGACTATCGTTGACAATGACTCATCACTTCTGGAGCCATGAGGCCCACGCTATTCAGCATGGCTCCTCAATCTCCCCCTTGATGAGTGCATTGTCAACACTCCTCTTTTTCAGCTCTTCAGCACCTGCGAACAAATGTGGAAACACGAAAACAAACACAAGAAAAACAAAGAAGAAGAAAATAAGGTAAAAGTGTAACCCTAATGACCAAAAGCCGAACAACAGCAAGGAGCGGTCATTATGGTTAACCAAAACGTAAAAAAGCGCAAAACGTAAAAAGCTCAAAAGTGAATGCGATTTCAGAACAACAAGGATATCAACAGAGTAAGAAACAAGCGAGAGCGAGACAAAAACTCCCCCTTAAACTCTGATCCCAAATTTTCTCCTCCTTGTTGACAAGTGAACTCATCAAGCACTCAAAAGAGACACAGACTCCCCCTGAAATGCAACTCCCCCTCAAAATATGCAATGAATGTAACTGGAGTGCAGGTGGAGTGAAGAAAGCATGCTTCTCAGATATGATTTACTGCAATTACAACATCTAACAAGTAGAGCAAAAGAGATACTGTCTAAGACGCATGGCATGATCAGTGCATCAGATGATATCTAAAGAAGGTCATTAGCATGCATTTTTCAGTTTTTGCAAACAAAAGCATCACCACATTTTCCAGTTGACAAGCAAGGTAAAGGATGAGATGCAAAAGCTAACTGATATCTACCAAGATAAGCATTGTTCAAAACAAAGTGCTTCAGCAAACTTGTTATCATTTCAATTTTCAAGCTTTTTCTTTTCTCTTTTTCATTTATGCCAGGGGTTATTTGCGTGTCAAACCTTATGCTGACCGACCGAGTCAAGCCTATGCCAGAACTGGACCATCAGAAGCTTAAGACATTGGTCTTGGCATACACTACACTGTCCTAGTTCGTACCAAAGTGCTATGATACGTAGTCCAGAACAATGCAATGCGACAAAACAAACCCACCTGGATCTTTTCAAGTTTATGCATAAAAAGACATGGAAATTTCATTTTTCTAGATTTTTCATCATTTTATAGCACATATCCATGTTTGAAAGCAGAAGGATGTCCAAGTTGCATGTTTGCATCTAAGTCAGGAACTAGCTACAAGGCATGTAACAGATAGCAAGAGCACTTAGCCTACACATGCTGGTTACGAGAAGCAATGGTGATCATTTTTCAAGTTTAAAGCGTAAAAGCCATGCATATGACAGATATCAGACATATCAAGTGAACTGAACCAAATCATGATCAATGGCAAGTATTCAAAAGCATGTACCAGCTAGAATAAGTAAAGCAGTTCAATCATATAACAGAAACAGCTCTAGAGTGTGATATGTGAATATGCAAGGTATGAACACACATAAAAAGACTCAAGAAAAGAGTAAAGAAGAAAGAAAACTGACGCAAAATATCCTAGAAAGGATACACAACACCCAAATCCCCTCGTAAACGCTCAAATGTAGACTGATCTAGGGGTTTGGTGAAAATGTCAGCCAACTGATGATGGGTATCAACTTGAACAAGGTCAATGACACCTTTCTCATATTGATCCCGCAGAAAATGAAAGCGTACATCAATGTGTTTTGTTTTTGAATGGAGACACGGGTTTTTCCCTACACTAATAGCACTGGTGCTGTCGCAAAACAATGAAACCCTGGTAGGAAAGAACAACCCAAAATCTCGCAGAGTGGAAATCATCCAAACCAACTGTGAGCAGCAGCTAGCAGCAGCTACGTACTCAGCCTCTGTGGTCGAAAGAGCAACTCCAGATTGCTTTCGAGAAGACCAAGAGACAAGAGAAGAACCAAGAAACTGGCAAGTACCGGAAGTCGACTTGCGATCCAACCGGCACCCACCAAAGTCGGCATCCGAAAATCCAGATAAATCGAGAGAAGATGATGCTGAATAGAAAAGACCAAGATCAGGCGCATAAGTGAGATACCTAAAGATGCGCTTGACAGCCTGCCGATGAGACGCGCGTGGTGAAGACTGGAAACGCGCGCAAAGTTCCACGGCGAACTGTATGTCCGGTCTTGTTGCCGTCAAGTACAACAGCGAACTGATCATCCCTCGAAACTCCCTTTCATTGACCTTGACGCCTCTCTCATCCTTGTCCAGACCCCCAGAAGTGCCCATCGGGGTCATCTGCGGCTTCAATTCACCACCAAAGTCAAATTTCTTTAACATATCACGAGTGTACTTACCTTGGTGGATGAAGGTGTCGTCCTTGGTCTGCTTGATCTGGAGCCCTAAGAAGTACTTGAGCTCACCCATGAGGCTCATCTCAAACTCGCTGTGCATCTGCTCAGAAAACTTGGACACAAGAGAATCAGTAGTACCGCCAAAGATAATATCGTCCACATAAATCTGAGCGACTAAGAAATCTGAAGCATCTCTGAGCAAGAAAAGAGTTTTATCCACAGAACCCATCACAAAGCCCTTCCCCAATAAAAACTGCTTCAACCGGTCATACCAAGCCCTGGGGGCTTGCTTCAACCCGTATAAAGCTTTTTGCAATTTAAAAACATGTCGAGGAAACTTGGGGTTCTCAAAACCGGGGGGCTGCCTAACATAAACTTCCTTCTCTATGAACCCATTCAGAAAAGCACTCTTAACGTCCATTTGAAAAAGCTTAAAACCCTTTGAAACGGCAAAAGCTAGAAGAATACGAATGGACTCAAGACGGGCAACAGGAGCGAAGGTTTCTTCAAAGTCAATACCTTCCTTCTGGCAATAACCCTGGGCAACTAGTCGAGCTTTGTTGCGCACCACAACCCCATCTTCACCTTGTTTGTTCTTGAACACCCATTTGGTGCCTATAGGGTTGCATCCTGGTGGCGGCTCAACTAGTGTCCAAACCCGATTACGGACAAAATTCTCAAGCTCTTCTTGCATAGCATTAATCCAATTCGAATCAGAAAGAGCATGAGAAACATCTCTGGGCTCAAAAGATGCAACAAAAGCAGATTCAGCAAACACAGCAAGAGAGGTAGAAGAACGCAAAGTTCTCTCAGTCAAATCACCAATGATGAGCTCTGAGGGGTGATTACGCTGAACTGCTCGGGTTCCCTGGTGATCAGAAGTCACCTCACCGAAGTCAGCAGCAGGCACCTCTGGACTTGACTGAGGGGGCTCGATCGTAGTGGAAGAAGTGATCAGAGGTCCGCCCTCGTCCTCAGTCGAAGTCTCAGAAGGTGTGGGCTCTACAGGGGGTGCAGAAGGCCCACCCTCATTAGCGGCTGGTGTATCCTCATCTTCCTCGAAGATGGACTCTCCAAGCTCACCATCAGAAGGCTCAAAAGAAGGAGTCAAAGAAGGCAAGGACTCATCAAATGAAACCTAAAAAGTATCGACAAGCAGCTGGGATTCGAGGTTCCAAACACGGAAGCCTCAAGAATGTAAAGCGTAGCCAAGAAAAACACTGTCCCAGCAACGAAACTCAAACTTATCCAAATGCCCTCCCTTCTTGAGCACAAAGCACTTGCAGCCAAACGCTCGCAAGTGGCTCACCTTGGGCTGTCTGCCAAATCGCAGTTCATATGATGTCTTACCAAGGTAAGCTCTAAGAAAAATGCGGTTGGCCAGATAGCAAGCCATGTTCATGGCTTCAGCCCAAAAATGCCTAGGAGTCCTGTGCTCATTGAGCATCGTCCTGGCCATCTCGACTAGCGTGCGGTTCTTTCGTTCCACAACGCCGTTCTGTGGGGGAGTGTAAGGAGAAGAAAACTGATGGTCAAGACCTTGATCACTACAGAAGCTGACGAACTGAGAGTTCTTGAACTCAGAGCCGTTGTCAGAGCGAATTGCTCGCATCCGACCATTGTTCTCATTCTTCAGTTTCAAAATCAGGTCATGAACAAATTGAAAAGTTTCATCCTTAGACTCCAAAAAGAAAACCCACGAGAATCGAGAGAAGTCGTCAACAATCACAAGTGCGTACCACTTCCCACCGACTGAACGTACCCGAGCTGGACCAACAATGTCCAAGTGTAAAAGCTCGCCCGGATACGAAGTCATCACCTGAGTCACAGGTGAGTGAGAAGCGGCAACCATTTTCCCATGACGACAAGGATGACAGACTAGATCCTTCTCCATCTTAAGCTTGGGCAATCCTCGGATGAGGTCCATAGAGCTCAACCTGACTAGCAGATCAAAACTCAAATGACCTAACCTCCTATGCCACTTCCAGAGCTCAGAGGAGGATCCAGCAATCAAACAGCGAGAAGGGCCAAAAGAACTAGAGAAGTAAATTCGAAAAACTTTACCAAATGGTAAAATCTGGCAAATCAAAGACCCTCTAGAATCAAACACAGAAGAGTTGCCCTTCTTAAAACGCACCTCCAAACCATCCTCAAGAAGTTGCGAAACAAAAATCAAATTGAAGTTCAAATTCTTAACCAAAGCAACATTCTTCAAAGAGAAATGATCTGAAATGCGAATAGAGCCTATGCCACTTACCTTCCCTTGACCACTGTTCCCGAATGTGATGTACTCTTTGGAGCTCGGGGGAGTGAGACTGGAGAACCATCTGTGATGTCCCGTCATGTGGCGAGAGCATCCTGAGTCCATGATCCAAATGTCCTCCAGTCCCCGATCCTGCACAATCAGTGGCTGTAAGTGGGAGCAAATGGTCAGGCACCAGGTTTAGCAAAAGAGCTAAACCAGTGTCGAGCCATCTGCTCAAAAGACGGAAAGCAGAAATCATCATGAGAATTTGGACCAAAACGCGGCTCAAAGTGTGGTCCTGGGTTCTGCCTAAACCTGCGGCCACGAGGTCTAGGACCGTAGCCAACACGGCCTGGAACTCTGCCGGAACGGACACCACCAACTGGAGCACGAGCAAGAAAGCCGTCTCCTCTACCACCACCTACACGACGCGGCCTGGCCTCCAGCCTCTCCCCGCGTCGAGGAACACGCAATCTACCATCCCGCTGGTAGAACTGCTCCTGATCACCACGAGCTCTCTCTGCTCTCTCAACTCGCTTCCTCCTGAAGCAAAACTTCGCAAGATGCCCGTCTCTCTGACAATACTCACAATGGTAGGTGGGCTTCTTGGGATGTGGTTGAGGCTTGGGATGTTTGGGCTTGGTGGTGTTAGGTGTAGTCTTCTTGGGCTGAGAGGGTCCAGGAAGAGAGTCTAGAGGAGTGTGGAGATGTTTGGGCTTTGGAACCCAGATAGGTTTCTTGGGTGGAGCTTTAGGTGGTTCGTGGATCACTCCATCCTTGGGCTGACAAGCCTGGGAAGACTTAGTGGAGTGAGTCTTGGGATACCTCTACTCTGGAGTCATTTTACTCCACTCCACTGCCCGGCTAATGGCACTCTCAAAGTCAGCCTTGGTGTAGGTGTAACCTACTCCAAACCCATCCTACCTCTTGAACTGCTAGATCATCATGCCGAGCTGTGGCTCTCTGACACTGATCCAACTCAGGATAGAACGGAGGTAAAAATTCTCATTCTGAGAATCAGCTAGCTCCTCTCTCAAGGAAGCTAGTACCTCCACCTGAGACAAGCAGGTCTCACACTCGCTATCTATCTGGACAGACTTCTCGACTTTTAGCTTAATCAACTCAAGTCTAAGAGACAGACAGTTCTCACAGACAGTGGGTGGAACTGATAGTGTCTCAAGCTCTAGCCTAGTCTGTGCAAGCTCAGCTCTCAACCTCTCCAAATCACCCAAATACTCATCGCCCTTGGATTTCAGCTCAGCTAAGGCAGCTAGATGAGATGGGCAATGAACACAGGGTGCGACGACAGTGGCTTGAGCATCTTTTAGCTCCAGATGAGCGCTTTCAAGCTCAGTGGCCAAAGCGTCCCTCTCATCAACCCTTTCTGTGTACCTGGACTTCAGAGTCGACAGGTCACACAGAAGCACCTCACACTTCGGGCACTCACTGCTATAACCCAAGCAAGGGGAAGAAGATAGACTCTCTATTCTGCCGTTGGCCACGGCAAGCTCACTCTCTAACTCGTCTATCCTCTTCTTAGCCCCCCTAAGCAGCTTTTCCCGATATTTCAACTCCTAACGATTGCTCTCAAGTAAATCAACGATTTCGTGCTCATAGGATGATACCTTTTCGTTGTCGTCGTCGGAGTCGTCGGATGAGCTCTTTTCTTCCTTATCCCCAAGAGCCATTGAACAGAAACTCTTGCGGGATCTTCGGCGCTGGTGTGAGCGGCTCTTCGGCTTGTCTCCAAAGGCCATGAAGCAGAGACCCGCCGGATCATCCTTGTCCTTCCCCTTCCTGATGGCGATCTCCTCATCGCTTGAGCTTGATGAAGAGGAAGAAGACGTGGACCGCTTGGAGTAGCTCTTCTCCATCTCGGCGAAGAAGGCCTTGTCGCACTAGTTCTCTCGCCGGTAGTCCTTCAGGGCCTTCTTGAAGAATCTGGTCTTCGGCTTGCCCTTGTTGAAGGAAGAGCTATCGTGCTTGCCGGAGTCATGGAAGCCACCACCGGTGCCCTTCTTGTGTCCATTGCGCTTGGGGCAGTCGGCGATGAAGTGTCCTGAATCACCACACTCAAAGCATCCGGATTTTGTGCCGTGTCTTTTGAACATTCTCTTGTCATAGACACGATGCACCCGGTTGTTGAAAAGACACAAATCATCATCTCCCAACAACTCAAGCTGGTCCTCAGTGATAGACATCAAAGAGAACCCAGCACAGCTCACAGAAGAAGGATCAACAGAAGGTGTAGCAAGGGCCAGGGACATTGATCCAGAACCAGTGAGATTTGATCTCAACTGGATATCTACCTCAGTGGCCTTCAACTTGCTAAATAACTCAGAAATGGTCAAGGTATCGTAAGAAGTGCTCTCAACGATAGAGGATACCTTGATCTCCCAGATATTTGGGTCCAAGGTATGGAGAACCTTGAGCGCCTGCTCGTGATCTGAGACTAACTGAGCACCCTCAGCCTTGTTGTCCCGAAGCTTGTTAATGATCGACTGAAAACGACCAAACAACGCTTCAACAGATTCACCCGGCTTTTGTGTGAAATTCTAATATTCACGCCGGTAGGTCTGATAGAGCCGAGCCTTGACCTGGGCTGTTCCCTCATGGTGTGCCTTGAGGGTAGCCCAGATCTCTCTCGCAGTGGAGAGATGGCTCACACGCTCAAACTCAGTGGGACCTAAACCAGAAAACAAAATGTTCACAGCCTTACTATTGCTCAGATGCTGGGCAATGATACCTGCAGTACCTTACTCAGCGTCTGGCAGTATAACGAACGTGGTGTGAACGCAAATGTCCCATATGTCCGAACCCTGGCTCATAAGATAGGCTCGCATCCGAGTCTTCCAATAGTTATAGCCATAGGCTTCCAAGGACGGGACCTTGCCAGGAGAAGTCATAATCACTACTGGGGTTTAGAACCAGTTAAGGTATAGAAAAACCCTAACCAAGCTCTGATACCACTTGTAGGACCGAAAGTAGAGACCAGAGGGGGGTGAATGGGCGCCTAAAAATTCTTTCGAATCAATGGCCTGCTCCCAATCCCTAACGCACCTCTAAAGACTAAACATCAAAGAATGAACAGATAGCCTAAGTCTAAAGGTATCTAGCCTAGAAGCAACTGTTGATAAAACCGAGAAACACAAAAGCAGTGCTACTAGATAGATAGACAGAATACTCAAGTCATGGCTAGACAAATTTCTCAGTAAAGCAATCTAGGTGCACTATGGGTGAGAAGAGAAGTTACCTATTCAAATCTGTCTCCTGTTCGAAACTCGGCGAAGCCTGCTTCACCGGTCGAGGTCTGCTTCGGTGGTCGAAGCCTGCTTCACTGGTCGAAGCCTGCTTCGGAGGTTAGTTGCAAAGCCTGTCGAAGGCTGTTGTGAAGATGCCGAAGGTGTGTTTGGTCTAGCCTAGTTCGAAGTGGCAGGGAGTGAAGTATGCTTCAAAGCGGAGTACAGAAGTGTCGAAGCTAGCTTCGAACCGAGTGCTTCGAAGCCTATCCTTCGAACAGAATGCTTCGAACACATCGCACAGACAAACAACCTTCGAAAAGAGACGCAAAGACTGACACGCGACAGAAAAAACAAAACGAAACCTACACTCTACCTTCGAACAAACACACCAAGGACCTTCGAAGAAGACGGAAGCAAAACACTGTGCGAAGTCTAACTGAAAGACAAGCTTCGAAGCCAACTTCGAAACCTGTCAAAGTATGGACTTCGAAGAGCTTGAGTCGGAGTACCTTCGCACAGACGTTCGAAGTATGAAACGCTGACAGTTCAAGACTTCGAAGCTAGCAACTCAGGACACAAAACGAAGTTCGAAGTTCAAACGAAGCCTTCGAGTATATCAGATCGAAGCCTGCCTCACGGAGCTGAGGGGCTTCGAACAGAGAGGGTGGCTTCGCCAGAAAACAGTCAGAAAAGGTACTCAGTCTGTCAACTACGATCAAAAAGCCACGCAGAAAAGCAAGCTAGGGTACTAGTGTACTGTTGCTACAGGAAGTAGTACTACTTGCTACAGTGCGCAAGAACTAGTATTCCTCGTGAAGAACAAGTTACAGCAATAGAGAAGCTTCTTCTCAGGGAATAAACTAACCGCATGCACACAACAGCAAAGACAATGAATGAAATGCTGCACACATAAATGCTTCGCACAAAACAGCCAAAATAAATTCTTCCAGACAACAAAGAACTAAGTGAATCTCAGGAAGAACAAGGCTTGTTGCCTGGCGGCGCACACAGGGAGAGAGAAAGACAAGGAGCAAAATGACCCAATAGAGTAGGCAATGATTTCAGCAAAAAAGGGTAGTCCAATCCTAGGGATTGGGGCCCTATTTATAGGCTGCCCAATGGCCTAGAATATTCCACCAGCCCCTTAGGGTTTTTTACAGACGCAGGAATAAGGAAAAGACTCTACTGCCCTTAGGT